>CM061561.1:44745764-45198264 GCA_030864225.1 Capsicum baccatum var. pendulum
ATTTGGTCTATAATAATGTCTTGTATAAACACTACTGATGTAATAACATTATGGGGACGACTCAGGAAAGCGAGATTTATGTGTTTTACGTGGTTATATGAATCACCTATGCAAACATAATTTAGGATTCGTTAATTGATCTGTCTATTGCCTAGAAAACATGGTTTAGGTTGATAATTACTTTATATATTAAAATCAACTTCGAGCATGTCGACTTTAAGTAATAACGTGTTCAACTATATTTTTAGCATATTTGATTTATTTACAACACTTTAATTTATTTTCTTCATATTTTTATTAATTTTCAACATATTTATAAATTTTCCAGCATATTAAATCACTTTCCAGCATTTAAAAATAAGTTTCCTGTATATAAAATAATTTCCTGATATTAAATATTATTTTTTAGCATATAAAAAAAATTCAGCAATGAAACATTATTTTTCAGCTTTCTTTTAACAATTTCCAACAACTAAACTTCTATTTTCCGGTTCTTTAAAATAATTGCCAGCAATACAAAATCATTTTTAACAATAAAACATTAATTTTCAGCTTCTAAATAATAAATTCCTGCAAGGAAAAAGATGAAAAAAATTGCGTATATTTTTAGCAAATGTTCTAACTTAAGCATTATTTTTATCCAATCCCAGCGAGTTAAAATGATATTTTTCACACTAAAGGTTTTAGCTTTTAGCGCCTAAATAATATTTTCAACTACTAATCTTAATGCCCAACAGGTTTCCCACATACTAAACTCAATTGATGTCACGCTTATTTAATCTCCTTAGCATATTCACCTATTATTGACATGTCTACTTAGCTTTGCCATAACTATTGCATTTACCATGCCAAATTAAATGTAACTTAGTAGCAAGTCTATAGGTTAACTACACCAAAATGAACAATGGTCTGTCTTAGCATGCTAATCACCTTAGCCAACTTTCTTAATTAACCAAGAGTCCTAGTTAAGGCTATTATGTGCTACTTGTTGTCCAATGTGTTTTACGCGCTTTGAGTCCAACTAGGAAGTATATGTTTATCTGTCTAGACCCAAATCCAAAGTAGAAAAGTCCAACGCCTCTTGAATGATAAGTTGAGACGGGTAGGAATTATAGGAAATGCTAGTTTTATCCTTTCTTTTAGAGAGCCTCTAAGGTTAATAACCAGCCTTGGTGGGGGTGGGTACACATTCGGAGATGATGATAACGCAACATTTTTTCAATGTGACATACGACATTGTCACCCGGTAATAACCCAGTTGCTGGCTAATGAGCTGGGTGATGATAAATACTTTGGGTGGTGATCTGAATAAAACCAAAATAACTTCTTTGTCCAATCTTTCAAACTTTTTTTTCTCTTTTATTTGCTTTATATATTTATTTGCCTGGGGTAGTTTAGGTTCTTTAATGTAATATGAATATTTTCTTATAAATTGTGCCTCCCTTTTGTCTCCTCACCTATCCGGTTTACATTGTTTCTTGTGTTGATTTTTTACCATCGCTTAGATAATTAACAACAAGAAATAATTAAGTAATATGGCTTGTTTATTTGTATCACTTAGTTATTATTAAGTTAATAAATAAGCGACCTTTTATTTATTAGATAGAATCACCACGTAAAATGTAAATTCGATCGGAAATCACATTTGTGGACCTCGAAAGGTGCCTAACACATTCCTTTCGAGGTAACTTGAAACCTTACCTGAATTTCTAGTGAACTAGACTAAATAACATGACATGTTCATAATTAACCTAGAACGGTGCCCTAATGAACCATATTTCATTAGGTGGCGACTCTTCACCCTTTAAATAATTTCAAAATGACTTGTCACTCGAATCTCGCCTTTTGAGAGAAAAATGGGGCGCAACAGAATGACGACTTTATTGGAGATCTTAGGTTCTAACCATTACGAGTTTGTATTTTAAGTGGGATTCTATTACTTTCTTTGTTTTATTTTTTCGTAATTAATTTATCCCTTTTTCCTTTTATTTTTTATATCATGATTTATTTTTACATGTTAATCCCTTTTCCTCCCCCATTTATGTGTTTTTCATTTGTTTCCTTATTTGTCCCCTCCCCTTTTCTCCTATTTGTTGGCTATGTATTTTAATATTTATTTAGTTTTATATTACTAAGTATGTTATTGTATTTTTTCTATGTGTTATGGTTATCTCTTTTCATAAACGATCATTATGCTCATATTTTCCTTCATTTGGAACCTTCTTTATTTTATTTTTGCAAACAGTTACGTGATTGCACGGACGTTCTTTCCTAAAAAGGGGCTCTTTCTTCTCCTTCTTCTCTACCTACCAGTCTCAAGGGTTAAGAAGTTATGGGAGATCATAATAATACTGTGGAAAAGGATGGTACTAGTTCCGAGGGGAAGTGTATCGCAAGGCAGAATGAAATAATGTTGAAAATGGAACAAAAAATTCTGGAGTTACAAAGATAATTGGTGCAAATGCGCAACTTAGCCAAGCTTTCTCTCAACCTGAATACTCCCAAGATGCAAGCCAACAATTATTTCATACTAACATCCCATCCTCCTCCCAATCATCCAATGTCTCCCCCTCAGCCTCAAATTCCCCCAAACATCCAAAGCCTCCTAAATCCTGTCCAGAATAGCCAAAACATCCCAAATCCTATATATATGTTCCTACCAAACATACCTAAGATACTAAACACTCCACTTATACATCTCCACAAAAGCCTCATAACCCAAATGTGTACCACCATCATGGATTTGGTAGCCATAATATAAACCTCATATATGTTGAAACCTTTCCACCTACCTATTCTCAACTCACATTCTATCCTCCAGAAAATAACTATACAATGCAATCAATGGTTGAAAGGCTAAGACAATTAGAAAGATATAAGGGGTGGAGAGGGCTTAGCTATGACTTGTGTGTTCACCCAGATGTGGAACTATCGAAGGGGTATAAACCTCCTAAGATTGAGCTGTATAATGGGACTTGAGATCTGAAGGCACACTTACGTATGTACTGTGACAAACTAGAGGGATTTGGTAAGAACGAAAAGATAAGATTGAAACTATTCATAAGAAGTCTTACTAGAGAGGTTCTCACGTGGTACATGGCACAAAATGTGAAGAAGTGGGCTAGTTGGATTGAAATGGCCTCTGATTTTGTTGAGCAATTTGGATATAATGCCGACAACACTCCTAATTGATTTTATATGAAGACATTAAAAAACAAACCAACTGAATAATTTTGAGACTATGTTATGAGATGGAGGGCTTAGGCTATAAGAGCTCGACCCTCGATTGAGAAGTCTCAAATGAAGGAGTACTTTGTTAGAGCATAAGAGGCATAGTACCTTGATAATCTGCTAACAGTCATGGACATAAGTTTTCCTAAAATCATCAATATAGACGAAATATTTGAATAATGTCTCAAGAATGGAAGTATCCTTGGTCTAGAGTGTTTACAAACTATTTCCCAATTTGGAGCAACCGCAGGAAACAAGAAGAAGAAAGAGGTAGGTGCAGTGATGGAAGCCCAAACTTCTGAGAACATTCTAACCTATCAAACCCTTGATCCACCCCTATCGACCTACCTACAAACTCTAACACCATACCCAACATCTCCCTACCCACTACATCCCCTAATGCCATATCAAGCCCCCGATATATCAAATGCAACCATAATTATCAAACCCTTCCTATCCTGTACACAATGCACAACCAACTTATGTTCAAACACCCCAGCCAACTTATGTTCCAGCTTCTAAGCTTGCTCCCAAACCTAAAGTCAATAAATATTTACCATCACGAGAAGCCCAATATTTTATCCCACATTCCATCAAAAGGCTAGATAGCCGATCCCCCATTGCATCGAGAAGCCCGATAGCTGATACCACATAGCATCAAAAAGCCGAACAACTGATCCCACATTGCATCAAGAGGACCGTCAGCCAATCTCATACTGCATTGAGAGTCCCATTAGTTGATCACACACTACATTAAGAGGACCGAAAATCGATCCCACATTAAATCGAGAATCCTAATAGCTGATCCCATATTGCATCAAGAAGCCTGATAGCCTATCCCACATTGTGTCGAGAATCTCAACAACTGATCCCACATTACATCGAGAAGCTCAACAACTGATCCCACATTTAATTAAAAATCCTAACGGTCGATCCCCCATTGCATCGAGAAGCTCAATAGTTTATACCATATTGCATCAAGAAGCCTGATAGCCAATCCCATATTACATGGAGAATACCGACAATCGATCCAACAATACAACAGATATGTTTTCTTTATTCCCATATTTACTTTGTGTTTATCAATTTCTTATTAATTACGTACCCTAACCCTTATTTTCCAGCATACTGAAAGTACGTAGGTTACGAAAGAAGGTGTAACAAATAAGAGCAATTCTTGCTCCTATTTTGAAAATATCATCCTATATATCCATCCATCGTATAAACTCAACTCAAAATTCACCTACATTTCATTTACATATCTCTCAACTCATCGTTGTTTCAGGATTTATTCACTTTAATTTCACTGGCCCACAATATCGTTATTAAGCCCGTCCTTTATCATTACCATTCTTTATGAATATTGTTCGTTCCTAAATCTAGAACTACACATGGCCTGATTCTCATAAAACTAGAGATATGTAGGCAACTTAAGACCAAATTTTCGGCCACACTATTCTTAAAAAACCTCCTCCTATTGCATCAATTCCAAAAAACTATTCTCTCAGTTGGACGAAATTGGCTACTACATCAACTTTCATTGCTCGACAATACTTTTATCATTCTCAAGCAATGAAGGGACAGCTGTTGAAACCCAATTTTGACCTCTCGATGCTCCACTTAGGCTGCAATTTTATTAATTTTAAATACTATTATTTTTACGCATTACTTTGGTATCAAATAAATTTTGATATTTCACATTCATGATTTGAAAAAATAGAAATTATTTTATTACTTTTTGTTATCATGTTTTATAATTTATCAATTTAAATGAAATATTTTTACGTTATTTGTTAATATCTATTAAAATTATTTAATACTCACACCCACAATTCCACACCTAGAATCATTTTTTTAATTATTATTATTATTACTATTATTAATATTAATATTATTATTATTTTCATTCTTATTATTATTATTATTATTATTATTGATGTTGTTCTTGTTGTTGTTAAACTAGCAACCACTTTCATCTGGTTTACTTTTTTGTGTCTAATTTTTTGCCAATTTTTATTCAATTGATATCAATTTTAGAAAAAAGTATTAACTTCAATTTTGGTCCCAAATCAAATTCCAATCATTGGCCTATTTTTTAGTGATTTTGACCCCAGTCGTCGATCAAAGTTGATCCAACGACTAAGGCCAACTCAACATATTCTTCCCTTTTAAATAACCATCCATACCCTAAAACCTATTTCCTCCCTCATAACCATATCAACCCTCTCTCTTTACTTCTTTTTTATTTTTATCGCTCCCAAAAAAACCACTGGTGTCGCCTCCACTACCTTCATCGATGATCTTTCTTTTCTATTTCTTCTCTCCTTTCTCTTTAAAATGAAACCATGTCGCCTCCTTCCACTGGAGAAATGAGAAACATTCGTCATCACTGCTTCGCCACCAACCAGCGTTGCCTCCATTCCTGTTCCAGTTGCCGCTGCCATCGGTGAAATAACGACAACAACCACAACCACAACCACCTCCATCTATCGTCTCATCATTTTGGCTGAATAAAAATAAAAAAAGTCAAGCCGATGCTACCACAAAAACATCACTGTTGAATGCCCTTTTTCTCTCCTTTAGTAGGTAATCGATAAGCGTTTTATTTCTCCGACAAGCATCGCTAATTTCTCTATTTGCGGTTTCTGTTATCGCAACTTGTTAGTATTGTTTGTTTCCCTATTTGACCATTCTATACTTTACTGTTAAACTGATTTAAACATTTCCTTGACTCCAATAATTATGTCCATTATGCTGATACGATTTCTTACACTGATTATTTTTAACCTCTGTTAATATTTAGTAGATGAATTTTTTTGAGATTAACGTCACAAGAATCTTAATTGTTTTTTCATCATTTCTCTGCTTTGGTTGTTTCTCTCTCTAGTATCATGCTGTGATTTTCATTACCATTGGGTTGATTAATTCACTAATAGGTGAATAATTTTCTTGTGATTAAGCATTTGATTACTGATTTTCCTTCTTTTTAGCAGTACAAACAGTTCAGTAATTGATCATTTGTAATTTGGATTGGGTGATTATCTTTCCTTTTTCCTTAGACAAAATTTCATATATAATTTTGATAATTTGGATGGAATGTTGTTCTTAATTAAAATATTTTGATAAGAATTCTTACATAATTAAGGTTTTTTTTTAACCATCTTTGATTATATGACAAGTGTTATCCATGCCAAGTGACCTAGCATATTTTTTAAAATGTCTATTTATGGCGAATTTGACAAATTTTCCTTCTCTTAATTAATTGTGATCTACTTTAAAATTGTTGATTCTCTTTTCTTACTTCCCCTAATTGATTTGGTATATGTATTTACAGGAATGTAATTTCACCTTAATTGAAAAATATATCCTCCTTCCTTTATTTTCCTCACCCCTTTTACTACATAAACAACTCCTCTTTAAATTAATGATGACCTCTTCTCGATGACCACCCCCTCATTATAAAAAAAAGTGAAAATGCTCTATTACCTCCTTGAACTATACGTGGAAAGGCTGAGACACATCTAAACTTTAGGATGGTTCTATTACCTCCCTGAACTAATTAAAATCATATTTTTGACAACCTTAGTGCCTATGTGGCACATACGTGACACACGCATGTGCCTATGTAGACCCTTTGGTGTGTTGTGCCACGTATGTTCCACGTACGCACTAAGGTTTTTAAAAATACAATTTTAATTAGTCCAGGGAGTAATAGGACCCTCCCAAAGTTTGGGTGTGTCTCAGATTTTCACGTATAGTTCAAGATGGAAATAGAATATTTTTTCTACAAAAAAAAATACCTTCTCCTCAGCTATTACCCCTCCCTCTTGCATACATACTGTAATACCCCGTTTTTCTCAAGCTTAAATTAACTCTCACTCCATGAGTTATCCTATAAAATATTTTTGAAAAAACTCAGTATTTTTTAGCTTAGATCCTGCCAATGCATAGGAAATTCAGTTAACTTTCCAACAATATAAAATTTGCCGAAATTCAATACCCAAGCGAAGAGTTAGAGCCATTTTTGTGAAGCAGTGTGCCAAATGGAAATTCAGTGCATTGCGTAGACCAGCCAAATGGCAATAAGCATTTTCCAGTAAGCCAATCAGATGCCACCGCATCGCGTTGATGACCCAGCTCACAATTGTCAGGTTCCAGTGATACAAGGGCCAAGATCGGGTTTTTTAGTTACAAATTATTAAGTCATTCCAGGGGTATTTGGTCTTTTTCCAATGCCCTAATCGGTCCTAAACACGAGATTAATTTCCTAAATAGCCTATTACATTATTATTCACTCAATTTCTCAAGAAATAAATCATTCTCTCTCAAAGGGCTAAACCCTAGCTTAAAGAAATCAAGAACAAACTCAAGAATTCCTTCAAGAACCTTTAAGAACTAATATTCCTAGGTATGTTAGGCATTCTTCTATCGGTTCCTTTCACCCATAGAGTCACGAATCCATTTGTAAAACCACGAGATTGATGATTTATTAATTATATGCTTGAAATTAGATTGTATTTGTGTTCATGACATTAATAAAGTTTCAATCCATGACTAATTGTGGTGTTCGTGAAATTGAAATAACATGTATATTGAATTGTGTAATTTCCATGTTATGATCCTTGAATTTGTAAGTTTGGGCATTGTAGTTGCAATGTTTATATGATATCCATGATTATGTGCATTAAGTTGAGCTCTCCAAGTGTTTGATAGAATGTCCATGTGAATTAAATGGTGAAATTATGACATGCTAGTATATGTATGTTTGATAAAATGTCTCTATGAACGAATTACAGACAAATGCACATTGTTATATTTCCCAAGATCATGCTATGCTCTACTTTTCATGCTATCGAGTCCTGGGGATATTTAATACCAAGAAAATCTAGGTGTTTACCTAGTGCTATAGTAGTTTTAGAATAGTATCAGTCATGTCACGATCAGCAGAACTCAGTCAGTTACAGAACTCTGTAGACCTCAATCATTGATATAACTTAAAAAAAAAACACAGTATTAGTCCAGTCTAGTTAAGTATAATCAATTCAGGGCCTATTTAGTTAGGAGTAGGATTCAACACCGAGTGAACCCAAGGTTAGGGGCTCACCTTCTAGTAGAGGGTATGATCCTTAGAAGCAATCTATTTGTTCCATAGCTACGTAGCCAACATAGGTTGAGACATCAACCTACCAGTTAAGGGTTGATGAGGTGTTTTAACCTGCCAGTTGAGGGTTCCACCATTCTCATTGGAGTACCTACCAGATGAGGGTAACTCTTCAGTGTCTTTAACCATGGCACGGTACTGACACCCTTCCAACTGGGGTTGCAGGTTAGACCCCAAATCTATTCAGAAAAGGGGCATGTTGGTTAGATGATTACTTCCCACAATCCCAGTTTCAATCTCAGTATAAAAATTAGTTTAGTTCTACAGAATCATGAATGCCAAATACGGTCAATCAGTTTCAGTAACTCAGTTATTAGTAATCTCACATATTAGTTACTCAGTTATCAGAACTTAAAACTCAACTTTCGTAAAAGCTCATTTATAGCATACATGTATATGCACAGTATTGCATACTCAGTATTTACAGCAGTTTTAGTTATCTATGTACTCTCATGCTCAGTTACTCTATATGATTCGGTAAGTTATTGTTCATGCATATGAACCCTTCCATTGATCCTTACCTTATCTAGTATGTAAGTATATTTCACGTACTAACATATACTCTTTAATTATGCTAGATGTCTCATATCATAGGTTCAGATGCTTAGGTTCCTATCCGCACATAGACATATCCAGTTATCAGCAACAATTTCAGTAGTAAGTCCTCATTTATCAAGGGCATGCTTTTATTTCAGTATTTTAGTTTATTAGTATTTCACTAGTCGAAGTTAGTTAGGAGCTTGTCCCTTCAACTCCAATTTGGACAGTTTAGTTAGAGGCTTTTCATACTAGACTTTCAGACAATATTCAGTTTTATAGATTATTATTGTATTCCCTGTTATCATTTAGTATTTTATATTTTGAACCCTATGGCATTTCAGTATGTTTTTTAGCATTTATTACAATAATATTATTTAGTGCTCATAGCATCTATCAGTCATGGGTTAGCTTGTGGTCCTTCGGGGTTGTAAGCACCATGTAGTGTCCGGGGTATAGATTCGAGGTGTTACAAACTTTGTATCAGAGCCTAAGGTTCAACAGAGTCTTAGGAAGTCTAAAATCTGTATAAAATAGAGTCTTGTGAATAGGTGTGTAGCTTGCCACACTTATGGATAGGAGACAATGAGATAATTTAGGAAAAGTTTCCCTTCTTTTTTTATTCATGTCGTGCGAGTGAGCATGAGCTCAAGTTAAACTCTTAGACTAATTCATTTCTTCCTTCCATTTAAAGAACATGCCCCCTAAAAATACTAATGAAAGAAGGACCAGAAATCAGTTAGCACATCAGCCTATTCAGGCAGTTCCCCTAGATGAGCATGTCTCTCATGCAGAATTTAGAGTTGTATTCACTAATCTATCCAATTCTGTAATAGCTCAGAATAAATGGCCAGTTGTTGTTCAGTCTAACCCAGTGGACAATACTGCTGCAACCAGGATTCGGGACTTCACCTGAATAAATCCTCCCCTATTCTCAGGATCTAAGTAAGGATCTACAGAAGTTCCTCAATCAGGTTCAAAAAATGATAGATATTATGGAAGTTACTTCCAGAGAAAGTGTTGAGTTAGCTACCTATCAGCTACAAAATAAATCTTATACGTGCTTTAAGCATCATAAGGTAAACAGAGGCACAGATGCAGAGCCCATAGAGTGGGAAAAGTTCGCAACTACTTTTTAGATAGATTCTTTCCCTTAGAGATGAGAGAAGCCAAGGTATTAGAGCTCATCAATATCAGGCATGGCAGTATGAATGTGAAAGTGTATTCCCTCAAGTTTACTCAGTTATCTAGGTATGCTCCTTATGTAGTACCAGACAGTAGGTCCAGAATAAACAAGATCGTATCTGGGGTGTCAGGTAGTGTGGTTAAGGAGTGTAGAACTATGATGTTGATTAAGGAGATAGATATAAATAGGCTCATGGTTCATTCTTAGAGAGGCTAAGAATAGAGAGAGGCAAAATAAGAGAGCAATTATAGGTATCTTCAATTTCAATCAGCCTAAGTCAGAGGGCAGTAACTGTTCCCAGTTTCTTCCAAAGTCTTCAGTTCCAACTATATTCTCAGCCAGTGCTACAGTACCTAAGTTCTGAAATAGCAAAAATGATAGGGCACCAGGCTCTAAATCTCAAGGTAGTTTCAGCTATGCTTGAACAAATCCTCTTTGTCAAATATGTCGCAGAAACCATCAAGGTGTCTGCAAAGCTGGCAGTGATGTTTGTTTTGAATGTGGCATGCCAGGACACAGAGTCAGATATTTTCCTTAATCAGGTTCAAAAGGCCAGTATAATCTTCCTTCAGCTCAATCAGGTTGCCTGAATTAGTAGGGTGCCACTTCCAGTGCCACCAGTGGGCAACGCCCAAATAGTCTCTATACACTTCAATCTAGACAAGATCAGGAAAATTCTCCTAATGTGGTCACTGGTATGTTACAGATCTTTCACTTACATGTTTATTCCTTGCTAGATCCAGGAACTTCTTTATCTTTCGTAACTCCTTATATAGTTGTTAACTTTGGAGTTAGTCTAGAAATCCAACCTGAGCCTTTCTTAATTTTCCTAGCCCGATGGGTATATAGGAACTGTACAATTATGATATCTCAGAAAGTTACTTTATCCAACCTTGTGGAGCTAGAGATGGAAGATTTTGATGTCATTCTTGGCATAGATTGGCTCCATTTATGCTATGCCTCAGTTGATTGTAGAAATAGAATTGTTTATTTTCTATTTCGAAATGAACCAGTCCTTGAATGGAGAGGTAGTGCTACAATGCTAAGGGTCAGTTGATTTTATACCTTAGATAGAGAAAAATAATATCCAAGGGATGTGTCTAACAACTTGTGCGAGTCAAAGACTATAGTTCAGAGACTATTAGTCTTAAGTTAGTTCTAGTAGTAAATGAATTCTCAGATGTGTTTCCCAAACATTTTCCTGGAGTTTCTCCCAGCAGGGAAATAGACATCGGAATAGACCTTTTTCCAAACACTCATCATGTATCTATTCTGCCATTTAAAATGGCATCAGTAGAACTCAAAGAGTTAAGAGAGCAGTTAAAAGATCTCCTAGATAGGGATTCATCAGACCCAACATTTTCTCATGGGGAACAATAGTTCTATTTGTGCGTAAGAAAGATGGTTATCTCAGAATATGTATAGACTACCGTCAGTTGAACTAAGTCAAAGACAACAATAAATATCCACTTCCCAGAATTGATGACTTATTTGACCAATTTCAGGGTGCTACTTACTTTTCTAAGATAGACCTCAAATCAGGCTATCATAGCTCAGAGCTAGGGAATGTGATATTTTGAAAGCAACTTTCAGAACTCAATATGGTCACTTCGAGTTTCTAGTCATGTCCTTTAGTCTTACAAATGCCCCAGTAGTTTTCATGGACTTAATGAATCGTGTGTTCAAGAAGTAATTGGACATGTTCATTATAGTCTTATCGATGACATTCTTGTCTATTCCCATAGCAGAATTAATCATGCAGACCACCTCAGGATCGTACTTCAGACTCTCAGAACTTATCACTTGTTCGCTAAATTCAGTAAGTGTGAATTTTGGTGAAGGTCAGTAGCATTACTTGGTCATATTATTTTCGATGATAGCATTAAAGTTGATCCTCAAAAGACCGAGGTGATGATAAACTGGCCTATACCCATCTCTATATCAAATATCTAGAGTTTTTTGGATTTAGCTAGCTATTACAGTTGGTTTGTTGAAGGATTTTCATGTATTGCATCCCCCATGTCCAGATTGACTTAGAAGAGAGTCAAGTTTTAGAGGTCAGATTCTTACGAGAAGAGTTTTTAGGAGTTGAAGAATCGACTCACCTCAGTCCTAGTCTTGACTCTACCAGATGGTTCAGACGGGTTCATTGTGTACTATGATGTATCTAGAGTAGGTTTGGATTTTTTCCTCATGCAGAGATCTAATATCATAGCCTATGGATTAAGCCACATGTGGAAAATTACCTGACTCGTAATCTAGAGTTAGCAGTTGTAGTGTTTTCCTTAAAGATTTGGAGGCACTATTTGTATGGGGTGCATGTTGATGTGTTCATAGATCACAAAAGCTTAAAGTATGCCTTTTCTTAGAAAGATTTGAATTTTCGTTAGAGAAGGTGGTTAGAGTTATTGAAAGATTACAATCTGAACATTATGTATTATCTAGGCAAGGCCAATATAGAGGTTGATGCTCTCAGTAGATTGTCTATAGTCAGTGTTTCTCATGTTGAGAATAATACGAAGAAGTTAGTTTAGGAAGTTCATCAGCTTGCCCGACAAGGTGTCTGCTTAGTCAATTCAGTAGAGGACAGTGTGTAGGTACAGAATAGTTTAGAATCATCTCTAGTTTCCTAAGTAAAGGAAAAGTAAGACAGAGATCTCAGTCTAGTTAAGCTGAAGGATTTAGTCAGAGATCAGAAAGTAGAGGTTTTCTCTCAAGGGGGAAATGATGTATTGCATTGCCAAGGTCCGCTATGCATTTCAGGTGTAGATGTCTTGAGGAAACGAATTCTTGAAGAATCGCACGGTTAGTGTTACTCGATTCATCCAGGGGCCACTAAGTTGTACCATAATTTGCGGAAGATCTATTAGTGGAGTGGGATGAAGAGAGATATTACAGAGTTTATAGCTAAGTGCTCTATGTGTCAGCAGGTTAATATTGAGGATCAGAAGCCTAGTAAGTCCATGCAGGAGTTTAGTATTCCTATATGGAAATGGGAAGAAGTGAACATGGACTTTATGATGGGATTGCCTTGTACTCTTCGTCAGCATGATTCTATTTGGGTCATTGTAGATAGGATGACAAAATCAGCTTACTTCTTGCCAGTTCATACTTCCTATTCGGCCGAGGACTACACCAAACTCTATATTAGAGAGTTTTGGTCCAGTTATATGGAGTCCCAATAGTCTGGGTCTCTTTGCTAAAGAAATGCATTGGTGACCCAGCAGTCATAGTTTCCTTAGAGGGCGTAGATATTCAGAATGATCTCTCTTTCGAAGAGGTTCCAGTCTAGATCCTCGATCATAATATTTGCAGATGAGGAACAAATAGGTTCCCTTGGTCAGTCCATTAAGGGAGCTACTTGGGAAGCACAAGCAGATATGCAAACCAAGTATCCTCACCTCTTCTCTGCAAACTCAGATTCAGTTTAAGGTAATAGTCTTTTTTATCTATACTCAGTTCCATGTTCTGTTACAGTTATAAACTTGGTATTCTTTACCATTGCATATCTAATCATGCATTCATGAATCGGTTCAGTCATGTACCCATGCATCAGATATGCTTGTTTAGTATGAAAACTCAGCTTGCCAGTAGCTTTAGTAATATATCCATGCATCAGATATGCATTCTCACTGAGTAAGCTCAAACTATCAGTGTTCCTCAACTTAATCAGTCCCATTCGAGGATGAATGTTCCCAAGGGGGAGATATTGTAATACCTCGTATTTCTCTAGCTTAAATTAACTCTCAGTCCATGAGTTATCCTATGTAAAAGTTTTGAAATAATCAGTATTTTTCAGTTTAGAGCCTTCCAATGTGTAGGAAATTCAGTTAGCTTTCCAATGATATAAAATTCACCCAAATATGATACCCGGGCAAAGAGTTAGATTATTTTTGTAAAGCAGTGTTCCAACTGGCACTTCAGTGCGTCACGTAGACTAGCAAAATGGCAATGGTCATTTGCAGTAAGCCAATGCGATATCACCACATCGTATTGATGACCCAGTTCAAAATTGTCAATTTCCAACGACACAACGGATAGCGCCGCGTCGCACCATGGACCAAGATTGGGTTTTTTAATTATAAATTTTTAAGTTATTCCAGGGGTATTTGGGTCTTTTTTCATGGTCCTAATCAGTCCTAAATATGAGATTAATGCCCTGAATAGCCTATTACATCATTTTTCATTCAATTTCTCAAGAAATAAATCATTCTTTCTCAAAGGGCTAAACCCTAGCTTTAAGAAATCAAGAACAAACTCAAGAATTCCTTCAAGAACCTTCAAGAACTAATATTTCTAGGTATGTTAGGTGTTCATATATGGGTTTCTACAACCCATAGAGTCCAAGAATCCATTTTTAAAACCACGAGATTTTTGATTTATGAATTACATGCTTGAAATTGGATTGTATTTATGTTCATGAAATTAATTGAGTTTCAATCCATGACTTATTGTGGTTTTCATGAAATTGAAATAGCATGTATATTGAATTGTGTAATTTTCATGTTATAATCCTTGAATTTTCAAGTTTGTGCATTGTAGTTGCAATGTTTATACGATATCTATGATTATGTGCATTAAGTTTTGCTCCCCAAGTGTTTGATAGAATGTCTATATGAATTAAATGGTGAAATCATGACATGCTAGTATATGTACAAGCTTATGCTCTACATGTGTTTGATAGAATGTCTCTATGAACGAATTACGGACAAATGTACATTGTTATGTATCTCAAGATCATGCTATGCTCTACTTTTCATACTATCGAGTCTTGGGAGTATTTAAAACTCAAAAAATCTAGTCGTTTACCTAGAGCTACAGTAGTTATAGAATAGTACCAGTCATGTCATGATCAGTAGAACCCAGTCAGTTAAAGAACTCAGTAGTACTCAGTCAGCGACAGAACTCAAAAAAAAAACTCAGTATCAGTCCAACCTAGAGAAGTATAATCAGTTCAGGGTCTATTCAGTTGGTAGTAAGATTCAGCACCAACTAAACCCAAGGATGGGGGCTCACCTGCCAGTAGAGGATGTGATCCTTAGAAGCAATCCTTGTATTCCAAAACTACGTAGCCAGCATAGGTTGAGACATCAACCTACAAGTTGAGGGTTGATGAGGTGTTTTAACCTGCCAGTTGATGGTTCCACCATTCTCATTGGAGTACCTACTAGATGAGGGTAACTATTCAGTGTCATTACCCATGACATGGTATTGATACCCTTACAGCTGGGACTACAGGTCGGACCCTAAATCTATTCAGAAAAGGGGCATGTCAGTTAGATGATTACTTCCCACAGTCTTAGTTTCAATCTCAGTATAAAACTCAGTTCAGTTCACAAAATGAGGCTTCCAGATACAGTCTATCAGTTTTAGTAACTTAGTTTTCGGTAATCTCAGATATCAGTTACTCAGTTATCAAACTCAGAACTCGACTTTAGTAAAATCTTAATTATAGCATACATGTATATGCACAGTATTGCATACTCAGTATTTACAGCAGTTTTAGTTATCCATGTACTCTCATATTCAGTTACTTTATATCATTCAGTCAGTTATTGTTCATACATATGAACCCTTGTATTCAGCCTTACCTCATCTAGTATACCAGTACATTCCATGTACTGACGCATGCTCTTTCTTTGTGCTATGATGTCTCATATCATAGGTTCAGATGCTCAGGTTCCTGACCGCATATAGATAGATTCAGTTATCTGCAGTAGTTTTAATAGTGAGTCCTCATCTATCGAGGGCATGCTTTTATTTTAGTTTTTTAGTTTATCAGTATTTGAGTAGTCGGAGATAGTTAGAGGCTTGTCCTATCAACTCCACATTCATACAGTTCAGTTAGAGGCTTTTCATACTAGACTTTCAAACAATATTCAGTTTTACAGATTATTACTACAGTCAATGTTCTTATTCAGTATTTCAGATTTTGAACCTTATGGCATTTCTGCCTATTTTCTACATTTATTACAGTATTATTATTCAGTGCTCACATCAGATATTAGTCATGAGTTAGCTTGTGGTCCTTCGAGGTCGTAAGCACCGTGTAGCGTCCAGGGTACCGACTCGGGGCATTACACACACACAAGACTAGCTATATTTTTCTAATAAAAAAGTAAATATTTCCCAAGTTTTTGGTGCTTTCAAATTTTGATGAAGTATTTGGCTTACCCCATTGCTACAATGGCCTTACGTTTCTAAACGATGTAATTTTTTTTACTTTTTATGTGATAAATTTATTATGTTGTGAAACCATTAGAAAATATGCCTATAGGAACAAACCCAAAATAATTATTCGGTGTCTGTTTTGTTTGTTATATCATTGTTTCACCGTTTCTAACTTCAGCATCATTTGTGTCAAATTCCAGTGAGTTAAAATGACATTTTCAACAATAAAGGTTTTATCTTTTAGCGCCTAAATAATGTTTCAACAACTAATCTTAATTCTCAACAGCTTTCCCGCATACTAAACTCGATTGATGTCACACTTATCTAATTTCCTCAACATATTCACTGTTCTTGACATGTTTACTTAGCTTTGTCATAACTATTGCATTTACTGCGAATAATTAATCTCACTTAGTAGTACGTCTATAGGTTAACTACACCAAAATGAATGGTCTATCTTAGCCTACTAATCACCTTAGACAATTTTCTTATTAACCAAGAGACTGTATTGAGACTATTACGTGCTACTTGTTGTCCAATGTGTTCACGCGCTTTGATATTCTAACTAGGTTGCCTAAGTTTATTTATCTAGACCTAAATTTAAAGTAGAAAAGTCAAACGCCTTTTGAATTATAAGTTGGGAAAGGTAGGGATTCTAGGAAACGCTAGTTTTATCCTTTCTTTTAGAGCGCCTCTAAGGTTAACAACCACCCTAGGTTAGGGGTGGGTAGACATTTGGAGATGATGGTAACCCAACATTTTCATAATGCGACATACGTCATTGTCACCAGTTAATAAACCATCTCCTTGCTAATTAACAAGGTAATGATAAATACTTTGGGTGTTGGTCCAACTAAAATCAAAATAACTCCTTTGTCCGATCTTTTGAACTTGTTTTTCTCTTTTATTTGCTTTATATATTTATTTGCTTAAGGTATTTTATGTTCTTAAATGTAATATAAATATTTTATTATAAGTTGTGCCCCTTTTCTGTCTCCCCGCTTATCCGATTTACCTTGTTTCTTGTGTTGTTTTCTTACCATCTCTTAGATAATTAACAACTAGAAATAATTAAGTTTACATGGCTCGTTTATTTGTAGCACTTAGTTATCATTAAGTTAATAAATAAGCGACCTTTTGTTTATCACATTGAATCCCTATGTAAAATGCGAATTCAATTGGGAATCACATTTGTGGACCTCGAAAGGTGCCTAACACCTTTCTTTTGAGGTAATTTGAATTCTTATCCAAATATCTGATGAACTAGACTAAATAACAAGATAGATTCATAATTAGTCTAGAATGATTCTCTAACACACCTTAATTCGTTGGATGTTGATTCTCCACTCTTTAAATAATTTCGAAAAGAGTTTTCACATTGAATTTTGCTTTTTTCGAGAAAATTTAAGCGCGACAAAGGAAAAGGAGTCAGCAACAAAGGGGGAGCCAATCGACTATAGAAATAGGGAAGTTAAATGATGTTTATTATTCATTATTATTAAAAAGGAGGATATTGTTATCCTCCTGTGTTGACATAATATGTTTTAATAATGATATACTAATAATGAAAAACATGCATGATATACTAAAGATGTAATCAACGCAAGGAAGATCATCCCTGAGCTAAACATAGAGAAGCATCTCATGTGATCCCATATTGTAAAGAAATCAAAGCTAGATTTAGAATAGAATCAGGAAAGGATCTCATTAGATCCGAAATTAAAAGAAAGATAATCGAAAATTGAAAAACAACATGGAAAGAAAATCTCACAAGGAACGACAGAAGAAAGAAAGATCACACCTTCTACATAGACATATCTGATATGCACATGTATGGTTATGAGTCTATATCCGAGAAAGAAAGGTCACATCATATGTATTGGACATATCTGATATGGACATACTTTATGATATGAATCATCAATCAAGGAATCAATTCAAATCTTTGATTGGGAAGAAATCTCTTGGGTTTTTCTTATAGAGAAAAGAAGCCGGATCAGATGAAGAATATAAAATTGAAGATTGAAGATCAAATACATCAAGCAACTTCACAGGAAACTCTTAGTATGTCTAAATTTTTAGTCTCAATGAAGCTTTGTAATTTTCATTTTAAAATAGTTACAAAGAGAAAGATCGAGTCAAGTTAGTTATACTTGTTGAGGTGGTACCACAAGATCTGAATAATAAAATAAGATTAAAAAATTATCCGTCCCATCTGTAAATCAATTCTCATTTTGAAAGATCTAAAGGAAACCCGTGTGATCCAAGGGGACAGGAGTAGGCACTACACCGGTGATTCGAACCAGAATAAATCTTTGTGTTCTTTTTTTGCTTATTTACTCATTTTATTTTACTCTGATTTATTCATTATACTAACCTGCAAGTGATTTGACTTTCATGACTGATTAATTAATCCCCCTCCCCCCTCTTAAATTTCATATATAGCGTAAAACTCCCATATATATTTATGTTTTATAGAATAAGAAGCCATATTTTATTCCAATTTAAGTACTTGTTTTCTTGTACAGTTATATCTCTCTATAATGTCACATTCATGTTATGTTATATTTTATTTTTCTATAACAACATTCTACCTATAACAACAATGACATTTATAATAACGATACAGTCTTTGTAAATTTCTCTCTCTATAATAGGCATAATAAAATATTGTGCAATAATATTTTTTTAGAAAAATATATTACATAAAAAATAAAATTATAAATATTTATAGTAATCATCATTAATGTCATTCACATAGTAAATTTTAAGTATGAATATATAAATTAAAGGAAGAAATTATATTTAATGATGCACATCATTTATTTTATAACATCACGAGTAAGAGCCTACTAATATTTACCTTATTTATATTCATGATCTTTCTAATTTTACAAACTTTTATTTGTAATAATTAAATGAGATTTTAACATCAAATGGCAGTAAACGTATATAGCAACACTTCTGTATAACAGACATAAAACTTTTGGACAAACGATTCCACTATAGAATGGTTTAACTCAACATTTATTTAGGAAAGAAACTTTCATATATCTAATAAATTTTAAATTCACCCTGCTACCATTCATTTTCAAAGCTATAAAATTTAAGTGTGTGTTTATATATTAAATATATTTAATTTAATGCCGTGATACTCTCTAATATATTTTAAGGCTTTATTTGTTTATATGTTGCATTTGAATACATATCTAAATATTAAGATTAAGATGTTTGAATCTAAATAATTATTTAATTATTAAGATGTAATATTAAGATATGAATATGAATATCAAATAATTAAGATTATCATTTTTCAACATCAAAATGCATAACATTTGCTTGTACTTAAAATTCATAAAATACTACATTAATAAATTATTATTAAAAAACTATGACAAGTGGGAATGGTGGTTATTAATGTCAATTGAGGTTGATATTGATGGTGTTGTGGATACTAGTTAGTGATGATGACGTTTGAGAGCAGTGATTGATAATGGAAGCTGGTGGTGATAATTAATAGTTGTGATGGATGATAATGCTATTACTTATGAGGATGGTGAATGATGATGATGAATGTAGATATTACTAATAATTAATGGATATATTGTGGTAACAGTAGTTGATGTAGTAGAAGATTTTTTTATTATGGTATACAAAGAGTTGGCCACAATAAAATTAGATGTGCTAAAGTCTCCAAATACTCTTCCCTAGTTGAACCTTTATCTACTTAATTTTGTCATTTATCATCATTATTAGTCTAATTTCTGCGGTTACACAATATTCATATCTTTCGATCACTTAAAAACTAATAGCAGATAATCTCATTTAAGAAGTATAAATTGTTATATTAGAATAGATTTCGAAGATGAAATAGATAGTTTTTCAACGCTACGAGTCAAAATGGATAGTCCTTAAACTTATGCAATAAAAAGGGACAATTAACCAAGAAGAGAAAACTAGTAATTACTATAGTTAACTCTGTCAAGCATTAATGCAATGAAAAAAATATTAAAGGAATTGGCCCAAAAATTGCTGAACCCAATAAGATTTTCTTTTTTATAGTTTTCCCATTTGTGGGCAAAAAACAATTCATTTTTTTAAGTTTGTTAAAACATAGACGAACTATATTAATTCGTGGTAGATTTTGGACAAACTCCATTTCATATATATATATATAGAACATATTATTCACAATTCATGGTATTTTTTGGATGAACTCCATGATAGATGGATGGATGGCTGAATGGATGGGTAGGTAGGTGGGTAGGTAGGTAGATAGATAGGTAGGTAGATAGGTAGACAGCTGTAATTAATTTTTTTTAAGTAGTATAAATAGTTGCATCGCGGGTGTTCATTCTTACAAAATTTTATTAATTCCTATAAGTAACATTCTTAATAAAAATTTCAGGGAGCACTTTCTTTTTAACAAATAATTATTTTCTTATGTAATAATTCAAGACTAATCCCTAAACGTCATACGATGCTCAGACTTGAAAGTTGTCCAAGCTAACCCATAGTATCTAGCACAACACTGAATGCATATTCTAAACACACACCAATTCCTTTATTTTTTGTAATATATGTATGGGATTTCCTAGCCTTGTATGGTGATCTATACAATATAATCAACATTGTTGGGTGAGATTAGTTCTTTTTTAAAGAAAAGGTTATATAATTGTGTATCTTTTGGAGAATAAGTTAGGAGCATTTCTCCTTATAAATAAAGAGACTATGTCCGTTACAGTTATTCCCTCAACAAAAAAAGTCTTCTCCCTTCTCTCTACTTATTCTTCATGTTTTATTCTTATTTCTTCATAACACAACTAAAATATTTGAAAAATTATATATGAATAATTTACGGTAAGAGAAAACTTGGTTTGTTCTATATTTATTACTTACATTTAAGTTTGTTGATTCATCATTTAAATAATTGGTTACAGGTCCTAAATGTAACTAATTCTAAAACACGTGTTTTTGAGCTCATTTATAAATTGAACTTTACCAATTCAGGATAAACAATTCTGACAACTAAACACCTTGTTTGATATTTGTGGGTCATGGGTCGTCTATGTGCCCGAACTGATTTGATCTGACCCGTTTCAGAATTTAAAATATTTAGATTAACAGATAGTCTCATTTAAAATAAAAGGGGGAACGGTTACAAAACTGTTATCGCCCAAATGCCCTATTTCTTTTTTATCATTCTTTTGACTAGATGAAGAGAAAAAACTTAGATCAGTAAAAAGAAACCAGATTAACAACAACACCAATAAAAGAGCATTTAGTTTGTGATTCAAAGATTTTTTTTCAAGAGATTCAAAGCAGATATGGAGAGATTCTTTTGATAACAATATCAACGATATCTGTTGCATCATATTAAGGTACACAATTTATTATTATTTTGCTCCAAATTTACTATCAATGGTATCAGAGACAGATTTATTGTCCTAATTTTGCATGTATTATCTCGTGTTAAGTGTGAAAAACTCTTTAAAAATTGTGTATGTGCTTACCTCATAGAAAATCAAATTAGCATTCACCTGTAAGAAAAATTATTGATCAGATATAGATTGAAAACATGAATTCGGTCAGATGCACCACTAATCTAGTCAGTCGAGCCACGAATTCAGTCAGACGCGACACAAATCTGATCAGTCGAGCCACCAATCTAGTCAGACGCACCACAATTACACCTTGGAACTATCAATTTTTTTGTTTCTTTCTTAGTTCTGTTAAAAGAACTATGTTAAATAAAATTTTGAAATGGAGATAGTAAGAGAGATTATGCTTTGCTCCATTTTGTATTTTTTTTTTTTGGAAAAGATGAATATAAGCCCTCTCTCTTTATTCTTGGAAAAAGGAAAAGTTATAGTACTTTAGTAGATAAGTTTTTATGGCAGAAAGGAAACATAATTGATAAAGCTATAGAATTTTTTCCTTTTAGAAATGAAAAGATAATGGATTACAACTTTTTTTTTTGAATTACTAGTGTACTACTGAACCACATATTTATGATGTGATGAATACTGTAGTGATACATAGTGTTTTTAGTCACTATTATTTTTTGGTGTGTTCCAATAAGTTTTAAAAGGCCTTGTTTGGTTTTTCTTTTAAAATAAAAATCAAAAATATGATTTTATTTTAAGTAGAGTTGAGTAACCACTTAAATTATTTATTATAACATGTTTATGATTTAAATTAGTGATTTAAATTGAACTTGATATTTTTTAGCCTATTAAGTCCCTAATTCTTTTTAATAGATTTTGCCTTCTACAATGAATAGTGACATAAAAGTTCATGTTGAATGGTTCAACCATCCTAATTGTTTCTTAGTTTCTATTTCAGAAATGATTGAACAGGGACAAACTTGAATCACTCCAAGTGGGAGTTCTGAATGTCGAGCAAAGAGACAAAGTGGAAGAGCACGTCGCCGAAGGGAAAGTTTTCAAGGTTGTGAGATCATACAAAATAATGTCCCAAGAGCAACACAAAATCTTTTACGATATAGGAGGGCTATACTAGGGAAAGACAGAAGAAACTAATAGAGGTCAAGTTTTTCAAGATGTTCCCTAGTATTACAGTTGCTAATTTTATTCATTTGTTTGAATTAAAACATGTAGAATTGAAAAACTTTGTAGAAATCTAGGAGTGAAAAGAATCATATATTTTAGTAAATTCTCTTTGTGATCCCTGGGGTGAGAGATTAATTAATGTTTACCACGAGATTTAAATTATCGAACCTTTTTGGGTTTAAATAAGTCATCTTGAATATTTGTGGGATGACTTTCATCTTTTAATAGACTTGTAACTTGAAGTTTTTTGTTATTTTTATATTATAAACATATTAAGTGGTTTCTCTCATTCTATATGAATTTCATTCATTTATTTGAGTTTACAAAGACTTAATTGAAAACTATCATCCTAATACATATTAAGAAATTAATTTTTAATTTTGGTCAATTGTCTAGTTCGTATATGATGATCGGATCCTTAAGTGTTTTTTTGATTTTACACTAAACATGAAACCCTTATGTGAAATAATTTACTTAAATATGTAATTTTCATTCATAATCGATAAAATACTTGTGTGATTGTATCTTAATAACAAACATGGCATCAAAAAGCATAATTTCTGACTTGAACAAAGAAGAAAAACTAAATAGAGACAACTACGATATTTGGAGTCGTAAAGTATGGTATATACTAGAAGAGGAAAATGATCTTGAAGGTACTAACCATGTCTTATGTTTACCAAAAGAGGGTAATACTACATAACATAAAAGAGACCTTAAAGCTTAGAAGGATTGAAAAAGGCTGATTCTATTGCACGTGAAATTATTGCGAGTTCTTTGGTTGATTACCTCATTCATGAGTGTGAGAAATTTTCTACTACTAATGCTATCTGGGCACACTTGCAAGTAACATATGGGGTTATTTTAGTGGCAGAATCAAGTGGTAAAAGGTCTTTAGTAATTAAGTATAAGAAGAAGTATAAGAAGAAAAAAAAAGGGTAAAGAGACCGAAGAAGGACCCTCTGAGAAAAAGAACAAGCCAAATTTTAAGAAGGGAAAAAATTTTCAAGAAGAAAGACAAGAGCAAGATGAAGTTCTAAAATTTCCAGGGTTCTGGGGAATTTTGCTCGAGAATTTCCTAAGCATAAAAAGGTAGCATTTCTAAATGCAACTCTAAGTGTTATGTTTCTAGCACTACTTTATTAACTAAATCTTATCTTATGTGGATTATAGACTCAGGAGCCATCGACCATGTGAGTCGAGATCGAGAAGTGTTTGTGGAGTTCCATCGAGTTTCACCTAGATCAAGGTGGATCTACGTAGAAAATAATGAAAGACTTAAAGTCAAAGGGATTTACACTTGCAAAGTAGACTTGCGGGGAGACTGGTCTCTAATGTTGCATGATATCGTAATGCCCCAGAGATTCGACGAAACTTAGTATTTGTGTTTGTTCTTTTAGATGTTGATTTTCATTTATTTTTTAGATGCAATTGCATAAGAATATCTCTAGATAATGTTTTTTTTATGATTTTGGATATTGTAATGATCGTTTTATTATTTTAGATTGTAATTTTTGACTTATGACTATTATGTTAATCATTGTGTAATGTCATGTTATTCTAATAATAATGATATTGATATACTTATATGGGATGCTAGATTGGGTCACATAGGACAAGATAGAATGAATATATTGGTAAAGGGAGGACATCTAAGTTCCTCCCCCAAAATTGAAATGCCAACTTGTGAAAATTGTCTTGCCGAAAAAATTACATGTAAACCATTTGGGAAGGCTAAAAGAGCTGAATTCCCATTGTAATTAATCCATTCTAATATTCGTGATCCAGTGAATATGAGGACAAGGTCTGGTGCTTTATATTTCATTACATTTATTGACTATTTCACACGCTTTGGTTATTTCTATTTGATATCTCATAAATCCAAAGGACTTGAATGCTTCAAAAGATATATGAATGAAGTTGAGGATTAGTTGGACAAAAGTATAAAGGAAATAAGAAAAGATAGAGGTTGTGAATATTTTTCAAAATAATTTGAAAAACTATGTATTGAAAAAAGAATTATTAGACAATTAACTACTCGTTATACACCTCAACAAAATTGTGTAGCCAAAAAAAATAAAACTTGTTGGATATAACAAGGTCCATAATGGCGTAGGCAAATATACTAATCTCTTTTGGGAGGTATGCATTATTAATTGCAGCCTACATATTGAATAAGGTACCTTCTAAACCAATATCTTCTACTTCTTATGAACTATGGATTGGTAATCAATCTAACTTTAATGATCTACAGTCATGGAATTGTGCTGCATATATTACAGATCGTTTTTGGTAAGTTTGGAAAACTAAATCCAAAAAGAAATAAATGTATATTCATACGATACCCATAATACTCCAAAGGGTATGTGTTCATTGATGAATTGGAAGATGGATGTACTACTGAGATTGATTCACTGGATGTCACATTCCTGAAAAATAATTTTTCCAAAATGGGTGAAATAAAGAAAAATGAGCCTCTTTACGAAATGTTAAATTCGGATGATCAAATAACATTGCAAGATATGCTTGATAATTCAAACAATCAAGAAAAGACTCTTGGTCTAGGGAGCTATGAATCCCAAAATACTATTGAGGAATCCAAACTTCAATTATGTAAGAGTACCAGAAAAGGTGTACCTAAACGATCTTATGAGAAAGAGGATTATGTTTTCTTAGTATCTCCCACAAAATGGGATAAACCTAATTCTATGACTGAGGCTTTATCAAGTCCTAAAAAGATGAATGGATAAAAGTGATGAAAGAAGAATTAGAGCTCATGAAAACCAATAAATCTAGGATCTAGGTAACCTTTATTGTGGGCGTAAAGCTATTAGGAACAAATAGATTTTCAAAGTTAAAAGAAAATCATATGGGTAAATAGAAAGGCACAAAGCACAATTGGTGGCAAAAGGTTTTACTCAAGAAGCTGGGGTAGATTATGAGGAAAATTTTTCATCGGTTGTGAAATTTACCTCAATTCACTTATTTTTTCATTTTAATTGCATGTTTAAATTTAGAGTTACACCAAATGAATTTGAAGACTATTTTTCTCAATGGAGAACTAAAAGCAGAAACCTACATAGAACAATCTATTTTTGTTGTTAAAGGCCAAGAAAAGAAGATTTGTAAATTAAACAGATTAATATATGACCTTAAGCAGTCTTCAAGGGAGTGGTACCTAAGATTTCATAAGGAAGTGATTTTATTTGATTTCAACAAGATCGATGAAGACCATTGCATTGGTGTAAAAAAAGTTCAATGAAATATTTATGATTCTTTCACTTTATGTGAATGATATTTTATTAGCTAGAAATAATTTGGAGTATGTGAAAACTGTTAATTCATAGATTTCAAAGTCATTTGACATGAAAGATATGAGTGAAGCAGACTATATACTGAATGTTAAGATCTAAAAAGATCGTTCCAGAAAAATTTGAGTCATTCTCAAGAAACATACATACAGAAAATTCTGTTAGGCTTTCAAATGAATTGTTGCAAATCCACAGATACTCCTATAGCAAGAGGTGAAACTTTATGTCTTGAAATGTATCCAAAGACTAAAAAAAAGAAAGACATGTCCCGAGTATCATATTCTTATACAGTTGGGAGTTTGATATATGCTATGATGTATACTCGCCCAAACATCTGTATGTTGTAGGTTTGGTTAGCTGGATCAATCCAATCCTGGAAGATATCATTGGAAAGAAGTTAAGAGAATTTGTTTATACCTAAAGGGTACTACTGATTATTCACTATGTTATAGTGGATTCGATTAATCCATAAGTGGTTATACATATGTTAATTGGGCTCGTGACCGTTATGATAGAAAATCAACCTCTGTTTATGCCTTCTTACTAAATGGTGGTGCAATTTCATGAAAAAGTAAGAAACAAACTTGTACAACCCTGTCAACTATGAAATCTGAATTTGTGGCTTGTGTATCTATAGTACAAGAAGTGGTTTGATTGAGAAAATTCTTTGAGCATTTAAACATCGCAAAGAATTTCAAGGGTCCCATGATTTTATATTATGACAGTCAAGCGGTTATCGCATATACGAAGGATCCTAAATATCATAGCAAGACCAAGCACATTAACATTAAGTATAAATTTGTAAGAGACATAGTAGCAAGTGGAGAAATAAATTTATAATACATTCCTACACGAGAAATGATAGTTGATTCTTTTACAAAAAAAGTATCTAGAGACTTGTTTGAGAAACATGTTATGGCTCTAGAATTACATAGGATATGATTATGTTACTGTATAAGATGACTTGATTATAATTATTATCAATATAAGAGTCTTGAATTTATGTTCAATCTTATATGCATGTAAAAATGTGTTTTACTGATATAGTATGTCGACAAGTCACGAGATTGGCTCTCTCACATAAGAAATCATCTCTTACATCGAGTAACATGGAGATATAAGTTCCACCATTAGATTATGACTTGTTTTGTAAAGTTAGATGTGAGTTTCTTTAAGAATATGTATTTAAGATTTCTTAAAGAAAGAAACTCAGGTTAGACATTTAGAAATGTCTAGATCTAGATTTATACGATGTTGAATGATTAAAAAGATTGAGAAACACGCACCAATATAAGGTGAGAACATCGTAGCACATGTTTCATACCACATGTGCTTAGCGACCAATGGGTTAATGAAAGAATGAATCCCTGCTTCTTCATTGTGTGAGACCTTTAAAGTTATATTAACTTTTTATTGAAATACCCTTAGACCTTTGATTGTTTCTTGAAGTTTTGATCGATGTTGCTATTTTAGAATGTTACTTATAGCCATGAGAGATTCGACGATGCAGTGCATGTTTAGGAAAGCAGTTGATTTAGAACAGGTAGGATTCGAGTAGTAAAGAAAGATGACTAAAATAAATATTTTAATGTGTCTACACAAGCCGGCTATTACACTAACTATATAGAAGTTAAATGCAATTGTGTATACAAAGTCAATTATGAACTCGAGTTTACCTCTTTAAGAGGATGATGGATCAGATAAGTAACTACTGAAGTAGTGAATAATGT
Organism: Capsicum baccatum var. pendulum; assembly: GCA_030864225.1. Taxonomy (NCBI): domain Eukaryota; kingdom Viridiplantae; phylum Streptophyta; class Magnoliopsida; order Solanales; family Solanaceae; genus Capsicum; species Capsicum baccatum. Next base: position 44,773,664 of record CM061561.1, read on the forward strand.
CTGGGGCATTGTGAGTGTAAGAATCCTCATATTAGTAGATAATTCTTTCCACATGTGATTGTATTCCTATATGTAGCTTGTAAAATCTTATAGGTAAAACTCGTGATGCGCACAGGTCACACAAACTATTTGTCATATGAATTGGTGTCTTATTGATATCGTACTGGCTCAGGTTTTGTCCACTATGTGTTAAATGGGATATGTTTGATTTTTGTGGGTCATGAATTGCCCATGTGACCCGACCCGATTAGACCCAACTCATTTTTGAATTTGAAATATTGAGATTAAGAGATAATCTCATTTTAAAAAAATGGGGGAACGGTTACATAACTGTTCTCACCCAAATCCTCTATTTATTTTTTATCATTCTTCTGACAAGATGAAGAGAAAAGAATTGGGTAAGTTAATGGAAAATCAGATTAACAACAACACCAATAAACGAGCATTAAGTTTGTGATTCAAAACTTTATTTTCAAGAGATTCAAAGCAGATTTGGGGCGATTCTTTTGATAACAATATCAATGATATCCGCTGCATCATATTAAGGTACCCAATTAATTATTGTTTTTCTCCGAATTTGCTATCACACTACATATATCTTATGTTATGAAAAACATATCCCAGGAAAAAAAATTTCGCCGTTGCTAAATGCCATAGACTTTTAATATTAAAATAAGGAAAACTAAAGATTCATTTTGCGACATCCATCCTGGTCAGATGCAATATATATCGGAGCATCCTTTACTACTGTGTTAATTATTAGAGTTCTGATAGATTATGTCAATTTGCAATAGAAATCGTTGACTTCATTTAGAATATTGGTAGAAAATGAATTAAGCAACTGTTTGGACATATGATTTCATCTCTAGATTTGAAAGTAGTTTTTTAATATGTAATTTCATATCATAAATTAGCGTTCATACATGCAATAAAATCATGAGATGAAATTTCAAATTCTCAAATATCATTATTTGAAATTCTAAATTATAATTTCAACTTCTTAAAATATAAAGTTTGAGTTATAATTTATATTTTGTAGAAAAATCTCCTCATTTTAAATTTTACAAAAAAAAAAATAGAGAAAAGCTCCTCATTTGAAATTTTGCAACAAAAACCTTTGACTTCATTTGGAATATTGGTTGAAAACTCTCTTCAGAGGCTGCGAGTTTGTATCTGTTTCTTTTTTTTTTGGTTAATAGGGATATTATTATTAATAGTACTTAAATAGAAAAGTAGTCATTAGTACAGATAAACGGCCCTTTGCTAGCCGGAGATAGTATTGGCCTAATACTATTAGTACAGATATTAGTAGAGTTGGGCGCATATTGCCCTACAAAAGAAGTTTTGGCCTTGTCTGCTTGGTATTGGCGCTGAACAAACAAAGGTGGAACTAGCCATTCCTTCCAAAAACAAGTAGGTCCTAAGTTAATGCCCTCCTTTCCTAGCAAATCCGCTACACCATTAGTACTTCTCGTCTCATGGAGGACCACTGGATTCCTCAGTCGAGCCAGTAGATCCCTGCAAATGGATATCAAGTTAGATTCAACGTTATAGGAAGCCATAGATGTATGGTTATTTAAGGTTGTTGCTATTTTTTTTGAGTCAGTAGCAATGGTAATTTGAGACAGCTTTATTTTCAGTGCTAGTTTTAACCCTTTATCAAGGACATTGCTTCTGCTTCAAAACAAGATTGGACGTTTATGCTGGCGGCAAATCCAGTCAGCTAATTACCTTCTTCATCCCTGAACACCCCTCCCGCTCCTCCTTATCCCTGAACACCCCTCCTGCTCCTCCTTACTTAGAGTTATCAATGAAGGATCCATCTACATTAAGTTTTATACCAATCAAAGGGGCAGTCCAAGTTTTATTCATAGAAGTCTGGCCATGTCTAGCTTTTTCTTTAGAAGTTAGGTGATGGTACTCAACAGCTCGCTCGTAAACTATATTTATGGAAATGTCAAGGTTAATTTTATTAAAGATGTTGGCATTACGGTTGAGCCATATATACCACAGAAAGAAGGGAAACACTTTCTTCCAACTTAACACGTTCCTGACCTTATGATTTCCATCATATTGAAAGCTTTCCATCCAGTTATTATTGGTGGCATTGAGAGCTTTTACTTTAATTCCATATAATTTATTTAGGTCGCAGAATTTTTGGACGTGAGTGCATTCTAAGAACATGTGTTTGGTAGTTTCAGGTTGCAGATAGATGGTACAAAGAGGATCAATGTTAATGCCAATGTGATGAAGGTAATATTTCGTAGGTAGTCTATCATGATGGCGCATAGCCATATGAAAAATCTTAGTTTGTTTGGACTTGGGAGTTTCCAAATCCAGGTGAATTCTTTAGTGGTGAAGTTATCAATGTTGGCGATGTAATCTTAGGCAGATTTTGTGGAGAACTGACCATTCTCAGTTTTGGCCTAGATTATTTTGTCCATGACGGAAGATTGTTGAGGAATGAGTGTAGATGTTATGAGATTTCTAAGGTCTTGCGGAAGGACATAGCTGATTTTATTAAGGTTCCAATTTCCCTTATCAATGATATCTCTAACACACATACTCTCATCAGTAGCGCTTAGGGGAGTATTTGATAAATGTTCCAAGGCTTTTGAATTTGGAATCCATCTATCCTCCAAAGGTTTATGGTTCTTCCATCTCCCAAGTCCCATCTAGAGCATTGCTTACATATTGGCCATCCTAGCACTATGTTCCTCAATGTATTACTACTAGTAGCCAAATTTTTCCCTTTGTCGCTTTGCCAGTCGTAGTTCTTTCTAGAAGAATATTTGTTAGCCATAATAGAAGCCCAAAGGGACCGGGGATCCTTTTTGAATTTCCATGCTAGCTTGGAAAGTAGGGCTAGATTTTTGCAGTTTCTCTTCTGAAGGCCCAAGCCACCTGTTTCTTTGCTAGTAGTGAAAGTTTCCCAGTTTAAGAGGTAGATTTTCTTCTTATCCCACGTGGTTCCCCAAAAAAAGTTTCATTGAATTTGGTCGATCTTAGCCGTTATCTTCTTTGAAAGATTGATGAAGGTCATTACATGTGTTGGAATGTTACTTAGGGTGGCCTTTGCCAAGGTGGTTCGACCGGCGAGTGATAGAAACTTGGTTTTCCATCTGACTAGCCTCTTGTTTAAGTTGTCAATGATAAATCCATATTCCGCAGAGGAGGGTTTTTTACCAAAGATCGGAAAGCCAAGGTATTTGCCAAAGTTCTGATAGTGAGTCATGTTGAGGAATTTTAAAGTGTTAGCAATGGTATTGTCTAAAGCATTTGAAGAGAAAAGGATTTTTTATTTGTTGTTATTTATAGTTTGTCCCGACCAAGAGAAAAAATTTGTGAGAGTTTATTTTATCGAATGGCAAGTTGAAGAATTATTTTCAGCCATCAGGACAATATCATCTGTGAAAAATAAGTGGGATAATTGTGGGCCATTTCTGGCAATTTTTATAGGGTCCCATTGTGTTGTTTCACAGCCTCGTTTATATTATGAGATAGGACTTCGATACATAGAATGAATATGTACAGAGAGATTGGGTCGCCATGTCGTAGCCCTCTAGACGGTTCAAAGTAGTTTGATCTCGTACCATTTACAAGGATTTCGACAGAGTTGGTAGTTATGCAGGACATTAGTAGATTTATAGCCTTAGTAGGAAAGTTAAAATACGTCAAAGTATGCTTGACAAAGGATCATTCAATTTTGTCAAAAGATTTTTTCAAATTAATTTTCATGATAAAGTTGTCCTTTTTCCCTTTCATTTTTTTAAAGTGACGGACAACTTCTTGAATAATAATGGCATTATCAGCTGCATGTCTATGTTTTAGGAAACTTGTCCAACATGGACTGATAAGAGTGTCTCTACTGCGTCGCAACCTACGAGCAATGATTTTTGTTATTATTTTGTATGAAGTGTTGCAAAGGTTGATGGGTCTAAACTGTTTTAGGGTTGACACATTATGCATTTTCGATATGAGGCACACATGGGTAGCATTTATGTCAGATAGGGTCGCTTCCTCAACAAATACTTTTTTGCGAAAAAATATAAAAGAGATGCCCACTATGTCCCAATATTTTTGGAAAAAACACGGGGTGTAGTCTATCGAGACCAGGTGCTTTGAGGGGGTGAAAATAGAAAACTACACTTTGTACCTCCGCATCCATTGGAAGGCAGGCTAGATCTAGTTTGTTTACGTTAGAGAGGCAGACTTTGCTTTTGGGAATTTTTAGAAGTGGGGACTTGGAGTGATTAGAATTGAATAGGTTTGAGTAGTAGCACTGAACATGTTGCTGGATAGCTGATTATTCATAAATTTCAGTGTTGTCATCTAGTTTGAGGCTAAATTTAATTTCTACGGCGTCTAATCAGAGTTGCCGTATGAAAAAAATTTGTATTAGCATCCCCATCATTAAGACAGTTAATCCGCGATTTTAATTTTCAGTAGTCTTCTTCCATTTTAAGGATTCTATTAAAATCATTTATGAGTTGATGTTCAAGATTTTGGAGAAAGATACTGTTGTGGTAATGTTGAGAGGTTTGGATACCCTGCAATCTGGAGAGAATCTTTTCTTTTGTTTGAAAATATTTCCAAAATTTTATTTTTCCCATACTACAGCAGAGTCCAAAATTTTTTTTATTAAATGGGTAAACGAACTATTGTTTGTCATGCATGCTGAATGACCTGGGGAAGCTCAGGATGCGACATCCACATCATTTCAAAACAAAAAAATTGGTAACATTAAAGATGCTGAAAAGTATAGGGCAGTGATCAAAATGCGTTTCGTAGAAGGTGCTTTACAAAATCATTTGGGAAGTTTTCCAACCAGGAATCGTTGGAAAATAACCTATTAAGTCTTTCGAAGATAAGGGCATTTTTATTTTTAAAACGTTTATTAAGCCAAGTAGATCTATTTCCCTTAAAACCTATATCAATGATCTCAAAGTGGTTAACCATATCAGAGAATTCGGAGATGTGGGAGCTGATGATCCTATTGCCTCTAAGTTTCTCTAAATTATGTAGTAGGCCATTGAAATCTCCACCCAAAAGCCATTTGCCATTATAGTTGTCTTTGATGCATTTTAGAGATGTCCAAAGAGTTCGTCTTTTGTATCTATGAGTGCTAGCATATATACAACTTAAAAGAAAGGAGTTATTTAGAGAGCTTACCTTCACGATTGCATGTAATTCTTGTTCTATGGTAGCCACATCACTTAACTCCAAAATGGAATCATCCTAGAGGACTGCAAGACCTCCAACATTGCTTATGGTCGGTACCTCAATGACTCCATTAAATGGAAAGTCATTCAGGAGGACCAACTGGTCTTGAATTTTTGTTTCAATGAGGGCAACAAGTGGAGGCTTATGCCAATCTACAAGGGATCTAAAGTTCCTTCTAAAGTCTGGGTCGTTGGCCACCCTACAATTCCATACTATTAATTTCATTGATTTTTTCAGATGTGGTGGGTTCACTAGGCAAATGTAATGCTCTGAATCTGGTACCCGAAATGCTACACGGTGCTCATGATCCCGAAGGACCACAACCTAACTCATAACTGATATTTGTCCCTGAACATTGCATAATATACTGTGTAAATACAGAAATAAAGACTGTAACACCATAAGGTTCAAAACTGAGACACAATATCTAATAAAATATATCATCTGTGTGGGGTATGAAATACCCAAAACAAACTAATAAACTGACTGAACATGATAGTTTGAAAAGCCTTTAACTGTCTAAATAAGGAGTTGATGGGGTATGTCCCCAACTAACTCCAGCTACTGAAATAAACTAAGTACTGAAATGATAAGATAATGCTCAATTCCTTGAAGGATGAGGACTCACTGCTGACTCTGATTGCTGAGTACTAGAATACTACTGATGCTCTGAAACTCATGCTTCTGAACCTATGGTATAAAACACCATAGCGTAAATGAGTTAGTACGATTGAATATATTGGTATGTATATGAGGTAGGTTGAATACAAAGGGTTCACATGCATGAACTATACTAACTGACTAAACAACATGAATGTGAGAATACATGCATGAATACATAATAATTGTAACTGAGTTTGTGATAACGTGATTACTAAATCTGAGTACCGATAGCATGAGATACTGATAACTATATAACTGAAATAACTAATACCGAGCGACTGTATCTAACAGTCTAGTTTCTAATGAAACTAGTTGAGTTCTATTCTGTTCTAAGGTGACTACATCTGATAGCCCTGAATTCTGTAGAACTATCTGAGTTCTATTACTGAGACTGAATGACTATATCTGACAGTCCTGATCTGTAACTGAAACTGTGGGAATTAGTTATCTAACCAACATGCCCCATATAATACAATATAGTTATGTTGGGGTCTAATCTGTAACCCCAATTGGAAGGGTGTCAATACCGTGCCACTGGTAAGGACAAGCTGTGGGTGACCCTCATCTGACAGTTTTATCGAAAGAGAATTGTGGAACCCTCATCTCATAGTGTTTATCCACCTTAACAACCCTCATCTGACAGTGTTGATGTCTCAACCTATGTTGGCTACATAGTTCTAGAATGCAAGGATGACTTCTAAGAATCACACACTTATCTGACAGTGTGTGTTCCCATATTTGGATTCACTCGGTGCTAATTCCTACTCCCATCTGAATAGACACTGAACATGGATTACTGAACTAAACTGGACTGAATTAACTGAGTTTCTATTGACTAACGAAATAACACTGAGATTACTGTATTACTGAGCTTCCCTGAGTCACATGACTGACTGAGTTCTATGGATCATGGCTTGATTGAGGATATCGTGAAAACATGACACTAACTCTAGGCACATAGCTATATTTTTTGGGTACAAGTACCCCCAGGACTCGATGGGAAGAAACTAAAAAAGCATGACTTTCTTGAATACATAACCAATATCACAATCCATAATACAATAAGTTGGAGATTTCATAAAGTACAAGTTCTAAAGCACCACAATGGCTACACATATATCCATACTTCATTGGCTAAGACATTTCATCAAATACTTGACGTGCATAAATTTGTACATGAATGGAGATTTCATATTATTATACTAGTATGGAACTTTTCCTTCACATAGGCATTTAGTCAAACACATGGGGAGAACCTTTGGTTATACCATCATCAACACATCTAATAATCATGGATAAATTAATCAACTTATAAATTGAAGGGCGTTTATCATGATTATTATGCAAATATTTATATACTAGGGTCAATCATTGGAATATGTAATTAAAACATGAATCAAAAACCCTACAACAACATGAACATGAATTTCAATTCAATTTAAATCATGAACATTCATCAATACACAAATCTTGGATTTCAAAAAGAGATTCTTGAGATTCACGGGTTAAAGAGACCCATGAATCAACACATGACATACCTTGATACTTGATTTGGAAAGATTGATGGAAAAATCCTTGAGATTTGGATCTTGAATTGGAAACCCCTCTTTTTGTTCTTGAGACAATTTGAGAGAAGTAAATGTATTTTGGTGAAATGGAGTCTGAATTCAGTGTTTATGAAGCTTTGGGTTGAAGGGAAAATACCAAAATACCCCTCCAAAACCAGTTGAAAAATGTTTAATTCTAAGGCTGATGACATTGGGCTGATGTCGTCACATATGTGATAAGCCGTCATCTTATATCGTTACTTGATGCTGGAATTTATGACTTTTTGCCTAAGTCTATGACATTAGCTTATTGTCGTCAGATATGTGATAAGCCGTTAGCTCATGTCGTCACTTAGTTGCCAGGCTAACATGCTGGAGTAAAATGGGTATAATTTTTTGCTCCGATATTGGATTTGGGCAAAATTAGTATCGTTGGAAATATAATTAAATTATCTACATGTTGGAAGTTCATGAGCTCAAAAATTCATAGTATAATGAGATATATGCTCATTTAAAGTTGACTATTCCAATATCCTTTCCAAGAATTCAATCGGTAAGGAATGTTTTGATTCGCCTGGTAGCTAGGACGTATTTGAGACATTAATTGACATCAAACTTGATCATGAAACTACCAAAGAACCATGATGTACTATGTATAATCTTGAAATATGGAGCTAATAGTGATTTACATTTTTTGGGTATTATAATATCTCTCCCTTAGGAACATTCGTCCTCGAATGAGACTGATTAGACTGAGAGAAATGATAACTAAAAGTACAAACTAGACATGCACAACTGAAGCATGATCTCATGACTGACATTACTAATAAAATGGTTTTATCTTATTGAACATGCATATCTAATACATGAATACATGACTGAGCGACACATCAATGCATGATTGAATATGTAATGGTACTTGGTACCAAGTTTATAATGGAAATCTGAACATAAAAATGAATAAGCTTAAGGAAAATTATTACCTTAAGTTGAGTCTGAGTTTGCGGAGAAGAGGTGAGGGCACTTGGTTTGCATTTCTGTTTTTGCTTCCCAAGTATCTCCCTCAACGGACTGATTCTGCCAAAGAACTTTGACTAGAGGGACTTCCTTAGTCTACGAATCTGGTAGTAAAGGATTTTGACTGGAATTTCTTCATAAGAGAGACTATTCTGAACATCTATGCTCTGAATAGGGACTACATCTGTTGGGTCACCTATGCACTTCTTGAGCAAAGAGATATTGAAGACTAGGTGAACTGAGGCTAGATCTGAAGGCAATGCGAGCTCATAAGCTACTTTACCAAAGCTACTGAGAATTTTGAAGGGACCGAAATTGAAGACTAGGTGAACTGAGGCTAGATCTAAAGGCAATGTGAGATCATAAGCTACTTTACCAAAGCGACTGAGAATTTTGAAGGGACCGACATATCTGAGACTAAGCTGTCCCTTTTTGTCGAATCTCTTCACTCCCTTCATGGGAGAGATCTTTATATAGACAAAGTCACCAATTTCGAACTCGAGATCCTTTCTACATACATCTGCATAAGACTTTTGTCGGCTCTGAGAAGCCCAAAGTCTCTCTCTGATCAACTAAACTTTTTCTAAGGCATCGAATATCAAGTCAGGTCCTATGACTGAGGCCTCACTAACTTTGAACCAACTGACTGGAGATCTACATCTCCTACTATAGAGAGCTTTGAATGGAGCCAACTAAATACTGGAATGATAGCTGTTATTGTATGCAAACTCAATCAAAGTCAAGTGGTCATCCCAACATCCCTTGAAATCGATTGCACACGCCCTTAGCATATCCTCCAAGGTCTGAATGGTCTTTTCTTCTTTACAATCTGTCTAAGGATGAAAGGTTGTAATGAGATGAATTTGGGTACCAAGACTTTTTTTGAATATTTTTTATAAGTAGGAGGTGAACTGGGTATCTCTGTCTAAAATAATGGACAACGAAATACTATGTAATCTAACCAACTCCCTAATATAGATTTTGACGTAATCCTCAGCTGAATAAGAGGTATAAATTGGAAGGAAATGAGCTAATTTGGTTATCCTGTGTACAATAACCCAAACTGAATCATGCTGACGGCGAGTATGTGGCAAACCCGTCACAAAGTCCATGTTCAGTTCTTTCCATTTCTAGGTGGGAATAATGAACCCTTGCATGGGATCACTAGGCTTCTAATTCACTATCTTAACCTGCTGACATGTAGAGTAGTTCGCCACAAACTCTTCAATATCTCTTTTCATCCCACTCCACCAATAGATCTCCCGCAAGTCGCGGTACATCTTTGTGTCCCCTGAATGAATAGAGTAGTGTGCACTATGTACTTCTATAAGAATTCGCTGCCCCAATTCATCTACACCTGGAACACACAGAAGACCCTGACAACTTAGAACACCATCTCCCCTCTGGGAGAAAACCTCAACTTTCTGATCCTTGACTGACTCTTTCAACTTGACTAGACTGGGATCTCTATATTGGTTTTCTTTCGCCTAGAAAGCTAGAGATAATTCTAAACTACTCTGAACCCATACATCACCCTTCAATAAGCGAACACCTAGTCTGGCAAGCTTATGGACTTCCTGAGCTAACTTTTTCTTACTGTCCTCAACATGAAAAACACTACCCATAGACAGTCTACTAAGAGCATCGACCACTACAATGTCCTTGCTTGAATGATAAAGGACAATCATATCGTAATCTTTCAAGAGCTCTAACCACCTTCTCTGATGGAGGTTAATTTCTTTTTGGGAGAATACGTACTGAAGGCTTTTATGGTCTGTAAACACATCTACATGAACACCATATAGATAATTCCTCCAAGTTTTTAAGGAAAATACTACGACTGCTAACTCAAGATCATGAGCCAGATAATTATTCTCATGGTATTTAAGTTGTCTAGAGGCGTAGGCTATGACCTTACCATGCTGTATAAGGAAACAACCCAAACCTACTCTAGATGCATCACAATATGCTACTAACCCATCTGAACCATCTGGAAGAGCTAGGAGTGGAGCTGAGGTGAGTCAAGTCTTCAGCTTTTGAAAACTTCTCTCACAAGGATCTGGCCATTGAAACTTAAACTTCTTCTAAGTCAATCTGGACATAGGGGATGCAATAGAAGAAAATCCCTCAACAAACTATCAGTAATAGCCATCCAAACCCTAGAAACTCCTGATATCTGATGGAGATACAGGGTGAGGCCAATTTTTTACCGCTTCAGACTTTTAAGAATCAACCCTAATGCCATCACCAAAAATGATATGACCAATAAATGCTACTGACCTTAGCCAAAACTCACACTTACTAAATTTGGTGAACAACTGATGATCTTTGAGAGTCTGAAGTACAATTCTGAGATGGTCTGCATGATCAAACTCACTGTGAGAATAGACCAGAATATCATCTATGAAGATTATGATGAACATGTCCAAGTACTGCTGAGCACCCGGTTCATCAAGTCCATGAAAGTTGTTGGGGAATTAGTATGACCAAAGGATATGACTATGAATACGAAGTGAGCATATCGAGTTTGGAAAGATATTTTGGAATGTCACATTCCCTGACTCTGAGCTGATGATAGCCTGATCTGAGGTCTATTTTAGAAAAATAGTTGGGCCCCTGAAGTTGGTCAAACAAGTCATCAATATGGGAAAGTGGATACTTGTTCTTGACCGTGACTTTATTGAGTTGACGGTAATCAATGCACATCCTGAGAGAACCGTCCTTCTTGTGCACGAATAAGACTGGTGCACCCCACGGGGACACGCTGGACCTGATGAACCCCTTATATAAGAGATCCTTCAATTGCTCTTTCAATTCTCTAAGTTTTGTTGGTTCCATTCTGTATAGTAGAATAGATATACGCTGAGTATCTATAAGAAGATCAATATCTAAGTCTATTTCTCTTTCGAGAGGAATTTTGGGAAGATATTCAAGAAAGACATCTAAATATTCATTCACGACTGGGATTGAATCATGGCTGGGAGTTTCGGAACTAGTTCCCTTAACTCAAACAAGATGATAGAAACATCCTTTATACATCATTTTCCTTGCCCAAAGGTAGGAAACAAGATGACCTCTAAATGCTGAAGTACTACCACTCTACTCTAGGACGGGTTCATTTGGAAATTGGGACTAGACTATTCTATTTCTGCAGTCGACTGTGGCATAGTAGGAGTAAAGCCAATCCATACTGAGAATGACATCAAAATCAGTGATCTCTAATTCAACTAAGTCTGCTGAAGTGCCTTTCTGAAATAACATAACCGGACAGTTCCTATGTACCCGCCGGTCTATGATAGTTTTAGCCACTGGGTAGAGACTGAAAAGGGCTCTGCTATAATTTTAAGACTGATTTTAAAATCTCCTGCTATATAAGGAGTAACAAAATACAAGGAAACACCTGGAGCTACAAAATCATAATCATGCAAATGAAAGATCTGTAATTTACCAGTAACCACATCAAGAGAATTTTTCTGATCCTGCTGGGATAGGAGAGCACAAAGTCTGTTTTGGTATTGCCCTTTAGTAACATTGAAAATAGCACCCTGCTGATTTGGGTGACCGAACTGAGCTGAGGAACGGTTCTGCTGACCCTAATAACTTGACTGGGAATAATCTCTAACTCTGTGGCCTGGCTTTCCATATTCGAAATAGACATTGTTGTCAGCTCTGCAAACACCCTTGTGGTTCTTACCACAAGTCAGACAAAGGGGATTAGTTTGGGCATTGTTGACATTGCCTTAAGAATAAGATCCTAGTGCCCTATATCTATTACCATCCCTGAACTTAGGAGCTGGAGCACTAGACAAATGGAGTTAGAACTGATGACTTAGGATAAAAATAAGAACGGTTTCCTCCTTCTAATTTGGTCTAAGAAAAGTTGAAACTACATGTCCTTGCTCTCTTATTTTGATTCTCCCTCATCTTAATTTTTTTCTCCTCTATCTGCTGAGCATGAGTCATAAGCCTGGCTAAAGTCATGTCACTATTCAACATCGCAGACCTACACTCATTGACCACATTATTATTCACCCTAGAAACAAACTTACTCATCTTAGCCCTGCTATCTACAACCACACGAGGGGCATATCTGGCTAATTAAGTAAACTTAAGAGAATACTCTTTCACCGTCATATTTCCCTACCTAAGGTTGATGAATTCTAACACATTTGCTTCTCTCAGATCTAGGGTAAAGAACCTCTCTAAGAATAGGGTGACAAACTCCTCCCACTCTATAGATCCTGCATCAACTGACCTCTTTGACTTCTACTGGTTGTACCAAGTGTGGACAACATTCTGCAAATGATATGCATCTAGCTCAGAACTCTCAATAGGAGTAACCCCCATGATGTTTGTAACTTTTTAAACCTGATCAATGAATTCTTAAGGGTCCTCATCAAACTTAGACCCGAGAAAGGATGGAGGATTTATTCGGGTGAAGTCCCAAATCCTGGCTGTAGCTAAATTGGCCACTGGGTTGGTTGGAACGACAGCTGGTTGTTAATTTTGAACAGCAACTGACTGAGCAAGATTAGTGAATGTAGCTTTGAACTCTGCATGAGAAATTTTTTTGCCCACAGGATCTTTGGGCTGAGGGGCTGGGTGATTCCCGTTTCTTCTTTTATGAGGCATGTTCTGTAGAAGAAACGGAGAAACAGATAAGACTGAGAGATTAACTTGAGATTATACTCACTGGCATGACATGAATATTGAAAGAAGGGAAACTGTTCCTAAAACATCTTATAGCCTCCTGCACATAAATATGGTGCGCAATAAACCCATGCACAAGACTCTACAAGATGCGGCTTTCAAACTTTCTAGGACACTATTGAACCTTAGGCTCTGATACCAATTTTGTAATGCCCCAAATCTGGTAACTGGAATGCTACATGGTACTCATGACCCCGAGGACTACAAGCTAACCCATGATTGATATCTGTACTTGAACACTGCATAATATACTAAGTAAATATGGAAATAAAGGTTGTAAGGTTCATATGATTTGTGGCATAGTCGTTTAGGATATGTCAAGTATAAAACTTACAAAACCTGATTAGCTTAGAAGTTTTGCAAAACTTTGAGTGCAATAAATTAAAATTTCAAACGTGAGTAGAATCAAAGTATGCTAAGCATCTGTATACTCCGTTGAAAGAAATTCCAATCCGTTGGACTTAATCCATACTAACATTAGTAATATCAAGTCAACACCATCGCGTGGTGGAAAAAAGTATTTTATAACTTTTATTAACGATTGCAATAGGTAATGTTATGTCTATTTGCTAAACAGTAAAGATAAATCAATGGATTCATTTAGTAAATATAAAATAGAAGTTGAAATTAGTTAAAGAAAAGGATCAAACCGATAAAAAGTGATAGGAGTGGAGAATATAAATATCTTTTTGCAGAAATATATGTAGAGAATGGAATTGTCCATCAAAATATGGCCCCCTATTCACCTCAATCTAATGAAATTACAGAAAGTAAAACCCAAACCTTAAAGGAAATGATGAGTGCATTACTAATAAGTTCAGGTTTACCACCAAACTTATAAGGGTAAGTTATCCTTACAGCTAACCGAATACTCAATAGAGTTCCCCATAGTAAGACACAATCAATTCCATATGAAAAATTTAAATAAAGGAAACCTAACTTGAAATATTTCAAAGTGTGGGGGTGTCTTGCAAAAGTCCAAGTTCCTATGCCTAAAAGGGTGAAAATACGACTTAAGATAGTAGACCGCGTGTTCATAGGATATGCTAAAAATAGTAAAGAATATAGATTTTTTATTCTTAAATACAAACATCTGGATATCAATGGAATATGATAATTGAATTAGATAATGTTGAGTTTTTTGAGCATATTTATCTGTATAAAACTAGACATGAACAGTCTAGTGGAGGGTCTAAACGACCTTGAGATGAATCAAGTGAGGATGTACATAATGATGAAAATCCAAAATATAGTACACGTCATAGAACGTCAACTTCTCTTGGATCGAATTTTATAGCATTTCTTTTAGAAAAAGAGCCTCAAACATTTAAATAAGCGATGTTGTCTTCAAACTCATCCTTCTAGAAAGAAACAGTCAATAGTGAGATTGAATCAATCTTGAGCAACCATATGTGGGAGTTGGTTGATCTTCCTCTAGTAAATAAACCTTTAGGTTCTAAATGAATCTTCTAAAAAAAAATGAAAGTGGGTGGTACGATTAACAAATACAAGGCAAGAATTGTAGTAAAAGGTTTCAAGCAGAAGGAAGACCTTGATTACTTTGATACATACTTGTCTGTACAAGGATAATATCAATTTGGATATTAATTGCCTTGGCGGCGGTATATGGTCTTGAAATCCATCAAATGGATGTGAAAATAGCATTCATATATGGATAGTTGGAGGAAGAAATTTACATGGAACAACCCAAGAGTTTTTTGGTTCCTGGTAAAGAAACAAAGGTGTACATACTAGTTAAATCACTTTATGGACTAAATAAGTACCTAAACAGTGGCATGCAAAGTTTTACCAAACCATGTTGGCAAACGGATTCAAGATAAATGACTGTGATAAATGTATATACATTAAAGACTCTCTAAATCACAAGATCATTATTTTTTTGTATGTAGATGATATGTTGATCATCAGTAGAGACATTTCTGACATAAATGCTACAAAACGAATGCTTGATAGCAAGTTTTTTATGAAATACCTTGGAGTTACGGATGTGATCTTAGGAATAAGAATTCATAAAACTCCACAAGGGTTAGCATTATCACAGTTACATTACATCAAAAAAGTACTTGACAAGTTCAAGTATTTGGATTTCGGTATTGCCAAGACTCCATTAAACGTGAACTTTGCTCTTCAAAAGAATGAACATGAAAGTGACTCACGGTTGGAAAACACAAGAATGTTGGGATGTTTAATATATATCATGAATTGTACACGGATAGACATAGCATGCGTTATTAGTAAGTTGAGTCGGAACACGAGTAATCCTAATAAAACTCACTGGATATCCATGAGTGAATATGTATTTACTATAGGTGAAGGAGCAGTCTCTTGGAAATCATCCAAACAGATATGTATTGCCTGCTCTGTAATAGAATCTAAATTTATCACATTAGATAAAGCCAATGAGAAGCAGAATAGCTTTGGAATTTCTTGAAAGATATTCTTTATTGGCCTAAACCATTAGCACCAGCATGTATACACTGTGATAGCTAAGTGGTGAGGTAGGGCAGAGAGCATAATGTATAACGATAAATCTCGTCATATAAGATGAAGACATAATACCTTTACAAAACTTCTCTCTAGTGGAATTATCACTATTGACTATGTGAAGTCAAAGGATAATGTGCCGGATCCACTTACAAAAGGCCTACCTAGAGAGGGAGTTGAGAGAACATCCAAAGGAATGGATTTATGACCTAGGACAAGTCAGCATGATGGTAACTCTATCTAGCAGACTAGAGATCCTAAGAACTAGGGTCAAGAAGATCAAACAAAATTGTGTATGGTAGGTCAACATTGTCAATGTACCCAACCCATTCTCATGATGTAGACAATATTTAGTAAATAAGGATAAGACTTATGGTGTGAAGTCTTTTAATGATTATCTAAATTTAGCAAATTTGACCAAATAATTTAACATATAGGATTGAATATTTAGAAATCACCTATGTGAGGGTGAAGTTGAAGCAGCTTCAAGGAGAATGTTAGTAAAGGTCTATTCACTAAGCTCTCATGAAACTAGGACATGTTCATGGCTGAAACAAACAAAAACTGTGAGAACCATAAATGTTAAAAAGTTGATTGTGCAACATGTGTTGTCTAGGTATACATTAAAGTTCGACGGTTCAAAGATATTAAATCCATCGACTTACCTAATGCATTTGATGTATGTTCACACCGAAAAGGGAAACCCACTTATCCAGATGTAATCAGTCTTTACTTGCTGACCACATACTTTTTTGAAAAGTTTTATAAAGAGTAGTCATTCCTCATTCATGTGGGGGATTTTTGGGTTCAATTGGTGTGAATGGAAAATAGAAGTACACAACCATTAGAGAAAAAATATATACTATTTTTAGAAAAGGGGTGATTGTTCGGTCGGATATGACTATTAAGAAAGGACATATTGTTTTGGAATGGATAGACATGACTATTCTGAAAAGATACACCCTTCCATGAACCATTGCTTCCTTTATATGTAATACCTCATACTATTCTTAGCTCGATACAGCTTTTAGTTTCATGCTAAAAGTTCTTAAAGCCTAAAAATTTTGCTAAGTGTTGGGGGCTAAGTCATTTTATGGCCTCTTAACTTTGAGGATTTTTAAATTGGTCTTCCTGACACTGAGATATTGATTTATGAGTTAATTCATGTTCATGGATGTAAGGAGAATGTATCATGGAAATTTTGAATTTTTAGGACAAGGATTGGGTCATGTGTGGATCACAATTTTAGCAGCTCATCGCGATAGTGTCGCGTCGAGGTGCTAATGGAAATGACACTTTTATCGCATCGCGGTGAAAGTGTTGTGCCTAGTTCTTGATTTATAATTTTAATGTATGTATCATAATCTTTATCCTAGTGTGTGAAGTTCTTATGAGGTGAAAATATTCATAGAAATCACTTAGAACAAAGCTGAGCTAAGGGCCTTTGATTCATCTAAATTTTGGTATTCGATTCTACAAGGGTCAACTTCAACATTTATAAATTTTTACATATATATAATTTTTCAGCTAAAGACCCACCAAATTGTAGATAATTGAGTTATCTTTCCAACGATACCAATTTCGCCTTAATACGATACCCGAGCAAAAAGTTATGATCATTTTCGTCAAAACCAGTAAGCCACTGCAATGAGACCACATCACGGTGACCCTGTAAACCACATTCCAGTTGTGAATTTAATTTCCTGAGGGGAAATTTGTCTTTTCCCCTCAACCCCATTGTCCATAACACATTTTGGGGTATATTTTAGGTCGTAATTGGACTTCTCTAATTCTCCTCAATGAAACCCTAATCCTCTCCCAAGAACATCAATTTAATTACTTTTTTTCCAATAAAATCAAGAATTCTAGTTCCCAAATCTAAGAACCTTCAATAAAGCATCATGATTGCTGATACTCTTCCAATATTAAGGGTTTAAGGTATGTGAGAGTTCATCCATGGGTCCCATTTTACCCATCGAGCCCAAAAGCTTTTCTTTAATTAAAGATACGAATTTTCCATTTTGTTTATGAAGTATCATAGGTTAAAGATAAATTTAAATCATTATTTCCTTAGTAATTTGACTAAATTGATCTCTAAGGATGTTTTCATGAAAAGTTAGGTTATCTCATGCTTTAAGTTTTGATTCCCATGACGTATCCAATTGAATTCATGTTATAATATCAAATTATTAACCTTGCTATGTCTACCAAGGTTTCCAAGTGATTTAATCCATTTATTCTTTGAGTTTCAAGTTTCCATGTTCTACTCCATTGATTCCATGTTAAATCCACAACTTATGAATTTAGTCATGCACTCATTTTGCTTTCACATGTATACCATATTCCCAGGTTGAAGTTCATGACTCTTATGTGTTTGATGAAATATCTAAATATTGGGTTTTGAGCAATGAACCTTTATTATGGTTTTAAAGCTTTACATGTCTTTATTGTTATTTTCATTCAGTGTTGGAGGGTTATGAACACTTGATACCTAGTTGTTTACATAATTTCAGTATCTGCAAAATAATTTTGGATATACCATGAGAATTTTCATTCAGTCAGTTATTATAATTATTTATTTGTTTAGTTAAGCTTAGTTCAGTCGAGTAAACAGTGTCTTCCAGATGGGAGTAAAACTTAGCACCTAGTGAACGTAGGGATGACATCTCCCCCGTTATTTAAGTATGAGGCACATGTCTGCCCTGTCAGTTAGGCATGAGACGTTATTAGTAGTCCCTAGGTTCTTGACCTACAGCACTACCATAGACTTTGAGGGGTCCCCCGTCAGTTAGGCATGACACCCTAGTCCTTTGGGACGTCAGATTAGTGGATCCACATAGCTAGTGTTAGTACCTATGGCATGGTACTGACACCCTTCAAACTGGGGTTACAGGTTGAACTCCAATAATAGATTTGGGGCATGTTGGTTATAGCTAGCTCCCACAGTCTCAGTGTAGTATTCAGTACAGATTCAGTTCAGGTTTTCTTGACCAAAGCATACAGATTATTAGTTATCTAGTTATCATATTTTAGTATTTTAGTTTACATATTATTTAAGATATATGTATGTACTTGGTCTTCCATTCTCAGACATCATATTTTTCATGCACTCATGCTTAGTATATTTGTGTATTCAGATCCTTGAGTTATGTCGGTTTTCACCTCGTAGTTTTAGACCCAGTATTCATACAATACCCATATTTTGTCGTCTTCCAGCTTCAGTTCTACTTATATTATAAAAGTAAGGTTTTAAGAAACTAAGTGTAGTGATTGACCAACTTATCAGATTATGTTTGTTACTTATGATTTAAGCTACTTTAGATTTTAGTTTATTTCAGTCTCTTGGTGAGTCTACTTACATTTAGCATGCATGTTTTAAGATTACATTTAAAATTAGTTTAACTTATTGTATGCACTCCCGCTTACTCAGTACATTCCAGAAGTATTGATCTACATATACATCTGTGTGGCTTCATTATGTCATAATGTACGTACTAGTTGTAGTCCACATATCATGACTAGACAGTTGTAGTTTCCATCCAGCAGATGATGAGTTCTCCTATTTTAGGGACTCCAATCATATGTTGTTCATGTACTTTACTTTATTACTTATATGTATTGATTACTGGTAGCTGGAGTCATGTCCCAACTATCTATAGTCTGTATAGTAGAGGCTTTATAGATGTCCGTTAGAGTCAGTCATATAATTTTTGTTCTCTTTTCTATTTTTTAGATTGTAAATTATACTAGTACTATAAATGTACCCATATTTTATCATGATTATATTTTTGCACAGCAGAACCAGTTATTTAATATATTATAAATTAGTTGCTTATTAGTATGCCAGTCATGGGTTAGTTTGGGATCACTTGTGGTTCCAAGCACCATGTTACGACTAGGGGGTTGTCTCAGGTTGTTAGAAACTTGCTATCAGAGTATAGAGTTCAAGTGTCCTAGGGTGTGTATGAAGTCATTTATAGTAGAGTCTTGTGGAACAGTACGGAGAGGTCTGTACTTTTCTTTGAGAGGCTACAAGGCATTTAATAAATGTTTCCCTTCTTTCATGTCTCATATTGTGCCTTAGAAGTCTCCTTTAAAGAACTTATGCAGATTCTCTCATTACTCCATTCGTGCCAACTATGCCTTACTCTTGAGGCAATAGAAATAGTCAAGCTCAAATCCCTATAGATAGAGTTTTCTCAGACAGTCTTCATAGATAATTATGGGATTGCACGTAGGTTCAAAAGTATCCCATTAGTTCCCTTATGTTCAAAATTTTTTAAGATTTTATTAATGATAATGAAAACTCGTGCACTAAGCTAAATTCAGATGTGCTTTTAGATCTCTCCTCAAAATTATATATGATCTAGTGTTTGAAGCATGAACCCAGAAGTTTAACAATAGTAGGATGGGGATAATGTTATCTGGATTGAGTAGATTATGTATCCATGGGGCTAGTTGTATGAAAAGTGAATCATTAGGCTTAAAGCGGTGTATGCAAGAATTTATGTATGTTGACTCAAAATTATATGTTGTTGATGTTGGATATGTTGGTGTGATAATCCTCATGGTTTAGCGAAAATACAAGTTTAAAGATGTGATATTTGTAAGCTATTAAGGAAGTTAGTATGGTTCATTAAAGGTTTGGGGATATCCATGGTAAGTGTTAGAATCTAAGTTTGAATCTTTGAAGATTGAGCTAATCGAAAGAAGAGTTGAAACTCTTGATAGTCTGAGCTTAGTATCAGGTGTTACTTCTAAAAAATTCTAGGTTTGTTAGTGTTTAAGTTATAGTATGATGATTGTCGGGGCTATGCATAGCTAAGAATTATACATCAGAAGGAAGTACTAGTAGTGGGCCTTACATTTTAAGGTGTAGTCTTTCAGGGTGAGTTTATTATTTATGTATGTTATTACACCCCAGATTCTAGAGTAAAGTGGTTGTAGTTCTGTTAGAGTTTATTAAGTGGTTTATAGACTTATAATGATGGCTGAAAGCTATGGGGAGGTGATAGAACAAGTAACCAAGTCAGACTTTTAGATTCTAGCAGTGATGCCAGAGTATTATAGAATATCAATAGGGGAGGAAGATGCCCAACCCATTCTTATCTTAGTGCAAAGTTTTGTTCTTCAGTCATCATGATATCTACTTATGACTTACATGTTAGCTCCATGATTATAGTTTATGTTCATGCACATAATAGAGAATTATGTACTCTCTCAGTTCCTTGTATGAAGAGTTCCAGTTCATTCAGTATATGAATTATATTCCAATAATTTATGAACTCTAAACCCAGGTCATGCAACTCATGACTTGTGTACTCATGCTTTACTTTATGTTCAATTCTAGGTACCTATGGTACACTCTTACTGATCTGCGAAATTCAGATTATGTTATGTATATCCTTAGTGTTGATATCTGTAATGAACCCATTTCGTGGATACTCTATTCCTCAAGCGCCAGTTAAGTGTTCTAATTATGTATAGTATTCTTTCATGCTTCAGGTCCTCATGTTCTAACCTTTTAGTGACCTCTCCTTAGGTCAAGATAGTGATGATGAATAGTTGTTTAGATGGGAGAGAGTTTATGAAAGATTGTTGTATGCTTGCTGTAGCTAAGGCTGTAAGAGTGAAGTAATATTGAGGCCAAGTTTTTGATATATTTCATGGTTAGTTGAAATTTTTGTATGTGTTTCCTTGGGGTAGTGTATGAGAGTTGTTGATGATAGGGGTTTGGAGGATATAAGAAAGATGCTTTTATGGGTATTAGTTTAGAAGTGCATATGTGGTTATGTTATAGGCTTAAATGTCATGTTTATATATATATATATATATGGATGAATGCATTGTAGATCAATAAAAATCTAGTAAGGCTTGAATGTAGTTGTTGAAGTGATAATAGGAATTATTCATGATATGAGAAGTTGTGAAAATGTAGGGTGTATTTAATTCATAATTCGGACTAGTATTATGGTGTGACGTGTAGTACTTTGTTGATTCGAGTAGGCTTGAACATAGTGAGAGAATTCAGTTTAGCTCAAACTTCAGTAAATAGAGTTATCAGTGCCCATGTGAATATTGTAAGTAGCCTCAAGTGAAGTGCAGTTTTGAAGTGGAATGTATAATTGAATATAAGCTTTTAGTATAATTCAGTCTGTTCAGCCATCAATTCAGTTTAGTAGTCAGACGAACAAGTTTCTATGGTTTTCCATCTTCTGATCTAGTCTTACTATCTGAAGTTTCATGAGTATGGCCATTCCAAAAGATAGTTTGTTCCCATCCATGTAAAATGTGAATCTAGTTCAGTTCATGCATCATGTTTTAGATTTAGATATTCGGTCATGATTCAGTTCTTAAGTGTCTCGTGCATCATCTCAGTCTTTCCTTAGTATTTCAGCCAAGTTAGTATCATTCTAGGGAACGAAGTATCCCAAGTGGGATATGTGGTGATACCCTGAGTTTTCATGTCCTAAACCTCTTATTGTTTCTTCACGAAACTAGATCCAGCTGGAGGTAATGGTTACCTATAAATTGACTCTCTTATTTCTATCTCAGCCTTATAACCATTCTCATGTCATTGCATGTATTCAATAAATCAGTTCAGTTCATGATATTCAGTTCATGTATCATGTTTCAAAATAAGTTATGCAATCATGTTCCAAGTCATGTATGTTCAGAACATGATCTCAATATTAGTATAGTACTCTCAGTCTAACTAGTCTTATTAGAGGATGAATGTTCCCAAGAGGGAGATATTGTAATACCCCTTACTATCTTAGCTCGATTCAGCTTTTAGTTGCATACTTAAGGGGCTTAAAGCCTAAACATTTTGCTTAGTGTTAGGGGCTTAGTCATTTTAAGGCCTCTTAACATCGAGGATTTTTAAATTGGTCTTCCCAACCCCGATATGTTGGTTTTTAAGTTAATTCATGTCAAGGATGTAAGGAGTATGTCTCGAGGAAATTTTGGATTTTTCAAACAAGGATTGGGTCATGCTTGGATCACGATTCCAGCAGCTCATCGAGATAGTGCCGTGTCGTGGTGCTAATGGTGATGGCACTCTTATCACGTTGCGGTGAGGATATTATGCCCAGTTATTGATTTATTATTTGAATGAATATATCATAATCCTTATCCTAGTGTGTAAAGTGCTTATTAGGTTAAAAATGTTCATAGAAATCACTTAGAACAAGTTGAGCTGAGAGCCTTTGATTCGTCCAAATTTTGGTATTCGATTCTACAAGAGTCAAATTTGAACGTGTATAACTTTTTACATATATAGAATTTTTTAGCTCAAGACCCACTAAATTGTAGATAATTGAATTAGCTTTCCAATGATACAAATTTTGCTTAAATCCGATACCCGATGTTAAAGTTATGATCATTTTCGTCAGAACCAATAAGCCACCGCGATAAGACCACATCGTGGAGACCCTGTAAACCGCATTCCAGTTGCGAATTTAATTGCCCGAGGGCCAATTGTGTCTCTTTCCCTCAACCCCATCGTCCATAACATGTTTAGGGGTATATTTTAGGTCGTAATTGGCCTTCTTATCCAATTCTCCTCTCAAAGAAACCCTCATCCTATCCCATGAACATCAATTTCATTACTTTCACTCCAAGGAAATCAAGAATTCAAGTTTCTAAATCCAAGAACCTTCAAGAAAGCATCAAGATTGGTGATTCTCTTCCAAGATTAAGCATTTAAGGTATGTGGGAGTTCATCCATGGGTACCCTTTCACCCATGGAGCCAAAAAGCTTTTCTATTATTAAAGATATGAACTTTTCCATTTGTTTATGAAGTATCATATGTTCAAAATGAAATTAAATCATGATTTCCTTCGTAATTTGACTAAATTCATGTCCAAGGATGTTTTCATGAAAAGTTAGGTTATCTCATGCTTTAAGTTTTGATTCCCATGGCGTATCTAATTGATTTTCATGTTATAATATCGAATTATAAACCTAGCTATGTCTACCAGGGTTTTCAAGTTATTTAATCCACTCATACTTTGAGTTGAAAGTTTCTATGTTCTACTCTATTGATTCCATGTTAAATCTCCAACTTATGAATTTAGTTATGCACTCATGTTTCTTTCACATGTATACCTATTCAAGTTCATGAATCTTAAGTATTTGTTGAAATGTTTAAATGTTGGGTTTTGAGCAATGACCCTTTATTATGGTTTTAAATCTTCATATGTCCTTATTATTATTTTCATTCAGTGTTAGAGGATTCTGATACATAGTTTTTTACAAAATTTTAGTATCTTCATAATGATTTCAGATAAACCATGAGCATTGTCATTCAGTCAGTTATTATAATCAGTTGTTTATTCAGTTAAGCTTAGTTCAGTCAAGTAATAAGTGTCTTCCAGATGGGAGTAAAACTTAGCACCGAGTGAACAAAAGAATGGCATCTTCCTCATCAGTTAGGCTTGAGGCACTTGTGTCCCCCATCATCTAGGCATGAGACATTAGTAGCATTCCCTGAGTTTCAGACCTACAGCGCCACCGTAGACTTTGAGGGGTCCCCCGTCAGTTAGGTATGACACCCTAGTCCTTTGAGACATCAGATTAGTGGGTCCACATAGCCAGCGTTAGTGACCGTGGCACGATACGGACACCCTTCGAACTGGGGTTACAAGTTGGACCCTAACAATAGATTTGGGGCATGTCAGTTATAGCTAGCTCCCATAGTCTTAAGTGTAGTATTCAGTACAGATTCAGTTCAGGTTTTCTTGACCAAAGCATACAGATTATCAGTTATACAGTTATTAGCTTCAGTATATTAGTTTACTGATTATTTCAAAAATATGTATATGTTTTGGTCTTGCATTCTCAGATATCACAATTTTCATGCACTCATGCTCAGTATATTTGTGTATTCCATATCCTTGAGTTACGTTTGTTTCCACCCTGTAATTTTAGACCCAGTATTCATACAGTACCCATGTTTTACTGTCTTCCATCTCCAGTTCTGCTTATATTATAAAAGTAGAATTTTATGAAACTAAGTGTAGTGATTCACTAGCTTATCAGATTATGTTTGTTACTCATGATTTAAGCTACTTCAAATTTTAGTCTATTTCAGTCTCTTGGTGAGTCTACTTACACTTAGCATGCATGTTTTAAGATTACATATAAAATCAGTTTTACTTATTGTATGCACCCCCGCTTACTCAGTATATTCTAGAAGTACTGATCCATGTATACGTCTATGTGGCTACATTATTTCATAATGTAGGTACCAGTTTTAGTTCATATATCATGACCAAACAGTTGCAGTTTCAAGTCAATAGGTGATGAGTTCTCCTATTTCGGGGCATTTAGTCAAATATTGTTCATGTACTTTACTTTATTACTCATATGTATTGATTATTGGTAGCTAGAGGCATGTCCCAGCTATCTATAGTCAGTATAGTAGAGGCTTCATAGATGTCATTCAGAGTCAGTCATGTAATTTCAGTTCCCTTTTCAGTTTTATTAGATTGTAAATTGTATTGAGCTACCACTTTATTCTGATTGTGAACCATTTTATCCTTTTAGAAATAATTCCACAACGTCGGGTACTTGAAGGGAATTAATTCCTTAAGGACACTTCATGAATAGGGAGGACTTGGTTCTATTTCTTCTTCATCTTATTTCTTTAATAACATACTTCTTTGATAGTTCTTGAAGGACTCACTACTAGAAATTACCCCTATGGCGATTGTTGCAAAACCGTTGCAATAGATAACAAAATTATTTCCATAGATCTACGGTAACGGCTCATCAAGCATCCTATAGGTGGGTGTTACAATAAGTCTATGGCAACGGTTTCTGCGATGATTTTCTAAACCGTTGCCATAGGTCAAGCTATGGCGACGATTTCATACAACCATCGCCATAGCTTGACCTATGGCGACGGTTATTTTTTGACTTATTGAGATGCCTATTTTCATCTATTGCAACGGTTACTAACTATTGTAATAGAATCTATTGCAACAACATTAAACTATTGCAACAACATCTATTGCGACACTTTTGTTATTCTGTTGCAATAGTTTTTGAGTACCTGTTACAACTATTTCATTACTTACTGGAATGACTATTTTCATCTATTGCAATGGTTACTAACAGTTGCAATAGATTCTATTGCAACGACATTAAACCGTTGTAATAGCATTTATTACGATGCCTTTGTTATTCTGTTGTAATGCTTTTTGACTACTTATTGCAATGGTTTATTGATTTATTGCAATAATTATTGCCACATGTTATTAAATTAAAACGATTTATATAAATAGTCACTCGTATTAATGTAAACTTTTATTTACATACATAATAAATTATAACACATATACACATCACAAAACAAAATCATTCATCAATAATCTCATAATTCAAAATATGCAACAAGCTAGTAATTTAAACCCAAAAGCAAAATGTAATCATGTCCAAAATGATTAGTTAAGTTTTTATATACTAGCAAGTTCAAGTCACAATAACTTTCAATAAATTCAACACAAAACTATTAATATTAGACCATTTATCCACAATCCAAAAATCTTCTCAAGTAAGGTCAATGTCTTTATCACTTTCTTCATCTCTTTCTTCATTTTGGACATCTATAAAAAGAGAACAAAATAATATAAATTAGTACTTAAATGTAAGAAAATCCCATAAATAAAATAGTCTACCAATGGAACAAGATCAATGACTCAACCAAGTGCAAATCAAGAAACAGGAAATGAGAAAGTGCATAAACAAGACCAATGAAAAACTCAAAGAAAAAGAAAAGCCAGAACCACCAGTAACAACCAAAAAGTAAGCAACAACACCAATAAAAATTCATAAATACAAAAATACACAATCTCCTTATAATTTTAAAGTGTTATCTCAAAAACAACAGGATGCTAAAATTATGGCTGACCAAGATGCATCCAAAGCTGAACACTATTAGCTGGAAATAAGAGCCTCAGGTATTGACTTGCTCTTAATTCCTATGATCCCTGTGGTTCTATATCTGGTGATGTGTATAAACCTAGCGGTGCTGTAAAAGGTGTGAACCACCCACCTGTCAACCCGATTCATGGGGTACCTAGTTTGTAAAACACATTCGAAGTGCAGGGTATGAGGCAAGAAATAGAGGTGGTTGTTGAGGAAGGAATTTCTGTGGTTACACTAACTGATTTGGCCAGTGAATACCATATAGCATTTACAATTTGTACTATTACACTAAAGATAAAGAATTATTTTAATAACCATGGTATTCGGGCCAACCTGCACATACCTTGACTTATTTCAAGGGATACTTAATCTTAGGAGTGGGTTAACTGTGCGGACCCTTAATCTTTTATTCAGTAAAGATTTAATTTTTATTTACTCTGATTGAGTTCTTTGTTTCTTGTAGAGAACTCATTTGCATGGTAATGAGCTTCAGGTTCCAGATTGTGCCCATTAATACATGGAAAACCTATTGAGCTTTTCTTATTTACGTTTTCTTTCATCAAAGGTAATAAATAGCGATTGGATTATTATGCTTTTATTTTCTGTACTGATTATATGAATTTTGAACATATATAACTAAAAGGCTATTGAAATAAATAGAATATAAGAAGTACTGATAGTTAGAGTTAGTATGTTTTACAAATTCTACCAGTAGAACAGAAGATTAGCAACAAGCTGTTCATTGATTTGTGTGCCCTTGCTTACCATATATGCCTACATCAAACATTTGTTACTACTAGTGGCCTTCATTCTATAGGAAGTGTAAGTTTAAGAAATGCAAGTGTTTCCTATCTATTGCAGGTAAAGAAAAGTGTTAGTTGTTGTTCAATTACTCTCAACTGCTATAATTTCTTTCTTCATGTAGAGCATCTTAGATTGCATTTGTTGAATTGCATAAAATTCCTTATTTAAATATGGAATGCTTTTATATATTTATTATACCTTTATATGCTTCTTTTAAGTTGCTGGATAGATACTTTTCTCGGCCATACTGATGGATAGACTTAGGTGGCACATAGAACTTTAGAAACTTGTTTGGGGTATTTTTAACAGTGAGAAAACACCTCTTATATCTACTGAACAGATAAGTAGAAAGAAGAGAGACACTAGAAATGAAGTAAGATAGAATGAAGAAAGATGAGGCAAATGAGAAGGATAGGGCTAGGAAGAGATAAGCAACATAAGGATCAAAAGAAGTCTGTCAAGAGCTTATTAAAACATTTGGTCCCATTGGCAAAAGTGATGATCAAGGAAATATAACAAGTTGCTACAAATCTCCAAGAAGCTTTCAGCAGAGAGGTACATACTTTAGAGAAGCTACCAATTCTACAAGTAGGCCACTCACATGATCGTAAAATAGCAACTTTATTATTAACTCCAATAGCCCAAGATTTGAACTTCTCTAATAAAATTCAAATTTTGCTCTTCTCATTCCAACATAAACCAAATTCTACATTATACCCAAACAACAAGTGCTCCTCAGTCCCAAACAAGTAGGGGTCGGGTATATGAATCCCCAGGCCTCAATTCGAAATAAGTTGAGGTCGGTTATATGAATCCCCACTACACGCAAGCAACATCAACAAGCTTGTAACAAGTCAGTTGTTAGAAGACGGTTGCGTTATCCTATGGCAGTTTTAATATTTTTCATACAACGAACAACTTATTGTAGGTTAAAGTGCTCAATCAGTTTATAACAAGTATATTACAGGTACCATGACTAGGGACATAGTCCAAAATTTAAAAAAAGACTATTTGAGACTTCCAAATTGTCAGTTTTTTGTCCTATTAGCTTAGAGTTCATATTGTCCCAAAAAATAGCTCATTTCAATTCATTCTATCTAAATCGTATCTTGTTCTGATCAGTTTTTTATACCATTTCAAAGTTCTCTTACAACTCATATCCTTGAGGTAATACAGAAAAAGAAATGGATCCAAATAGTTCTAACATATTTTTATTAGTGTCCATATCTAGATAAAAGTATAATTCAATGTAATATATTCACCTAATAATAGAATAACATGCTAAATCATTTGAACTTATTTCTATTCCAGATTCAATATTTTTACCAATTATTGTCAGTGCAGATTATAGTTTCTATATACCAGATTCATATCACTTCTAATATTTGAGTTTTTATTCAAGTAACAATGAAACATAGGTTTCAATAAAAAGCAACCAAAGTCTGTTCATAGATACTATTATCTTATTCTTCCTTCACCTATTCCTATTAGCATTACTTCAAGAATCATGTACTGTACCTAGCATATCACCAATACCAAACTATTACCAGGCCACAATACCAAACTACTAATACCAAGACACAAGACCAAACCAATAATACCAGGCCACAATACCAAACTACTAATACCAAACTTTCACCAGCTAATCAGCAGCAGGCACACACCAAAAGTAAGAGAAATTCTACCAACAGATTGTTACTACCAACAGATCAAGAAATATATACTGGCCTTGATTGTTAATACCAACAGATGGATGATTTATTGGTTGATTAGAAACCGCTTCTCCTAATGAATGAACATTGAATTATAGCATATTAGGATCAAGAGTTAATCCTGGATTTAGATGCTGAAGTTGCGCAATGATGTTCATTGTAACATCTCGCTCAATGAAATCTCTTTGAGCATTGAATTTTTCCTCCATTCTTTGTTGCAGCCTCACTTCTAGCTCATCCAATCTCTTATCTGCCAATTCATCAGCTTTTGAAGAGGATCCAGAATCACTTGCTTTCTACTTCAAAAGAGTCTTGGTAACCCCACATCGGAGTAGTAATACTCAACCAGGATGATCAGGCCCCATAACTATTGCAAATACATCAGTTGATTGAGTACCATCTTCACTTTCTTGAGTCTCTACTCTCTCCATTTCAACCTATACATCAGATTCAAGAGCAAGTAAATTTGGTTAATTTGATATTTAATAAAACAATGATCTTGATCAATTTTGAAATTGAATATTTCATACTATTTTGTTTGTAATATCTTCGGATGTGTCCTTATATACTCTATTAGGTTTTCTTCTTCTAGTAGCCGCAAAGAACTTATTTGACACAGGACCAGAATTTTTCTTTTTTTTCCTAATTACATGCAAGTCAGCATTAAAATATCATCAAGTAAACTAAACAAGTTCATAGTAACAATATAAGAAAACACCAAAACTTTCGCATTAAAGCAAAACTTGTTTTGCCCATATTGTGCGGATACTTAAACTTTTCCTATTTTCTTTGTTAGTCTTGGAAGTATCCTGCAAGTCAATATTTATGAATAAGTGTTAAATAAAAAAATCAAGGCAGTGAAGGTTTAAACACATAGAATTTGATGCCTTATATCGAAAGAAAGAACAACGTAAAAAGGAATATCAGGTGTGATAAATTCAATAATAAATGCATAGTAACAATAATATAATATTTATCCATATTGATGTAATACCTCAAATACTTCGACATTCCAATAATTAAGGAGATCCTCAAATATAGGTTCTAGAACAGAGGTAGACCTTTTTGCCCTTCGAATTTTATCATTGTTGTAGGCATAAAAGTGATCTTTCTTAAGTCTGAACTTATACCCTCTAAATGCAACATCAATTGATCTCAAATACCAATCTTTCTCATTGTTGGGAATGTCATATTTCTCCTATAATTTAGTTGAATTGGGTTAGTGTTACAACTGTGAAAAGCATTCAAGTAGAAATCAAAATATTGAGAACTTAGAACCAGAATATAGGTCCACATATCATCGTGTGTCTTCAACTTTGTCTAATTGAGATTAAGAGGACAAAATGTCCCATTCCTTGCCAATGTGCCAAGAAAGCTAGAAAATTCAGTGACCACTGCTTTAGTTGGACTAACAGGCTGGTTCAACTCATTTATCACTATCAGTTGACGGTTAGTCCGTCCATATACTGCTTGCACTTGTGTAGCACCTTTTTTTCTTTTATTAGTTGAAGGGCCTACAATAATATCAACAATAAAATTACTAAAATGTAGACAATTTTTGAAATAGTATGACCTAAAATATATATATTATTGCCTTCTCCAAATTGTTCATTTGCTTGTAAATTAGGAAGTTATGACTGATCTTGCTGCACTCATGCAACTATGGGTTGTGATGCACTAATGGTGGAGTCTGGCATTTTTGTCGCACTAGCTCTTCTACTGGTACTGTAAGAGAGGTGGAATTCGTAGACACCTATTGCACTTCTTCTGATACTTGAGATATAGCTGGCACCTGTTCCACTTGTTCTGGTACTTGATATATAGGTGAAATGTTGTTTGACTTCTCCTTCTGCTTTTGATTCTTTTTCTTTGCATTTATGTAGCTTATGTTCGTCGTCTTCTTGTGTTCCAGTATTTGTTTGTTTTGTAGACTTGGTAATGACACAACTGAAACAAAGTTTTCAGTTTTCTGATGATTTTTCAAACACCCTTGTCGATTCATGATTCTGTAAATATTTGTATGATCAAGAGCAAAAATGTAATGTCAAGCTAGATAAAATAACAAGGAAATTCTGCTGACCGGAATAGAAAGTAATCAAGAAGAGCAATCATGAATTTATTTCTGCTGACCAACGATGTACAGGTAACAAAGGGTCACATTTCTGAAAACTGGGCTCTTAAATACTCATCTTAGTAATGCAATAATTTCAGCACATAACTAAGAAATCAAGCTTTTATCAGGGACATTGATTTTGTTAAAATAAAAATGCACTAAGCTTTAGCCATGCATGGAGTATGTGGGTACACAGTGTGTATTTAGCATCAAAATGTTTTATAAGAACATGATAACACAATATCCAAGAGTTACTTGGAAGAACATGATACTTTAACCTCAGTTAAAGAAAACAGGGAGACAACCTTACCTTTTCTAAGGATCCCTTTTGGAAAACTACCAATAGAAAATGCAGAAACTTTTTCCTGATAACAGGCATTGAGATATCAGTACTATGCTATACAGAATCGATGGGAAGAGACTTTCTTAGTATGTAAGATAATAAGAATTCTATCTAGAGATTCTCAAGTTATTACCCCGTGGAATAGAAAGAAGAAATACAGTTGGTCATGACATTCAAGGACAAGGAGTATATTCACAACTCCCCTGTCCATGATCTAGTTGAATCTGGGCGGGGAGGAGTGTTAGAATGCAACATTCCTATACCCAATCTTTCATCACATGTTACACAAACGTTTTCTTAGCACACCACGCTACTGGAGCAGACAACATTTCATAGCAAGGAAACATCTTGTTTGCTAATAAGAGAGCATGTTTCGAGCTCAAATATGGGAACCCTTACCTTTTTAACATATATTCTCTAACTTATATGTACCTTCTAAAATAAAGACATGAACCTTATTCTAGAACTTGGAATGGAGCTCCCGTAACATTGACAATTCGTGAACATAAAAGTGTTGTGAATATCTCAACCTCATACATTCCTCTAGATCTAATATGTAGCACCTATGAGACAATGTCTGACACGTGTGTGTATATATATATATATATATTGGGGCTGCAAAAACATTTCCAGGTCATGCAGTATCTTCCCTAGCTCATTGAATACCTTATATGTTCTTATCGTTATACTTATTCATTTTATCCAAATCTGGTATGCAGGCTATCCAATCACCCCAACTAACCTGGTCATCTTAATCAACAACATTGGAAACTGTAGACCAGATAGGGTAAACTTTATATCCTCATCCTCTTTCAGAAAGGAGACAAAAAAAAAGTAGGATGAGATAAGATTAATTAAGAAATGTGCAGGAAGTGAACTCATTATGCTTTTGTGAAAAATAACAAATTACTAACACCTTCCAAGGAAAGCTTACTTCTTTGAAGAAACTTTGATCCTATCATCGTTACGGAAGTCATGAAGCAGCATCGGTCGTGTATGCTTGCTTTAGCGGTCAATAGGAACAAAAGGCAAAAGTTGCGCATATGAAAATCAAACTGGTGGTGCTAATTTATTAAGCCTTAACAACGTTTATTCACTATGTACGAATGGCATCTAAAACATGTTACATTTTTTGCTTTCTTTACTTTAACTAAGGTAGTTAAGAGCACATTGCAAGAAAAATAAGTAGAAGTGCGTCTTGACCTTCTAACATCTATATCTATATCTATAATCTATATCTATATCTATAATATATTAAAAGTGTGAAGATACTTAGAAAAGTAAATTGAACTTTTTACCCTTCGTTAAAAAACTCTACAATAGATAAAATCATCTTTTTAATTTTTCCTTCAATTATTATTTTATGAAATTAAGAATTTAAGGTCTTCTAAAATATATGAGAAACTGATAATAAGTTAAATATATGGAAAGAAATTAATAGTTTTAAATATTTGAAATATGAATCCTACAATATATGGGGTAGGACTTGGGAGGGGGAGAAGTCCTAAAATATAGAAAATATATTTCTTGATAAAACAAAAATTACCATAAATGTTGCTATTATGTTATAGAGTTATCGTACATTACCTGATAACTTGGTAGTATTATTTTTTTTTATTGATGACTAATTTTGGAAAAACAAAAGTTGCCTACTATATTAAAAAAACTGCCATACAATTATAGGTATAGTAGTATATATAAACATAAATACAAACTATATAGGAGTCGAATGTCAAAAAGATTTTTTTGAATTTTTTTATTTATGTGTTCAATTTATTTTTTCTTACATGAAGTTTGTTCGACGATTTTTTTTATTTATATCTTCTCTGTATTTTGAACTTTCTTTCATAATCGTCAATTTTGTGTGATTCTTTTCTTTATGTTTAAGTTGTGTGCTAGATTACAATCAAATTTCTATGAAAAGAGTGGTGTGTATAACTCTTAAACATGTTAATAACTTTCAATTTTGTTTTGAATATAGTGTACCCACGAGGTCATGATCATGAAGAGAATGGAAACAAACACCAAGTTGTTGAAATTATTGACATTCAAGGTATTCATACATGAAATTTTTGTAGTTGGCAAGTTTATCAATAATACATGATAATTTATTATTGTTAACTTCAAAAACAAACTAAGACTTTAGAAGAAATAACTTAAATCGCAAATAAGACTTTACAAGACATAACGCAAATCGCAAATAAGTTTATCTCTATAATAATAGATACTATCAAGAGTTAATTGATGATAAAATTCTATCCTCAAACATATTATTTTGCCTACATGTGACAGTTTTTGGAGAATAATTTAAACCTAAATAAAGAGACACAACCAGTATAAATATTATTGCTTAATTGATTAAAGGAATCTCAATTTTAAATAGATTATAAATCTAAATAAAATTTTAAAACAGACACTTAGGTTAAAAAGAAGAAAACATACTAAATTTTTATTTGTTTCCTTTTGGGAATATGACTCAAGTACGATTTTTTCCCCATAAATTATAAAATTATGATTTGTTGAAATCTAAATTAAAATAATGGTAGCGTTTATCGTGTATCTTTTCTTATTTTTACTTTTTATTCTTGGTTGTGTTAATAATATTCATAATAATAGTATTGATGTAAATCTATAGTTAAATAATGATATAAATCACTTCATTACTTTGAATACTAAAAAGTAACTTACTTTCATCAAACATATGATACAAGTAAATATAGTTTACAATAATCTTTTTTATGAGGAGAGCAATAATTAATAGAGCCACAAAAAATGAGATATTAACAAAGTTTGAAATAACACTCAATAAAGTGCTATTACTATCTATTGAAGTTGCATGAAACTTTGTAACGCCCCAAAGTTTTTCTTATCTAAAGTTTGTCCCTAAAATATCAAGCATTGACTTCTAGAATGATTTATACTTATTTTCCTACGTAATTCCTTAGATTTTAACTTTTCATTACGTAGATGACTGAATAAGCTTTCCGTTGATATAAGATTCTTCCAAAACGGACACTCGGTGGAGAAGTTATGGCTATTTTATGTGTGTAACGCCCCGGAAAATGGGTCCCGGAGCATCACACGGTGCTTGATGCTACAAGTAGCCCCAAGCTAACCCTTTGATCCATTTTCATTCAGTTCAACAAAAATCAACGGGGTTTTCATAAGTAACCCTCAAATATCAACAGAGTAATCATCATCCAAGAATAAAAGAATTTCAGAAAGATAACAAAATACAACTTATTAGTCAACTCCCAACGTCTATACTAGTCTGACAAGCCTCTAAGAAAATCAATAAAACCAGCGAGCCAATGAGACATGCCCCAACTGACTCATACTCAGTTATTAAATGTAAGCAATTTCGTGAAACCAACATCAGACATCACATCCTTGGAACATGAGGACTCACCACAACAAAGGATGTAGAACAGCGTGTCCGAAGAATCACTGTTGAAACTGGAACTGAGCACCTGAACCTACATTCCGAGAAAATGCAACCCACATCCAAAGATGTGGTCAGTACCAGGGAAAGGAACAGAGTATATGGGGGTGTATGCAGTTGTATAAACATCATCATCATAAATATTTATAAGAAATATGCAGGATGTATGAAAGAATCACTTAGCCAGAAGA
Source organism: Capsicum baccatum var. pendulum (assembly GCA_030864225.1). Classification (NCBI taxonomy): domain Eukaryota; kingdom Viridiplantae; phylum Streptophyta; class Magnoliopsida; order Solanales; family Solanaceae; genus Capsicum; species Capsicum baccatum. The sequence continues at coordinate 44,808,867 of CM061561.1, forward strand.
AAATCATCATAATCATGAGAGGATGAAATAAGTACAATAACACATGTGAGTCATCATATAATTTGTTAATCACTTGTAGTTCATCAAGAATATCAATTCTCATAATGTAAATATCATTTAAATCTTTCGAAAGAATAACTTTCACAATTCCACTTTCAAATCACTTCACCATTCACCATAGACACAAGGAAACACACACACTGGAAGATCCTATAACCGACATAACACATGTGAGCTACATGGAGTCCAACGTACAACCCACGTTGGGGAGAGCCATCCTATCCTTTCCATTGGAGTAGGACTATCGATATCAAATCCATATAAACTAGTGATCACTATATAAATCAGCCTCAGGCTCACTCCTACGGGGGCACATAGTTCTAGGGAAGTAAGGTCGCTTTATACCTCCCACTCGGTGCTAAAGATTTCTCCCGAACTTAGCTCAGATCATTTTAAAGATAATCCACAACAAAACAATTTTAGTAATATATAAATATACATCGGGAGCCGTCATGCTTCCCATCTATCAAAATCAACCACGTTCTGGATTTCTTTCACAGTCGAGTTCAAAATAACTCCATTAAGACCAAAAGGTCAAATCATTCAAAATATCTCAAATATTCAACATCAACGTGCTTATAACACACACTTTCTAAAAAAAACACAATTTTCAATGGGGATTCACGACCCAAATATCAAAATCAGGATAAATATTGTTCAAGATTCATGCTTTATATCTCCACACATGTAAATTCATCTTTCAAAATCATAAACATCAAGATTTCATAATTATCATCATAAGATATGGGTTCATGCTTCAAATTCGTAAAAATCAAATAAAAATCATGCCGTTGTAAAGAAAATTACTTTTTGGCACAAGAACGAAAAAGAGTTCTTGTTGAAAAACCCACATACCTTGAATGATGAACTTTAGATAGATACTCATTTTTGAGATGTTAATCGTGCCTTTGAATGGTGGTTCTTGGAGTTCTTGAACTAGGAACTTGGAATCTTGAATAAATTTGCAGAATTAATGGTGAACTTTGGAGGTTCTTGAAGTTGGAAGTAGGAGCTTAGGGTTTTCTTTTTGAGGGAATTTGATGCAATATAACATATAATGCTTCTAATAGGCTTTAATATAAGGTTTGGACGGATTTTGGGTGAGGGGGGATGACCAAAACGCCCCTAAAAAATCAAATAATTCTCAAATCTGTCCTTTCGTGGACTTTTTTGATAGTCTGAAGCAGATCAACCATAACGTTTTACTCCGATATCCATATTGGATGAAACCAATTTCATTAGAAAGAGGACTCTCATATATTTCCGTTTATATATAGTATCTCACCTAGATCATTGTGTATGAGGAGTTGTAATTGTTTGAAGTTGACCAAAAAATTCACTTTTGATAGGCTGAAGTAGATCGGCAATAACATTTTTCTTCGATAAACAAATTAGATGAAATCAATTTCATAGGAAAGAGTACTCGTAGAGCTTTCCGTTGATATATAGTAAATCACCCAGATCATTATGTACAAGGGGTTATGATCGTTTAAAGTTGGAGGAAAAATACTTCAGGCCTCAGTACTTTTTCCTGCACGTTTTATTGTTCACTACTATTCACGGTTCGATCGGAATGTTCATAACTCGTCGCTCGGGTGTCCGTTTTGGATGATCCACATATCCTTGGAAATCTTATTCGATTCTCTAAGCAATGGTGGGTCATAATCTAGGATATTCTGTACGGAAAAGTTATAATTCATTCTAGAAGATAGAACCTAACACGTTTACGCATAAAATTTCAATGAAAAATTTCTCGGGGTATTACATCATTCCCCCTTGGAAACATTCATCTTCAAATGATGCTAGACATACCAATATTAGATAGTGAATAGAGCATACAGCTGAAACCATTCGTTAGACTCATCACCACATCGTTTCTCACTACGAATGCAACATAGAATGCATAAATTCAAGAAACTACAGCTGAACACATAATAAATGACAACTGAACTGCAACAACTTTTATCAAAAGTGCCTGATTTAGGAAAGAATGGTACCTTCAGCTTGATCGGAGTTCGTGGAAAATAGGTGTGGGTACTTGGATCGCATATCCGCCTCAGCTTCCCAAGTTTCACCCTCAACAGATAGGTTTCGCCACAACACCTTGACCAAGGGAACTTCTTTGCTCCTTAGTCTTCGAACACTGAAATCAAGAATCTCAACAGGAATCTCATCAAAAGAAAGATTTTCTTGAATGTCAGCACTCACAGAGGAATCCACTACCACAATATCGCTAATATGCTTTCTAAGCATAGAGACGTGGAATATTGGATGAACAGAGGACAACTCAGAAGGCAACTCGACCTCATAAGCTACCTTACCAAAACGGCTAAGAATTTTGTAAGGACCAACATAACAGGAACTAAGCTTCCCCTTCTTTCCGAATCTCTTCACCCCCCTCATGGGTGAAATTTTCAAATACACTAGGTCACCAACTTCAAACTCAAGGTCTCTCCTTCTAACATCCGCATATGACTTCTGACGACTTTGCACAGTTTTCAACCTTTCCCTAATCATCTAAACTTTTTCCATAGCCTCAAATACCGAATCAGAACCACTCACAGCCGCTTCACCCATCTCGAACCAACCTATGGGTGATCTACACTTCCACTCATATAAGGCTTCAAACGGAGTCATGCCAATACTAGAGGGGAAACTGTTATTGTAAGAAACTCTATCAACGGTAAGTGATCATCCCAACTTCCCTTAAAGTCAAGTGCACAATCTCTCAACATATCCTCTAAGGTTTGGATAGTCCACTCAGCCTGACCATCGGTCTATAGATGAAAAGCAGAACTCAAAAGCACTTGGGTACCAAGACCTTTCTGAAAAGCTTTCCAAAATTACAAAGTGAACTGAGTACCCCTATTCGAAATGATAGTCAAGGAAACTCCATGCAGTCTGACTAGCTCTCGGATATACAATCTAGCGTAATCCTCAGCAGTATATGAAGTATGAACAGGCAAGAAATGAGCAGACTCACTCAACCTATCAACCACAACCCAAATGGAATCATGATGGTGTCGGGAAGGAGGTAAACCAATCACGAAGTCCATATTTATCTCTTCCCACTTCCAGGTGGGAATACTAAACTCCTGTATCATACCACCTGGTCTTTGGTGTTCAACCTTAACCTGTTGGCATGTTGCACACTTAGCTACAAACACTACTATATCTTTCTTTATGCCACTCCACCAATAGATTTCTCGCAAGTCTCGGTATATCTTGGTGGCACCAGGATGAATAGAATATCGCGCCCCGTGCGCTTCAGCCATAATCCTCTGTCTCATATCATTAACATTTGGGACACGCAATCTACCCTGCAATCTCAACACACCATCTCCCCCTTGGGAGAAAACCTCTACTTTTTGGTCCTTGACTGAATCCTTCAGTCTGACCAAACTAGCATCTAAGTATTGATTTTCCTTTATTTCTGAAACCAAGGAGGATTCGGAACTACTCTGAACCCCTATACTACCTTCAGCAGAGTCAAACAACCTAACCCCCAATCTAGCCAAATGATGTACACCACGAGCCAACTCTTTCTTACCTTCTACCACATGCGAAACACTACCCATGGACACTCTACTTAGGGTATCTGCCACGATATTATCCTTGCCCAGATGGTTCAACACACTCATATCATAGTCCGTTAATAATTCTAACCATCGACTCTGCCTAAGATTCCATTCTCTTTATGTAAACACATACTGTAGACTCTTATGATCAGTGAAAACATCAACATGGACACCATACAAATAGTGTCTCCATATTTTCAAAGCAAACACAATAGCAGCCAACTCAAGGTCATGGGTAGGGTAATTTTTCTTATGGGGTTCCAACTTTCTAGAAGCGTAAGCTATCACCTTACCCTTTTGCATCAATACGCAACCTAACCCAACTCTCGAAGCATCATAGTACACCACAAAACCATCAACACCATCAGGCAAAGTCAAAACAGGGGCTGAAGTGAGTCGAGTCTTCAACTCCTAAAAACTCTTCTCACAAGATTCGGACCACAAGAACTTCACTTTCTTTTGGGTCAACCGAGTTATAGGAGACGCTATAGAGGAGAAACCCTCAACAAAATAGTGGTAATAGCCAGCTAAACCCAAGAAACTTTGGATATCAATCGGAGAAATAGGTCTAGGCCAATTTCTAATAGCTTCGATCTTTTGGGGATCAAATCTAATACCCTCAGAAGAAATGATATGACCTAGAAAAGCAATTGACCTTAGCCAAAACACACACTTACTAAACTTGGAAAACAACTTGTGATCTCTAAGGGTTTGCAAGACAGTTTGGAGATGATCAGAATATTCATCATCACTACAGGAGTACACCAGTATATCCTCGATGAACACTATGACAAACATATCTCGATATGGTGTGAACACTCGATTCATAAGGTCTATGAAAGCTTCTGGGGTATTAGTTAACCCAAAATACATAACAAGAAACTCAAAATGGCCATAACAAGTTTGGAAAGCGGTTTTTTGGATGTCACACTCCCTAACTTTGAGTTGATGATAGTCGGAATGAAGGTCTATCTTTGAGAAATAACTTGCACCTTGCAATTGGTTAAACAAATCATCTATTCTCGGAAGGGGGTACTTATTTTATATGGTGACTTTATTTAGTTGGCGGTAATCAATGCACATACACAAAGAGCCATCTTTATTTCTCATAAACAGCATAGGAGCACTCCAAGGAGAAATACTGGGCCTTATAAAACCCTTATCTAGTAGATCATTGAGTTGCTCTTTCAATTCCTTAAGTTCTACAAGGGCCATATGGTAAGGAGGAATAGAAATGGGCTGAGTATCGGGAAGAAGATCAATCCTGAACTCTATCTCTCTATAAGGAGGTATCCCTGGGAGATCATCCGAAAAGACATCAGAAAACTCATTGACGACGTTAACAGACTGGAGAGTTGGAGTCTCAAACTTAGTGTCTTTGACTCTAACCAAATGGTAAATATACCCCTTGGAAATAAGCTTTCTAGATTTGAGGTAAGAGATAAAATGACTCTGGGTGACACAGAATTCCCAAACCACTCAAACACGGATGCTCCCAGAAATTGAAACTTGACCACTCGAGTTCGAGAATCAATAGAGGCATAAGAAGAATACGACTAGTCCATACCTAGAATCATATAAAAAATCTACCATGTCTAACTCAATCAGATCAGCCAATAAGACTCTATGAAGAACGATAACAGGACACTTTTTATATACTTTCTGAGCAACAATCGAATCACCCACTGGGGCAGAAACTAGGATAGGCTCAGGAATAATCTCAGGACTCATTTCAAAATTCACATCAATCAAAGGTGTAACATATGAGAAACTGGATCCAATATCCAACAAAGCATACACATTAAACTAAAATATACGAAGCATACCAGTAATAACATCGGGAGAGTCCTCCTATTCCTGGTGGGATGACAAAGCATAGAATCTATTCTGGCGCTGCCCGCCAGCATTGCTAGAAGAGAAGCCCTTAGCTGGGGTTGGGTGAGTCACTGGAACTGGAGCACTAACAGTCTGAGTCTGGGTTTGAGGGCGATAGTCACGATGCCCTTTTCCATCCTATGGACAATCTGTAACTCTGTGACCCATGTCACCACACCGGAAATAACCTCTATTATCACCCCAACACTCACCCGAATAAGCCCTAACACACTTAGGACACAGGGGACGATTTGGCTTACTGCCAGCACTGTACTGGGACTTGGATGCATATAACCTGCTACCTTGCTCCTGCCTACCTCTAGGCATGGGAGAACTAGTATATGATGGTGCTGGCATAGACGAACGATTCTGATACTAAGAGAGATCCCTCCTTGAGATCTCGTCTGACTCTGTCTGTGCTTCTCGGACCTAGCTCTCTTATTCCCTCTTATTCTATCTCTCTCCTTAATTTTGTCTACCTCAATCTGTTGGGCATGAGTCATCAGCCTAGAAAGATTCATCTCACTATTCAGCATAACAAACCTACACTCCTTAACCACATAACTAGACACTCCAGTTATAAACTTACTCATACTAGCCTGATTCTCAGCGACTAAGTCAGGAGCATACTTGGTCAACTGATTGAACTTTAGAAAGTACTCCCTTCGCCTCCCTCATCTCCAAAGGGAAAAACTTATCCAGGAATGCATCCTGGAACTCTTGCCAAGTTGTAGGGACAGCTACCTCACCTCTACCTTTCCTCCAAGCAAAAACTCAATCATAAGCAAGGTCTTTCAACCTATACGCAGCCAACTCCACACTATGTTCCTCAAATACATGCATCACATGAGTAATCTTCTACACCTCCTCTAAACACAACCGTGGATCCTCATCAGACTTGGACCCATAGAATTCTGATGGATTCATCCGCATGAAGTCACGGATCCTGTCAGTAGCTGAATCACCTCCCTACTACTGTGGAGCCATGTCCGGGTTGGCCTAAACATTTGTAGTAACAGCTTTGGCTAGCGCCTAAAAGGCTGCCCGAAATTTAGCATGAGACACATTTTCATTTAATGGGTCAGCGGGTTGAGATTGTTGACCATCATTATTTCTTCTCGCTCGATGTGGAGGTATATTTCTGAAAGAGGAGAGCACGAATCAATAGCAGAGAGAGACACTTTAAGCACGATACACTTCTTAAAGAAAAAATCACACTTTTTCCTAAAATATCTTGTAGCCTCTTACTCATAGATGTGGTGCGCTACACATCGATGATCAAGACTCTACTTAACGCGGCTTGACAGACTCCCTAGGACACCTTAAACGTCTGAGAAAATAGGTCTCAGAGCGTCACAGGGTGCTTGAGGCTACGAGTAGCCCCAAGCTAACCCTTTGAGCCATTTTCATTTTGTTCAACACAAATCAACGAGGTTTCTATAAATAACCCTCAAATATCAAAAGAGTAATCATCATCCAAGAATAAAAGAATTTCAGAAAGATAACAAAATACGACTTATTAGTCAACTCCCAACATCTATACTAGTCTGACAAGCCTCTAAGAAAATTAATAAAACCAGTGAGCCATTGAGACATGCCCCAACTGACTCATACTCAGTTATCAAATGTAAAAAATTCTGTGAAACCAACATCAGACATCACATCCTCGAAACATAAGGACTCACCACAACAGAGGATGTTGAATAGCGTGCCTAAAGAATCACTGTCAAACCTGGAACTGAGCACCTGAACCTACATTTCGAGAAAATGCAGCCCACATCCAAAGATATGGGTCAGTACCATGGAAATAAACTAAGTATATGGGGGTGTATACAGTTGTATAAACATCATCATCATAAATATTTATAAGAAATATGCAGGATGTATGAAAGACTCACATAGCCAGAAGAAAATCATGATAATTATGAGAGGATGAAATAAGTACAATAACACATGTGAGTCATCATATAATTTGTCAATCACTTTCAGTTCATCAAGAATATCAATTCTCATAATGTAGATATCATTTAAATCTTTCGAAAGAATAACTTTCACAATTCCACTTTCAAATCACTTCACCATTCACCATAGACACAAGGAAACACACAATACTGGGAGATCCTATAACCGACATAAACCATGTAAGCTACATGGAGTCCAACGTACAACCCACGTTGGGGAGAGCCATCCTATCCTTTCCATTGAAGTAGGACTATCGATATCAAATCCACACAAACTAGTGATCACTATATAAATCAGCCTCAGGCTCACTCCTACGAGGGCACGTAGTTCTAGGGAAGTAAGGTCGCTTTATACCTCCCACTCGATGCTAAAGATTTCTCCCAGACTTAGCTCAGATCATTTCAAAGACAATCCACAACAAAACAATTTCAGTAATATAAAAATATACATAGGAGCCGTCATGCTTCCCATCTATTAAAATTAACCACGTTGTGGATTTCTTTCACACTCGAGTTCAAAACAACTCCATTAAGACCAAAAAGTCAAATCATTCAAAATATCTCAAATATTCGACATCAACGTGCTTATAACACACACTTTCTCAAAAAAAAATACAATTTCCAATGGGGATTCACGACCCAGATATCAAAATCATGATAAATATCGTTCAAGATTCATTCTTATATCTCCACACATGTAAATTCATCTTTCAAAATCATAAATATCCAGATTTCATAATAATCATCATAAGATATAGGTTCATGTTTCAAATTCATAAAATCAAATAAAAATCATGCCTTTGTACAGAAAATTACTTTTGGGCACAAGAACGAAAGAGAGTTCTTGTTAAAAAAAAACCATATACCTTGAATAATGAACTTTAGATCGATACTCATTTTTGAGATTTTAATCGTGCCTTTTAATGATGGTTCTTGGAGTTCTTGAACTAGGAACTTGGAATCTTGAATAAAGTTGCAGAATTAATGGTGAACTTTGGAGGTTCTTGAAGTTGGAAGTAGGAGTTTAGGGTTTTCTTTTTGAGGGAATTTGATGCATTATAACATATAATACTTCTAATAGGATTTAATATAGAGTTTGGATGGATTTTGGGTGAGGGAGGATGACCAAAACGCCCCTAAAAAATCAAATAATTCTCAAATCTGTCCTTTGGTGGACTGTTTTGATAGTCTGAAGTAGATCAACCATAACGTTTTACTCCGATATCCAAATTGGATGAAACCAATTTCATTAGAAAGAGGACTCTCATATATTTCCGTTTATATATAGTATCTCAACCAGATCATTGTGTAGGAGGAGTTATGATCGTTTGAAGTTGACCCAAAAAATTAGTTTTGATAGGCTAAAGTAGATCGGCCATAACTTTTTTCTCCAATAGAGATGAAACCAATTTCATTGGAAAGAGGACTCGCAGAGCTTTCCGTTGATATATAGTTAATCACCCAGATCATTATGTATATGGAGTTATGATCCACATATCGTTGGAAATCTTATTCGATACTCTACGCAATGGTGGGTCATAATCTAATATATTCTGTATGGAAAATTTATAATTCATTCTAGAAGATAGAACCCAACACGTTTATGCATAAAATTTCAACGAAAAATATCCCGGGATATTACAATGTGCTAGTCATAAAACATCATTATTCTAGTGTTTAGCACGTCACGGAGAGGGTTTAATTAGCAATTGTCAATTTATAGTGGGACCTCGCAATAGTGGCACATCGCGGTGGATCCCAATTTCCCATTCGTCAATTTTCAGTGAGCCACCACGATAGTGGTGCATCGCAGTGGCCCATAAAATTGGGTTCCCAGTTTAATTTTTCAGCTTCGTTTAGAAGTTAACAAGGGTAACTTGGACTTTTTCAAGCCTCTTAAAACTTCTAAACAGTAGATTTAAGACTTCTACAAGCATAATATATGACATTCTCAAGATTTTCCTCAAAACAAAAACCCTAGTTCATATACTTCTCCTCTAAGAAAATCAAGACTCAACCGTGGATTTTCAAAATTGACTGAAGGTTTGGAATCCTCAAACCGTAGGCTTCAAGCATCATACCTTATTTTTTGTAATCGAGGCACGTGGGGTTTGTCCTAAAAACTACATGGGCTTAAAACCATTACAGTATGATTTTTAGAATTTTATGCATGAATTTCAAAGGGGTTTTGGAATATATATTCTAAATTAAGTACTTCGAATGTTTTAATGTTACTATTGTTTTGACCTTGTGGTCCTATCCCCTAAATTGATTTACATGTATACGTATATGTATGGAATTTGAGATTTGAGATTTGAGATTTGAGATTTAAGATCGTTGAGAGCATAAATTATGAACTCCCTCTCGTGTATTGAATTAAATATTATAGTTTTATGATTTGAAAGATGTTTTCACAATATTATAGCATTTAAGCATGATTTGAACTTGTTGAGATGGTGTTTCTTGATATAAATATGTTCTTGTGTTTAAGATAAAGAATCGCATATGAATTGAGAACTTTGACATGACCACCTTGTACTATTGAAATGCTTGACAAAGATGAGTCCATTGCATGTGTTTACATGAGGTTTGAGAAAGAATTTCTTTGAATTGAATTATTGAAATGGTGGTACCAAAACTTGTGTTTTGAAAATAGAGATTTATGATAGACTAATAATAGCTCAGAGATATGACTTGCAAGTTAATGGTATGATGAGACCATATGTATTTATGCCATAACAGAGTATGTTTTTAGAGACTGCGTGTTTTGATAGATTTTTAAAAAGGGACTTAAAGGGGGTTAGGTGGTTACTTGAAGAAGGCGCGAGTGAAAGTAACTCTTAGCCTGAAACCGTATTTGTTGATATGGATAGATTATTATTGTATGATGGCAACGGCCGTGTGGCGTAGTAGATTCAGAGACTCCGACCCTTGCAGAACACTTGGGTTGGGGGCTTCGCTGCCGAGTTAATGGCAGTTTCCATATAGCCTATGGAATTTTTTAGAGTTGTAAGGTATACCAGCTAGCACAGAAGTAACACAGATTTCTCAGAGTTGAGATGGTTTTTACAGAGTCTTTAAAATACCCATGTGAATTCTTACTATATGATATACTTATGAACTATTTTAAATTGCTCTCATATATGTTGATTTATAAATGATTATTTTAGATATGCTCGGCGTACCAGTACATCTGTATTGACCCCCTTCCCCTACCTCTCAGGTTCTGAGACTCATTCTAGGGGTCTAGATAAGCAGTAGATAATTTGGTTAGCTGATCAAATTATGCAGTAAAGAGCCTTCTCTACTCCAGAAGGCTTGTATTTTCAGATTATTTCACATAATTCAGTTTTGGTCAACTGGGGGCCTTGTCCCAGTTTTAGACAGTTGTCAGATTTTCATGTAGTAGAGATTTCACAGATTGAGTTAGATATTATTTAGATATAGTTGATTTACAGTTTCCATACTTATGTTGAATTCAGAGTTGACCATGTTTTCGTAGCAGATTATGTTTCCATATCTTTTTTATTATATGAATGTAGTAAATGATTACCAGATAGAGAAGGGCATTCCAAGCCTTCATGATTCGGGATGTCCGTGATAAACTTGGTATCAAAGCATGGTTCATGGTCCCAGGGTGTCTGCAAAATCTCATCGGGTAGAGTCTTATTTATGGGTGTGTAGTGCGCCACACTTATAAGAAGGAGGCTACTAGGTGTTTAAGAATGTTTATCTTCTTTGGGATTTAGTTCGTGCTTTAGCGTCTAATCTGTCCCCTAATCAATGACCATTTGCTTTTCAGAAAACCAGCAATGCCTCCTCGTTTCACTAATGTTAATGCTCCGGATGATGAAGTTTGTACCACCCATGGGATACGGACCCATAATAGAGCTCATCCCCTATAACTTATTCCTACTCCAAAAGTACCTCCTGTACCGACCAGTCCTCCAAGAGCTCCCCTGACAGGGGCCAGTCGTACTTAGCCTCGTGAAGGAGAGGTTTCTAATGCTAAATTCAGACAATTTATTCACATGCTTCCACAACTGGTATCCACATAGACTCATAGGTCGGAGGATACTAGGTTAGCGTCTAATACTTCTGAAGTTACTAGAGTGGGCCAGTTAATGAGAATGAACCCGCCCAAGTTCTCTAGCGCTAAGGTAGAAAAGGACCCGCAGGAGTTCGTAGATGAAATAGAGAAGATTTTCAAAGTAATGCAAATTGATCAGGTGGAGGGTGTTGAGCTTGCAACATACTAGCTAAAGGATGTAGCAAACTAATGGCACAACGAGTGGGAAGATAAAAAGGGTGACAGTGCTGAGCCCACAATTTGGGATGAGTTTGTGGAAGCTTTTATTAACCGATTCTTTCCTTTGGAGCTGAGGGAAGCTAAAGCAAAGGAGTTCATGCACCTTAAGTAGGGTAAGATGAGTGTTCAGGAGTATACTTTAAAGTTTAACCAACTGGCCCGTTATGCTCCTAAGATGACGAGTAGTATAAGGGCCCGAATGAGAAAGTTTACTTTTGGTCTTTCAGATGATCTGGTGATTGAGTGTCAGGGAGCTATGCTGAATAGGGATATGGACTTTGCTAGACTGTTAGTCCACATACAACAGGTTGAGGAGAAGAAAAACAAGATAGCCGAATCTAGGGAAAAGGATAGGTAGGCAAAGAGAGCCGGAGCGACAGAATAGAGTTATAGTCAGCAGCAGAGCGGTAATTGGGGCAGCAAATGGCAAAAGAAAAATAATTGGGGTAATGCACAGTTGGCAGCTAGTGCACCAGTTTCTACACCAACAGCTGAGTAGCACACCCAGAAGTTTAGTCAAGGGCTGAGGATGTAGGGTACGCAGTCACAGAAAAGTATATCCCAGACCTCTCAGTTCTATCCACACTATGGGAGATGCGAGAGGAATTATCCAGGGAGATGTTAGTTTGGTGCTTTAGTGTGTTATTCATGCGGCCAGCCAGGCCATATCCAGAGAGACTGTCTGGCAGCAAAGAGTAATGTTGGAGAAGCCCAAGTCATAGGCGAACTCATCTGCACCATCACCTCACAATGGTGCCACTTCAGCCACTAGAAATGGTCAAAACCGGTTGTATGCTTTAACCAACTGCCAGGAGGTTGAGGTCTAACCAGATGTAGTCACTGGTACGTTGCAAATCTTTTCTCGTGAGGTGTATGTATTACTTGCTCTTGGGTCTACATTGTCTTATGTGACCCCGTATATGGCTATTGGTTTTGGGTTTGAGCCTGATATGATTGCTAAACCTTTTTCAATTTCCACCCTGGTGGGAGATTCTGTTGTGTCTAGAAGGGTGTATTAAAATTATGTTGTGTCTATTTTTAGCTGGGATACTGAGATAGATCACATAGAACTTGATATGGTTGATTTTGATGCCATCTTAGGGATGGAATGGCTCTATTCGTGCTATGCCAACTTGAATAGTAGGACCCGAAGAGTCACCTTTTCTTTTCCGAATGAGTCAGTGATAGAATGGGTGGGATATTCTCTAGCACCTAGAGGGCATTTCATATCTTTTCTCAGGGCTCATAAACTTACTTCCAAAGGTTGCTTGTATCATCTTATTCAGCTTAAATATTCTAGTGCTGAAAGTCTTCCTCTTCAGTCTCTCCCCGTATTGAATAAATTCTTGAAAGTTTTTCCAAATGGTCTCCCATGAATACCACCTGATAGGAAGATAGATTTTGGAATTGATTTATTGCCAGATATCCATCCTATTTCTATTCTGCCATATAGGATGGCTCCTGCAGAGCTAAAAAAGTTAAAAGAACAGCTAGAAGATCTTCTAGATAAAGGTTTTATCTGCCCCAGTGTGTCTCCCTGGAGCATACCTGTACTTTTCACGTGAAAGAAAGACAGTTCCCTTTGTATGTGCATAGATTACCTCCAGTTGAATAAGGTCATGATTAAAAATAAATATTTTATTCCTAGGATTGATGATCTTTTTTATCAACTTCAGAGTGCTAAATGTTTTTCAAAAATAGACCTTCATTTGGGATATCACTAGTTGATAGTTAGGGAGTCAGATATTCCCAAAACAACTTTCCGAACTAGATATGGCCATTATGAATTCTTAGTCATGTCCTTTGGGTTGACTAATGTCCCTGAAACTTTCATAGATCTAATGAATAGGGTTTTCCATCAGTTTTTGGATCTGTTTGTCTGTTTTCATTGATGATATTTTGGTATATTCTAAGAGCGAGGAGGACCATGCCAATCACCTCCAAATCATCCTTCAAACCCTTAAGATCATAAATTGTATGCAAAATTTTCCAAGTGTGAATTTTGGTTGAATGTTATTGGGTTGTTGGGGCATATTGTGTCTAGTGAGGGGAATAAGGTTGATCCCCAAAAGACTGAGGCAGTGACAAAATAGCCCAGACCCATGACTCCAACCAATATTCGAAGCTTCTTAGGTTCGGCAGGTTATTACAGAAGATTTGTCGAGAGTTTTTCTTCCATAGCTACACCACTTACTAAGTTTACTCAGAAAAGGGTAAAGTTTTTGTGGTTTGACTCTTGTGAGAATAGTTTTGAGAAGTTGAAACACAAGTTGACTATTTCTCCTATCCTAACTATTCTGGAGGGTACAGAAGGTTTTGTTGTATAATGTGATGCATCCCAAGTGGGACTTGGGTGTCTCCTTATGCAGCACGGTAAGGTAGTGGCTTATGCATCTAGGCAGTTGAAGGTGCATGAGTGGAACTACCCTACTCATGACTTTGAGTTAGTGATTGTGGTTTTTGCACTTAAGATCTGGAGGCACTATTTGTATGGGGTACATGTTGATATATTTACTGACCACAAGATTTTATAGCATGTTTTCTTGTAGAAAGAATTAAATCTCAGGAAGAGGCGGTGGTTGGAACTTTTAAAAGACTATGACATGAGCCTGTACTATCATTTGGGCAAGGAGAATGTGGTAGACAATGCCCTCAGCAGGTTATCTATGGGCAGTCTTTCTCATGTGTGGAAAGAAAAGAGGGAGATGGTGAAGGATATTCACCGACCTGCAAATCTAGGAGTGCGACTTTTGGATTCCGATAATAGAGGAGTGGTCATTCAGGAGATAGCTAAATCTTCCCTTTATGCAGAAGTTAAAGAGAAACAGGTTGAAGATACCATCTTGATATAGATCAAGAAAGATATAGGTCAACAAAAGGTAATGTTATTTGAAATTGGTGGTGATGGTGTTTTGAGATACCAGGGTTGATTGTGTGTGCCAGATGTAGATAGTCTGAGAAAGAGAATCCTTGATGAAGATCACACATCGAGGTATGTTGTTTACCCTGGATTTACTAAGATGTATCAGAATTTGAAAACCATTTATTGGTGGAATAACATGAAGCATGATGTGGCTAACTATGTTGCCAAATGTTTGAATTGTCAACAAGTTAAAGTGAAATATTTGAGGCCAGGTGGTTCTTCTTAAGATATAGCTTTCCCTTTGTGGAAGTGGGAGATGATTAATATGGACTTTATTATAGGATTTACAAGGTCCCAAAACCAGTATGATTCCATTTGGGTAATTATATATAGGTTGACCAAGTCAGCTCACTTTTTACCTGTCAGGATAAATTATTTGGGAGAGGATTATGCCAAATTGTTCATTGTAGAAAAGTTCGTTTGCATGGTGCACCTGTGTCCATCATATCTGACAGAGGTACATAGTTTTATTCATAGTTTTAGAGATCGTTTCAAAAGGGTTTAGGTACCCAAGTGAATTTAAGAATGGCTTTCCACCATCAGACAGATGGGCAAGATGAGCGCACCATCCAGACCCTTGTGGATATATTAAGGGTTTGCGTGATTGATTTTAAAGGTAGTTCGGTAGAGCACTTTCTATTGATTGAGTTCGCATATAATAATAGTTTCCATTCTAGTATTAAGATTGCACCATTTGAGGCATTGTATGGGAGAAGATGTAGGTCACCAATAGGGTGGTATGAAGTAGGTGAGACACAGATATTTGGGCCTGATCTTATTTATCAGGCAATAGAGGATGTAAAAGTCATTATAGAACTCTTAAGATAGATCAGAGTCATCAGAAGTCCTAGAACGATGTTAGGAGAAGAGATCTAGAGTTTGAGGTTGGAGATTGGGTGTTTCTCAAGGTTTCTCCCATGAAGGGAGTCATGCGGTTCGGGAAGAAAAGTAAGCTGAGTCCTCAGTATATAGGACCATATCAGATTATAAGAAAGATAGGTGGAGTTGCTTATGAGTTAGAATTTCCAGTTAGTTTGGGTTTGGTTCATCCGGTATTTCATATATCTATGTTGAAAAAGTGTATTGGAAATCATTCTTTAGTATTGCCTGTTGAAGAGATCAAATTGACAGACTCCTTATCCTATGAAGAAAATCCTGTAGAGATTTTTGGATTGCCAAGTTAGAAGATTGAGGAACAAAGAGATAGCCTCAGTTAAAGTGTTGTGGACAAACCAGAAAATTGAAGAAGCGACTTGGGAATCAGAAGTTGACATGAGAGATAGATACCCAAACCTTTTTATCCAATGGATGATGAAATAAAAGGTACAACCTTTACCTTATTCTTTCTATGCCTTAGTATGCTTGAAATTAGAATTTTCTGCATCTCGTATCAACATTCGAGGACAAATGTTCCCAAGGGGGGATATTGTAATGCCCCGAAATTTTTATTAGCTAAATTTTGTCCCTAAAATATCAAGTATTGGCTTATAGAATAATTTATACTTATTTCCCTATGTACTCCCTTAGATTTCAACTTTTCATTACGTAGATTACTGAATAATCTTTTCATCGATATAAGATTCATCCAAAACGGACACTCGGTAAAGAAGTTATTTCTATTTTATGTGCTAGTCGTAAAACATCGTCATTGTAGTCTTTAGCGCATCGTGGAGAGGGTTTAATTAGAAATTTTCAATTTCTAGTGGGACCTCGTAATAGTGGCGCATCACAGAGGATCCCAATTTCCCATTCGTCAATTTCCAGTGAGCCACCACGCTAGTGGCGCGTTGCGGTGGCCCATAAAATCGAGTTACCAGTTTAATTTTTCAAGCTTCGTTCTGAAGTTAAAAAAGGTAATTTGGAATTTTTCCAAGCCTCTTAAAATGTCCAAATATTAGATTTAAGACCTCTACAAGAAGAATATATGACATTCTCAAGATTTTCCTCAAAACAAAAACCCTAGTTCATATACTTCTTCTCCAAAAAACTCAAGACTCAACCATGGGTTTTCAAAATTGACTGAAGATTTGGAATCCTCAAATCATAGGATTCAAGTATCATCCCTTATTCTTCATAATTGAGGTACGTGGGGTTTTTTCATAAAACTACATGGGCTTAAAACAATTAGAGCACGATTTTTAGATTTTTACGCATGAATTTCAAAGGGGTTTTGGAATCTATGTTATAAATTACGTACTCTGAATGTTTTAATGTTACTATTGTTTTGACCTTGTGGTACTATCCCCTAAATTTATTTACATGTATATGTATATGTATGGAATTTGACAATTAAGATCGTTGAGAGCATAAATTATGAACTCCCTCTCGTGTATTGAATTAAAGATTATGGTTTTGTGATTTGAAAGATGTTTTCACAATATTATAGCATTTGAGCATGATTTTAACTTATTGATAGGGTGTTTCTTGATATAAATGTGTTCTTGTGTTTAAGAGAAAGAATCACATATGAATTGAGAACTTTGACATGACCACCGTGTACTATTGAAATGCTTGACAAAGATGATTCCCTTGCATGTGTTTACATGAGGTTTGAGGAAGAATTTCTTTGAATTGACTTATTGAAAAGGTGGTCCCAAAACTTGTGTTTGGAAAATAGAGATTTATGATAGACTAATAATGGCTCAGACATGTGACTTGCAAGTCAATGGTAGGACGATACCATCTGTATTTATGCCATAACAGAGTATGTTTTCAGAGTATGTTTTCAAAGATTGCATGTTTTGATAGATTTTTAAAACGGGGCTTAAAGAGGGTTAGGTGGTTACCCAAAGAAGGCACGAGTTCAAGAAACTCTTAGTGTGAAACCGTATTTGCCGATACATGTAGATTATTATTGTACACTGACAATGACCGTGTGGCATAGCAGATTCAGAGACTCTTACCCTTGCGGCACACTTGGGTTAGGGGATTCACTACTGAGTTACTGGCAGTTTCCATATAGCCCATGAAATTTTTCAGAGTTGTAGGGCATACCACCTAGCGCAGAAGTAACATAGATTTCTCAGAGTTGAGATGGTTTTTACAGAGTCTTTAAAATGCCCAGGTGAATTCTTACTATATGATATACTTATGAACTATTTTAAATTGTTCTCATATATGTTGATTTATAAATGATTATTTTGGATATGCTCTGCATACTAGTACATCTGTATTGACCCCTCTCCTCCCTACCTCTCGGGTTTTGTGACTCAGTCTAGGGGTCCATATAAGTAGTAGATAATTCGATCAGCTGATCAGATTGTGCAGTGGTGAGCCTTCTCTATTCCAGAAGTCCTTTCTTTTCAGATTATGTCACTTAATTCAATTTTGCTCTACTGGGGGCCTTGTCCTAGTTTCAGATATTTGTCAGATTTTCATGTAGTAGAGATTTCGCAGACTGAGTCAGATGTTATTTAGATGTAGTTGATTTGCAATTTCCATACTTATGTTGAATTCAGAGTTGACCATGTTTTCGTAGCAGATTATTTTTCTGCATCTTCTTTATTATATGAATGTTGTGTATGATTACCTAATAGAGAAGGGCATTCTGGGCCTTCATGGTTCGGGATGTCCATCATGGCTAGGCCCTAGTTCGGGTCTTGACAAATTTGAAGGTCAAAAAATGTTGAACTTATTATTATATTCATTTTTATTATTTAAACAAATATCAAATTTAATGCAACGTTTGAACTCATCAAAATGAGGTACACGCGCAAGACACGTTCACCTAAACTAGTACAACTAGAAACCTTATAAAGCAACAAATTCAGAACATATAAGCCTTATAAAGAAAAAAATCCCAGTTGCAAACTAAACAATATTCAAATGCATAATGCCCTATAGCTTCATTTATGTTAAACCCAGTTGAAAAATAAAACTCCCTCCTGAAGAATAAGTTGGGTTACATAGAAAAAAATGATAATTATGCTAATTCCGAAATGAAAGATTGCTTTTAGGTGCTATGAGCTGTCAGTATAAAGGGGTAGTGCTTGATAATTATCATTTAGATGTTAATCTTGAAGTTTTGCCTTTCTTGGGCAGGTTGAAACTAGAAGCTCATGTCAAAGGTTATGTTAGAATTTCTTGGATGTATTAGGTTAAGAAGATTTTATATCACCAAGTTGCTCTTGTTTACGTGCTTACTAGACTGATGACTAATGTCTCCCAAGTGAGTATTATTTCTTTTGAATGTCGCCCATTTCAATGGTTATTACAATAGTGGCATGGATTTCATAATTATATCATTTTCCCTAAGTATTCACTTGGTTTTATAACCAATACAGTTCTTGTAATTGCAGGGCTTTCTTGCTTTCTATGTAATAAATGACCTGTAGATGCGTCTATCTTCAAAATCTTTGGTATCTTTCTGACATTATTTCCATTTAAAATTAAAAACTTTTTATTTGAAGAGAAGGTAAAGGGAAGAAATACAGTACTAACTCTTGCTCCCGCAATTAATTGATGTGGATAGGTCCCTACTATCATCTTCAGGAGAGAGTTCTATTTTTCAACTGGGACTGCACTAGGTTTGATGTTAGATAAGTTGTCATTTGACCCTAGGTTCAAATCCAAAAGAAATTATATGCTAAGTAAATTTCTCACCTGATCAAAAAAGCGAGATTCACTAGGGTTCTTCTTGTCCTCCCAGGAAAACAGATCAATGTTTGAGCCAACCAAAGTTAGCATCCTGCAGCAGTTTAAGCATTAGCTCGATGAATCAAAAAGAGAGCAGTGTGATAGTATTAATACAAAATTCATCCATTTACATTCAACCATGTAATGCAAATAGTGTAGAGATACAAACCTCAGAAACTCCGTGAAGATGATGAATTGAGTAGTTGTACAAGAAAAGAGGCAATCAAGGTGTGATTTGCCTAACAGAGTCCTTATAACATGGTGGCAAGCCTGAAATATAATCGTAGTAGTAGATATTAGACAAAAATACAAATCTTGAAAGAACTAAGAGCGTAAAATTTTAGTGAACAATGAATAAACTCGCCTCAATACTAAACTAATTGATAACCACAAATATTAATGGAGATCCTCCATTCTATACTGATTCGAGTGGATTACACAATCCGATGTGTTAAACAGAAGCATAAATCCTAAATCTCAGGTTGATTATATAAATATTTTGCATTAATTCTACTCTATTCAGATACAACTCATCCAAAACCAATACTCTCAAAACAAACAGCCCCTAAAGTACCATCAGATCACCCAATTCCTCTTGGAACTCGTACATAGTTCGCCATTTCGATGCACAAAAATTGAAATTAGGAACTATTTATAACTGTAAAGGTTCAAACTTCGACACTATCAACCAACCTCTAGAACATAAAGGAACCATTTAATTTTGCAACAAATCCTTAGTAATTTCCTATTATCATCCTCTATTGAACCAGTCAAAAATACACTCAACATAACTCAATTCCTACTGGTCAAAAATTTTTACTACAAGAAATATCAAATAGAGAAAAATAACAATCAAGAACGATCAAGCAAAAAAACGTGAATAATCAATATTAGGAAAACCATTACTAGATGAAAAGATTCAAACTTTAACACTATGCAACCAGTTTCTACAACATAAAGGACGATAAATGCATATATTAAGATTGCTTTTAATCTCTCAATTCTTCAAACAAATCTTTAGCTATGGCCTATTACCATTCCTATTTAATCAGGCAAAGATCCATTCAGCATAACTCAATTCCACCTACTGGTCAAAATATTTTACTACAAACAACATGAAACACAGAAAAGAAATAACAAGTCAAAGTTCTCTCTATATTAAGAATTAAAGTAATCAACTTTGTAAACAAGCATGGATATAAAATATGTACGAAAAAAAATTTATCACTTACAAAAAATGAAACTAATGATGAGCATATATTTAAAAGAACTTTCTTGTCTAATTATCTGCCTCTATCCAATCCCAATCAGTATCGTCAAACTCATCCTCATCTTCCGATGTTTCCACAACTATATCTTCTGAATATTCTTCAGTAAACGGGATATCAATAACATCAACGGCTTCATCTTCTGTTGCCCATCTAAAGTCACTCACATCTAATCTAGTTGAGGGACCAATGTCATCATTAGGCTCCCTCCAAAATATTTCTCCTATATTAGGGAAACTCTCTTTCTCTAGATCATACAAATCAATAGGGACTTTATTCCTTGCATAGTAAAAATCTTTCTCAATTGGATTCGTAATATAAAAAAATTGATAAAATTGTGAGTCAATACAAAAGGATCAGCTTGATTACATAACTTATTGAAGTATACCTGAGTTAACCCATACTCATCTACTTTATTTTGATACCAATCACATCTAAACAATACAACACTAAAACAACCATAGTAATCAATCTCAATGATATCTCGAATGACTCCATAATAAACCACCACTCCATCTATGGGATTTTGGTCTCTAGCACTAGTAAAACTATCAGTTGTTGCTAATAAAGTCACTCCACTATTCTGAGTCTTGCATGGGGTATCCCGATCTTTTGTATGAAATTGATATCCATCGATGAAATATGTGTTATATCTCTTGACCACCATATTAGACCCCTTATATATCCATTTAAATGATGGGATACTTCAATATTTTTAATTTTTTTTTTCAAACCAACTGCTGAATTCATGACTATGATTCCTTGCTCTTACCCATGCATTGGATCTAGTATGATTACTCAATGAGTTCTTATGTTCCCTGCAATCAACAATATTGAAAATATAATTACTAGGTCTTTATAAATAGATGTTTATATACCTTATCATAAACAAATAAATGAAGTTTAATATGTAAATATCTTACTCGATGAACTTTTCCATTTCTTCCTCTCTCATGTTAAAAAGGACATATCGATGTGCTTCATAACGTAACTTTGCATCCATAAGAAAAGTGCAATTTTTTTCTTCTCCCTTCTAATTGGATGACCATTCTTAGGAAATATAGGGTACAAATTTAGAATGGATTCCTCATCTTTAGTTTGGTACCTACCAAATTGCATCTTCACACCATTATATAGGTATCTTGAACAAAAAATCAAGCACTCTTTAACCAAATAACATTCTTCTATTGATGCTTCTGGACATGATCGATTACAAACGAGCCCTTTAAGGTTACATAGGGCCCTCTCAATGGAATACATCAAACGAAGATGAATAGGACCCCCAAGGTTAATTTCATTTACTAAATGAACAGGCAAATGTAGCATTATATCAAAAAATGCTGGATGAAAAATCATTTCAAAGTTAGATGTAATTTCACCAATTTTAGACTCATGTTTTAACGACCTAATTACCTTACTACATATGGCTCTAAAAAAAGTGCACAACCTAATCAATGTCAATGCAACATTCTTAGGTAGCACTTTTCTAATAGCAACCTATAGCAAGTAGTGCATTATAAAATGAGCATCATGACTCTTGTACCTGGATATCTTTATCTCCTTCATATGCACGCGATCTGATGTATTTGAAGTACACCCTTTAGGTAATTTGACATTTTTTAAGATGCTGCAAAATAATTTTTCTATTTCGGTTCCATGGAGAATAAAGATTGAGCCAAACTTACATTTTCATTACTATTTTCTACTAGTTGTAGCTCCTCCCGTATTCTCATTTCTTGTAAGTCATATCGAAAATTTACATGATCCTTTTACTTTCCATCTATCTCCAATAAATCCACAAGCAAACTATCACATATATTCTTTTCTATGTGCATTGGATCAAAATTGTGCCTCAATTTGTTATTTTACCAATATGATAATTCAAAAAAAATAGATCTTTTCTTCCAAGAACCCTTATTATCTCGAGACCTTTTTTTTGCCCTTTCCAAAAATATTGTTGAATTCGTGCAACTCTTCAAGCACTTCTATACCCGGAAAAGGAATAGGTGCGGGTCTATGTTCATCCTTACCATCAAATGACTTCCAATTTTTTTTGTAGTGGATGATCAAGTGGCAAAAATCTCCGATGACCCAAATAACACATCTTTCGACTATGTTTGAGATATTGAGAGCATGTGCTATAATTGCTAGTAGCGCATGCTACTTCTCCCTTAATGCTCCATCCTGAAAGCATTGCTAATGCTGAAAAATCACTAACTGTCTACATTAAGGTTGCACGCATTTTGAATGTTTGTTTGGTTTCAGCATCATAAGTATCTATTCTATATTCCCATAGTTTATTTAATTTATCAAGCAGTGGTTAAAAATACACATCAATATAATTTCCAGGAGAAGATGGGTCTGGAATGATCATTGACAACATAAGATACTCTGGTTCATCAATATAACAGGCCACATGCTATGAGAAATACTGATGGTTCAAAATAGATTGAAACCATCACTTGATAGACCCAACATAACATTACGAGGATCTCTAGAGAAGTCTGGATACAAATAATCAAAATCCTTCCATGCTTGGCCATTAGTGGGATGCCTTAGATTTTTATCATTCGGTTGTTCATTAGCATGCCATTTCATTACAACAGCTGTTCATGACACGTGAACATCCTCTGAAGCCTAGGATTTAAGGGAAAGTATCTTAAAATCTTTGCAAGAATTTTAGAGCTTGCATTGGTTGAGCACCTCCAACACTCTTCCATCTAGAAGTCTCACATACAGATCAAATCTCAATTTTCTCATTGTCCTTCCAGAATAACATGCAATCATTAGGGCATTCATGTATTGTTTCAGAATCAAGACCCAAATCTCTTATCAGATTTTTGTCCTTATTGAAAGACTCTGGTATCTGAGCAAAGGGAAAGGCCTCTTTATCAACACTGGGAGATCTTAAAATGTTGCATTACTCAACCCATGCATTAATTTAAATAATAACAACCGAATGGTGAAACTGGGCTTACTAAAATTCTCACACCCAGGATATAATTGTTGTTTTTTAGTTTCATCTTCAGGTAATCCCTCTCCAACTCCTTCTCCATGCCTTGATTCAGCATCTATATTTCTAAACTTATCGTGAAGTAGTCTATCAATATCATCATGCATATTAGAACCTTCATCATCATTGATTGGATGATGTATCTTTCTCGAGGAAGCGGTTTCTCCATGGAAAGTCCATTTGGTGTAACTAGGAAGAAACCCTCTAGAAAGCAAGTAATCCTCCACCGCATATTTATAACGCCAATGTTGATTCTTGCAGTCTCTACAAGGACATAATATATCATTTCCTTGAATAACTCATTCAAACACCTTTTCAAGAAAATATTTCACTCCATGCTCGAACTCATTAGACCATATTAAACAATTCATCCAACTTTTATCATTACTATCCATTTAAATCCTACATAACACACCGAAATCACAAAATTATGATTCATGATAAGCTAAAATATGAAGTTAATTTTTAAATCCCAAAATAAAGAAAAAAACATCAAATGTAAAGTGAAGTAACCGTAAGAAAAAATCCAATATTGAAAATTACAATACCTATTCAAACAAAACCTTACAAAATTCCAATAATTTTCAATTTTTTTCTTACATATCAAACAGCAAGAGTAAAAAATTAAAATTCAAAAGGATTTGACTAATCGAGATGCATGCAAATCAACCCGGAGAACATATAAGTAGAATTTGGACTTGCAAAGGAGATTAGCATGGTTGATGTGTGTCTACAAGTGCTCATTACTCTAGTAACTTGATAATTCAACTGGGAATATAATTTCAATGATTAATCACTTTATTTGCTTTCATTTTGTCATGCTTATGTCCTTGTATTAAATTCAATACTCCTCTTGAGTATCAGCTTAGTACTTTGATGATATGTAATGTAGTTGAATAATGTAATATCAAAGGATAGAGTAAGAATCTTGGATCTGTTGCTACTTGTAATGCATTAAGCTGCCAACAAAAAGATATTTGCAGTATTTCCATGAGAGATAATCAATAATATACTTATCTTTTTACTACTAGAAAAACTACTACTGCTTTGAGTATCTGCTAGCAGATAATGATAGAACAATCTATGTAACACCCCGTACTTTTGGGCTAGAATTTAGACCATCGTTCCTATGTGTATAGACCAAAACTAAGTGATTCCTTGTTAATACATGTGTGGTGATCAATCCTATAGTATGTGAATACCGTTTAATAGGAATTGAGGTCACAAGAATCCTCTAACTCTAGGACGAGTTGGAAAACTATTTCATTGATTAAGTTTTAGTGGACACTCCAACTTGAGTCAAATTTTGTCGACCATAACTTCTTGTATATAACTAACCGGAAAGACTGCTATATATCAAATCAAATATATTTGAGTCCTCTTTCCAATGCAACTGATTTCATCCAAATCCAACATCAGAGTAAAAGGTTATAGCCAATTTACTTCAGCATATTAGTATGCCAACTGAGGGACTATTGCGACTTTTTTTATTTCCTTAGGGGTATTTTGGTATTTTTCTCACCTCAAACATCTTCCAAATGATTTAAATCATCCAAAACACTCTATCATTCATTTCTTTTATCAGTTTTAACATCTCAATTCCTCTCCTCACTCAAGAACAAAATGGAAACTAGGCTTTCCTTCAAGATCAAGAATCAATCTCTAAAGTCTAAGATTTTCAAAGAACAAATAAAAATTCGAGTTTTAATCTTCAAACCTTGTAATCTAAGGTACGTGAGGTTTTCCTAAACCCCATGGGCTTATTTAAAACACTTCGAATGAGATTTAAAGTTATAGAAATCATGAAGTTTTAAAGGGGTTTTGGAATTATATTTACAATCTTGAATTATAAATTTTTTAAAGATATTATTGATTTTGTCTTGAGGCCTTTTCTCCAAATTGATTTGTAGTCTTATATATTTATGTATGAAATTGAGTTTGGATGTTGAATTGAGATCATCAATTGAGAGCATCTTTATGGTTGTTAAGACTTGATTATGATTTTTGTAGTGAAGAGGGGGTATTGTATTTGGTGTTAATGGTTAAAAATGTTTATTAAGAAACTTGTATGTTTTGTCACAAACTTCATGACCACCACTTGTTTGTTAAAATGTGGAAAAGAGTGATCTTTGCATAATTTGACAAATGTTTTGAAGTATGAATCTTCTTGAATTGTTTAAAGTATGGAGGTCCAAACTTTATGTGTTGAAAGAAAATACTGTAATAAGATATTGAATGGCTTAGATACAACTTGCAAGTCTTGGTATGATGACACCAATACAAATTATGCCATGGTAACACAGAATAGAACAGAACAGAATGTAAATTTTTATTCAGATTTTCAGATGTTGTACTTAGAATGATGCAAGTTAGAAAAGGCTAAAAATTGGGCTTAAAGAAAGTTAGGTGGTTACCGGAAGAAGGCACGAGCTCAGAAAACTCATTGCCCGAAACTGCATTTTACCGATACGGGTATATTATTATACGTTGGCCTAGTGCCCTGGGGCATATCAGATTCAGATACTTCAACCCTTGCACCAAACTTGGGTTGGGGGCTTGGCCGTCACATTAATGACGAATCCCATATTACCCGTGGAAAACTTTCAGATATGTATGGTGTACCACCTAACTCAGAAGTAATACAAAGAATAAAATTCCATTGACAGGATTGTTTTAAGATCTTTTGAAATGACCCATGTATTTTAAACTATTTCATATATAATATTTTTTATGAATTGCTCTCACCTATGTTTTATACGTATAAATTCATTATTTTTAATTGCTCTGCGTACCAGTACATCTGTATTGACCACCTCCCTCTCAGGATTTGAGGCACAATCCTGTAGTACCACACAACAGTAGATTCATATGTGTCATAAGTTACAGTTGGTAAGCCTTCTCTATTTTGGAAGGCCTGGTTTTCACATTTCATTGCTTTTATTTTTTTATGGTTTACTGAGGGCCTTGTCCTTATTTTGTCTCAGACATATGATGGTTATTGTAATGTTAGAGATTTCATAAATGGTTGTCACATGTTTATAATGTTCAGAATTTCCCTTTTTCAATTGTTCAAGTTTATGAAAGTTGACTATGATTTCGTTTTATTTTGTATTTCCGCATTTTCTCTCTGTAAATGAATGGGTGCATGTGATTGCAAGTTAGAAGGAATCTCGGGCCATCATGTTTCAAGATGCCTATCACTGCAAGGTCTCCGATTTGGGTCATGACAAACTTGGTATCAAAGCACGATTCATAGTCCCAAGGTGTCTACGAAATTACATTGGGTAGAGTCCTTTCTATTGGTGTGTAGCGCGCCACACTTATAAACAGGAGGCTACAAGGAATTTAGGAATGTCTCTCTCTTTCTTCATGTCCTAGGTCATGCTATGGAGTCAGAATGTTTCTCTTTTATACTCTAGTTCGTACTATGGTGTCGCCCCTACGAAAGTAAAGTTATCCCAATTCTTTCCTTACTCTGATGTTCTCAGATATGTCTCATTGTTGAGGTAATTCAAGTGCAGAAGTCTAAAATCTAAATGATATGGGTACAGGGAAGTAACTTTTACTGAATTGAGGATTGGGTTAAGTCTTATCGACTTTGTATACAGATAGTCTGAAATGTTTGACCTAGTAGTTTGTATGTATATATTCTGTTGATTTTTGAAATGGTTAGCTCTTGCTTTGTTGAGCTTATCGACTTGTTCTTTCTTGAATTCACCGGGTGCAACCTCATTAGATTGGTGTGGAGTTCATGAAATATAAATATTGCTCAGCTATGGGCATAGTGAAGCTGATTTTGAAAAAAAAATTATGGCTGAGCATTTTCTAAGTAAACACACAATAAAGAAAAAATTGATTTACCCCTCGAGACTTTTTTTTGTGAATTAAATATTAGCTCTTGTTCCTCACTCAATTGCCCTGATTTCTTTTCAGTGTATATTACCATTAGATCTTTAGCTATAATTTTATGTTACTAAGCCTCTATTTGTTACAACCTTGTTAGAACCTAATCATGGAATTAGTCATGGTCCAACTTATGTCTAGCATTACAAAAAAAAATATGTACCACAGCTAGCTAGTGACCCTAGGTGCCATTTTATTTCGTGTTGATTTGATGGAATTTGTTAGTATATGTCGTGAATTTTTGAATTGTTTTACTAGAAGGTGTATGTTAATTTCTAGGATTGAGCTATTTTTTTATGGACATTCTTTACAACCTGAAGAAATTGTGGGATGGTCTTATCGTCTCATACTATGTTAGATACTATTTTAGTTTGTTTTAGTTCATATATTAATTTTTCGATGAGTGCCTGAAACACTCAAAACTATGGATAGAAGTTGACTAAACAACATAACTCTTTTGTTAGTTTAGAAAATAGATAACAGGTTAAACTTGAAATCTGGAACAAACAAGACATTTTTTTAAGAGTATGGTTCTTCAATATTACTGTGTTTACTATGAGTGATTTTGCAGTTACTACCAATTTGTAATTGACTAATTGTACTCCATTATTTCTGTGATTCTCGGTGAACTTGAGGTCATTTAGTACCTTTCTAAGAAAGGTTATATGATGTGATGCTCCATAATCCACTATCCAGTCATATTCCTCTATTTTAGAAACAAAGCAATGATACCTGCTATATTGGAGTAGTATCTACTTGTGGTTTCATTTGGTCTAGTCAAACCTATTTCTCTTCTCCCAAAAGCTTCATGTAGTGTTCATACTGACTATTGGACTAGGGTCTAGTTCAT
This sequence comes from Capsicum baccatum var. pendulum, assembly GCA_030864225.1. Classification (NCBI taxonomy): domain Eukaryota; kingdom Viridiplantae; phylum Streptophyta; class Magnoliopsida; order Solanales; family Solanaceae; genus Capsicum; species Capsicum baccatum. The sequence continues at coordinate 44,837,242 of CM061561.1, forward strand.
CAGCAGTAGCATGATGGACAGATTTCCTCCCTTCAGTCCCCTGCATCTTCTTCCTACTCTTTAAGTCCGTTGGATAACCAATATTTCTGTAGTAATCTTCTGTGAAATGCCCCTTATAACCATAACTTCAACAAGCATCTCTAGGTATATTGTGTTCATTGTTCCCAGGCTTCTTTTTCTTGTAGTTATGAACTTGTCTTTGTCCTGCAAATAAACTCAAGGAGTCTCTATTGATGTCTGCCACTCCTAAAATTCACCGACCCTCTTCTTGTACAACAAGAACCTAGGCTTGATTTAAGGGCAAAATTAGGGTTTTTAGCAGAATGTCACTTCGCACATGGCTATAACTTTCATTTGAACCCATAAGAAATTACAGCAAACATTGATTGTTCAAATGTGCAATGTAAGGACCTGATTATACACAATCACAAGAAGATGGTATAGGTACTAACAGATCCTATTCATCCTAATAATCTTTCATCTTTGAGAAATAGGTTGTAACAAAATTTGTACCTTGAGTATAAGTTGCAATTTCTCTCCACAATTGATAAACTCTTGAGAAATCAATTTATCGAACCTCTCCTTGATTTTATCCTATTTCTTCTTTGCAGTAGAAGCCAACACAACGGTTGAAACCAGCTCAGGTGTAACTGTGCAGCTTATCTACGATAATACCAGAGCATTATAATGATCCCACTGTATTGCTAAATCTCTTTTGTACAATCTTTGTAAACAACTTCAGTTGGTGAACCCTACTTTGTTCTTCCCTAACAACGCAATTGTGAGAAAACGACTCCATAATGTGGAGTTCGCTGGTCCCATCAATTTCAATCCAATGGGCACAGTTCCTTGTGTATCACTAGGCTATAGAAACAGTGGGTGATTGTACTCTATTCGCATTTGCGATTGTCCGATATAAGTAGCTCCATCTTCTACCATGGCTGACCTTCCTACCAAGCTTCAGCAATGATGATCACACCTAGGACTGGAAGTAACGATTAATGTATGCAAGTAACCATTCTGATACCATGACAAAAAGAAAATATGAAAAACTCTCAAGTTTTTTTACTCTCTTTTGTGCTTTGTACTATCTTTTGTATCAACTGGTGTTAGTAAATTTGCTCTTTTTTAATTATGAATATAGGTCAAGTTGATCGAACACATTAACTTTGTCCCTTCTTTATTTGTTGTACTTATTGTTACCATCAACTTACTATGTGTTTTTTTATTGGAAGTATAATATTGGTTGGCTAAATTCCACAGCAATAAATCAAATTCTTGAATCAACTTAATATTTCCTTATAACTTTCCATTTCATAAATGGAAGAAGTCACATTCAAGAAAAAAAACAATTAACAGTGCCTGTGCTCTGTGGTTAAGAATAGAAAATCACAATAGATATTTAAGTTTGGCTTCTTGCCATTACTTATGATAAAGCCATATTCACAATTTAAATTTTATGGTCTTAATTTGTTCTATCACAACCACTATTTATTAGATTCGAAATCTATGATTTATACTTATCTAGTCATTTTTCAACACATAAGAAAATTTGATCTAAAATTTATTGGCTTTAAATGAATCCCTAAATTATACACTTGATCTACCCTGAAGTTTGGCAATCGATACTAATAATAATAGAAGCTAAAGGGGAAAAGGATTACGAAAACATAGTAGTATTAGTTTACCATACTATTGGAAAAGTATCGTATTTGTTTTCTACCGTTGAAAAAGATTGAATATTATCTTATACTATCGGTCTGTATGTATTTTTAATGTTATGCTATGGACACATAGATGTCATTTATGTTATAAACTTTCAGATTTTCATCCAAAATATCCCATTCCTTTAGGAAATTCAATTCTCTTTTAAGTGGTGCAATAGCTTCCAGCTTCCCACCACATTGCTTATGCCATTTTCCATTTCCCTCTTAGATTCCCCAAAATAATTTCTCTCAGCATGCTTGGTCCTAAGGAAATATGTTTCTATACGCCACAGATTCATTCTATGTCGAGTTTAGCCAAAATGATAAAGTTTATGCGAACTCATGGAAAATCTCAGTTCCCTAAACGAGGAGCAATCGCTTAAAGTGAAAATCCTTGTGAATGTGATTGAATTTGCTGGTCTTAGTGGGGAACGTCCGTGATGTGGGTGTAGTAGTGATGGGTTTGAACATTGTGATTGATGTAAACACAACCCATGTACTATGTGGTTAGTATTCCCTAAATTAAAATCCAAGGGTGTTTAACGATAGTGATAAGGTGGGGTAATATTCTTAATGGGATGTAAAGTACTGGGTCGAGGGTCTTATAGCTGAAGTTATCACCTTGTTACCCCGAGTTAGGCTTCAACATAAAAGCACTTTGCAGTGGGAATCAAACTCTTGTGGTTAGATGTGTGATGGGAGAATTGTAAGATAGAAAGGATGAAGTATGCTATTTAATGTTGGGGCGTAGCTAAGTAGTGCCTTTAAGTAAGTGTATTTGTTGTATCTTATAAGATGGAGAATGCTTCAATCCTTATGTCTCGTAAGAATCTTATCTCATGTCTTGTACCAATCTTAATCATGCCGAAGAATCTGAAGAAAAATTCATGTCTTATGATGTTTTGATCATGTACCATAAAATACATGCCAATATTATGTCGGTGTCAAGTTCTATTATCTTAGGTTTCGTGCTTACCTATTTCCATAGGGGATTATCATGGAGATCGTGTGATGCCTTTGCATATTTTTGCTTCAGAAAAATATTAAAATCACTGTTACATTCTTTATTTTATACTTTTAGAGCTTCAAGAAGTCCCTACTCATCATTCGGGGACGAATGATCACATGGGGGGATAATGTAACACCCCGTACTTTTGTGCTAGAATTTAGACCATCGTTCCTATGTGTATAGACCAAAACTAAGTGATTCCTTGTTAATACATGTATGGTGATCAATCCTATAGTATGTGAATACCTTTTAATAGGAATTGAGGTCACAAGAATCCCCTAACTCTAGGACGAGTTGGAAAACTATTTCATTGATTAAGTTTTAGTGGACACTCCAACTTGAGTCAAATTTCGTCAACCATAACTTCTTGTATATATCTAACTGGAAAGACTGCTATATATCAAATCAAATATATTTGAGTCCTCTTTCCAATGCAACTGATTTCATCCAAATCCAACATCGGAGTAAAAGGTTATACCCAATTTACTTCAGCATATTAGTATGCCAACTGAGGGACTATTGCGACTTTTATTATTTCCTTAGGGGTATTTTGGTATTTTTCTCACCTCAAACATCTTCCAAATGATTTAAATCATCCAAAACACTCTATAATTCATTTCTTTTATCAGTTTTAACATCTCAATTCCTCTCCTCACTCAAGAACAAAATGAAAACTAGGCTTTCCTTCAAGATCAAGAATCAATCTCTTAAGTCCAAGATTTTCAAAGAACAAATAAAGATTCGAGTTTTAATCTTCAAACATTGTAATCTAAGGTATGTGAGGTTTTCCTAAACTACATGGGCTTATTTAAAACACTTCGAATGAGATTTAAAGTTATAGATATCATGAAATTCTAAAGGGGTTTTGGAATTAGGTTTACAATCTTGAATTATAAATTTTTTAAACATATTATTGATTTTGTCTTGAGGCCTTTTCTCCAAATTGATTTTTAGTCTTATATATTTATGTATGAAATTGAGTTTGGATGTTGAATTGAGAGCATCAATTATTGTAAATCTCTCTCTTGTTTAAAGATTTCTTATTTCGTAAAACATGATTTATTTGAATGTATTTTGTGAAGTATGTTACAAATGCCTTTATGGTAGTTAAGACTTGATTATGATTTTTGTAGTGAAGAGGGGTTATTGTATTTGGTGTTAATGGTTAAAAATGTTTATTAAGAAACTTGTATGTTTTGTCACAAACTTCATGACCACCACCTGTTTGTTAAAATGTGGAAAAGAGTGATCTTTGCATAATTTCACAAATGTTTTGAAGTATGAATCTTCTTGAATTATTTAAAGTATGGCGGTCCAAACTTTATGTGTTGAAAGAAAAGACTATAATAAGATATTGAATGGCTTAGATACGACTTGAAAGTCTTGGTATGATGACACCAATACAAATTATGCCATGGTAACACAGAACAGAACAGAACAGAATGTAAATTTTTATTCAGATTTTCTGATTTTGTACTTAGAATGATGCATGTTTAGAAAAGACTAAAAATTGGGATTAAAGAGAGTTAGGTGGTTACCGGAAGAAGGCACAAGCTCAGAAAACTCATTGCCCGAAACTGCATTTTACCGATACGGGTATATTATTATACGCTGGCCTAGTGCCCTGGGGCGTATCAGATTCAGATACTTCAACCCTTGCGGCAAACTTGGGTTAGGGGCTTGACCGTCACGTTAATGATGGATCCCATATTTCCCGTGAGAAACTTTTAGATATGTAGGGTGTACCACCTAACTCGAAAGTAATACAAAGAATGAAATTGCATTGACAAGATTATTTTAAGATCTTTTGAAATGGCCCATGCATTTTAAACTATTTCGTGTATAATATTTTTTATGACTTGCTCTCACCTATGCTTTATATGTATAAATTCATTATTTTGAATTGATCTGTGTACCAGTACATATGTATTGAATCCCTCCCTCTCAGGATTCGAGTTTCAATCCTACAGTACCATACAACAGTAGATTCATGTATGTCAGAAATTACAGTTGGTAAGTCTTCTCTATTTTGGAAGGCCTGGTTTTCAAATTTCATTGCTTCCCTTTTTTTATGGTCTACTGGGGGCCTTGTCCCTGTTTTATCTCAGACGTATGATGGTTATTATATTGTTAGAGATTTCGTAGACGGTTGTCACATGTTTTGAATTTTAAGAATTTCCCTTCTTCAATTATTCAAGTGTCTGAAAGTTGACCATGATTCCATTTTGTTTTGTATTTCTGCATTTCTTCTTTGTAAATGAATGGTGTATGTGATTGCAAGTTAGAAGGGATCTCGGGCCATCATGGTTCGGTATGCCCGTCATGGCCAGGGCCCCAGTTTGGGCCGTGACAGTTTAGATACATATAAGCTAGTATGATATAACTTTTATCTGGCAAGTATGTCTCCAAAGATTTCATCTAGAAAGAAGACAGAAAGGAGATAGTTCACAACATATTGAAAGTACCTTGGACCGGCCTAATACCATAAACGTCTGATGTAACACTGATAGAGTCATAAGGCAAACTAGTTTCTATATAATATAACATGCATATAAAAGGACATAGGATATGGAGCCAGTTGATGAATAATCTTTTGTTTACAATGCAGTTAGTGGCAAAGTTTTTAGGCTCCTACTTATTGATGTTTGTTGGTTTTGCTGCCATGGTGGTGAATAAGAACATGGGCATTCTAGGAATAGCAGCTTTGTGGGGTTTGGATACACTGGTTATGATCTACAATGTTGGGCATATTTCTAGTGCCCATTTAAACTCTGCTGTCACCATTGCTTTTTCTTCATGTGAGAGGATAACATGAAAAAATGTAAGTTCCTAAAATACAACAAGCATGAGCAAGATAGGGCTAAACAACATCCAAAAAAAAGCTTATGGATGTTGACTCTCACTTTTTGGGCTAATCCATTTTTAGGTGCCAGCATATACATTAGCACAAGTTCTGGGAGCAATTGTCGCAACTGTCACCGTGAGATCGGTGTTCAAGGAAGAGCAATCTCAGATTCTAGGAACAATTCTAGTTGGCTCAGATTTTCTAGTGAACTAATGAAAGCAAATCCAACAAAAAATCAACAACAACATCGAATTCAAACTGAAAACAACAAAATACACATAAAAGGCTCACTGTAATTAATCAATCCCTATGCATTAAACAAGTTGTACACACTAAAAATCATGTAGCACCAGAGAGAATTCTAAATTTTTTAAATCCGTTGTCTCGCATATACAGAATACACATGGATGTTAATGAATTGAATTTTAACTTAAAAGTCCATATAATAACACAGTAAACAGCAGCGGATCTCTCCCAATACATAAATACAGCTACTCAATCGCCATTAAACTAACATAATAAAAGCCCTATTTCCAGTCCAAACACATCATACTGCAATAATCAATCCTCATCAAAATTCCACAGAAAAATAATTCAAAAATAACAAAATTCATGAAAAAATAATATAATCTCCAATATTACATATATCTCCATAATAAGCTAAGCAATTCCAAAAATAAAAAAAATCAACAAACAAGTTGAGCTGAAAAACAGCAAATAAATACTACAGAAGCTCATCGAAATCAATTAATCAATCACTATGCATCAAACACTAGGAATCATTGGATACTCCGGAGCTCATCAATGAATTGAGTTTTACAGAAATCAATATAACTCAGTAAACGGCAGATGACCTCTCCCCATTACATAAGTTAAGACAATCATTGAAGTCAATTCCAAAATAAACGAAAAAAAAAAAAGCTAGCAAGTCGAATTCAAGCTGAAAACAACAAAATCAAATCAAAAATTCCATATATATTTCATAATAATCTAAGCAATTCTAGAAAATAAATCAATTAGCAAGTCAAATTCAAGTTAAAAACAACCACTACAACAACTCAATTGCCATTAAATTAACACGAACAAAGCCCTATTTTCAGTTTAAACACATAAAAAATGAAGCAATTAATACACATCAAAATTTCTCAAAAATCAACCATCTTAGAAATTCCTATCATTGATTAAAAACAAATATGTAATGTAGTCACAAAAGCAAGAAGTCCACTTTATTTTCAGCAAGAATTAAAGTAAAAATCCTAAACAGAAGCAAAATCCCTAAAAATTAGGTCAAAGTTGTGTAAGAACTTACTGATAATGAACAACAGAAATTTCTTGGAAGAACAGTTTAGTTACAGCTACCAGATCCCACAAAGCTACCAGATCATCGACAACTCTAACAATTGTCACTTTTCTTACTATTGTAGCCATTGATGAATAAAACCATGAAAGGAAAAAAGAAAAAACTGAGTGAGTTGTATGTGTATGCAGGACGAAGATGCTGAAGGAATTAAATGAAGAAAGAGGTTGGATTTTGAAGTAGGGCGGAGCTACAGTTCCACTTACCGGTTCCATAGAACTACGGTTCAACTTACAGTTCCACAGATTTAGCGATGCCGGCCGTCGATTGAAAGTCCACAGATTTAGCGACATCGGATGTTGATTGAAACTCACAGATTTAGCAATTTTGAGAATAATTTAGATTGGAGTAGGTTTAAGCTAGAAAAAAGTTTTATTAAAATATTATTTTTTTGGCAGACTTAATAAATTTTTGGTTAAAATAAGAGTTGCTATAGCTTATTTTATTTATCTATTGCAACGCTTAGTGTCAAATGCGATGTCTATAGTGTTAAATTATAGCTAATAGAATAATTATTTTTGACAACACTTGAAACCGTTGTAATAGACCATCTATTGCGACGCTTTGCTAACCGTCACAAAAAAGTTCGTTGTCTTAGGGGTAATTTCCGGTAGTGACTTGTGTTGAAAGTGTTAAAACTTCATAAGAGATCTTGATATAATCTTGAACTTGTGTTGAAGTGTTTGTGCAAACATACAGATTGTGTACCCGGAACAACACATCCTTCATCTTGCTGTATAGTATTTAAAAAAAAATTGATATCATGGTATCATTTTTTATTAATACAAAATAAAATAAAATATACGGAAAAGGAAATAAACTGACCTTTAACAATGTATAATGGTGCAAAAACGCCCTCCGTCTACCTATTAGGCCTAAAATGCCCTTCTCGTCTACCTATTGGGCCTAAAATGTCCTTCCCACCTACCTATTAGACCTAAAATGCACTTTTTGTCTACCTATTGGGTCTATTTTGCCCTTTTATTTAGACAAATTACATGAAAATGTCATAGTTAAGACTTAACTACATAAATAATAGTAATTTTTCAATCTTACAAAAATAAAAGTTTTGTTTTTTTACATATATACCCATTTAAAAAAAATCAAAAAAGATACTTATAGTTCCTAATTTAATGCAATAACTAATGATCAATTTAAGAGATATATTTTTAATCTTTAACTTAAATTAAAAAAGATAATCCCCGCTTCTAAATCTTTCTCTCTCCTATATTCAAAATTCAAATATTCTAAAATAAACTAAGTACTCCATTATTTGCTCGAGTTTGTTTCTTTTTGTTTTCATGTATATTAATCATCTAGTATTATGTTATTATCGTGTATTTTTTAATTCTAACATAATGGGTTAATCATAATTTTTTATGGATAAATAGTAATGAAATAAAAATTATTATATTGAATATAAAGATACACCATGTATTTTTGTTATATAAATATAATTTATGTCAAAGTTAGATTATTATTATATTTTTATATAATTTATGAGATAAATATTCATAGTATATGTCATTATGTATGAAGTACTATTATTGTTAAAAAATTATTTATTAAATATAAATATATATTTTCATTATTACATGGTATAAACTTTTTATATCTAAAATATACCATGTATGTTTATGGTATAAATATAATTTATATAGAAAAGTCATAAAGTCACCCCTCAACTTGTCTGACTTTTTCAAAAAGACACATAAACTATACGGGCGATTTATTACCCCACAAAACTAATTTCAACTATAATAAATACACCACTTTGATGCATTTTCAGAGCAAGTATAGTGTCAAATGGTAAGGGGCGCGTGGATGGTTAAATTCTACCCCCAAACCATCACATGACATTAAATTATACCCCAAATCAATATAAAGTTGCCACGTGGCATTATCAATAAAAACAATTCTTCTTCTGTAAATAGTCCCAAAATCTCCATTGATAGCAACTCATCTTCTCCAAATAAGAAGAAAGAAAGAATCCATTGATTTTCAACTACAACTTGATCTCAATATCTACTTCAAATAAAACAACAAACGAAAAAAAAAAACAGTGCAAATGTCTAACTTAAATACAATCAAAATTAAAAACAAAGTGTATATATGAGCACCAAAATTGGGAAAGAAAAAAAAACTTGAAATATAAACGAAACAAATTCTTAACTAAAATTCATTATGTTAAAAAATTAACGTCACTTTCTACTTATAAAATGCGATAAAAAATCAAAACATATAACTACGCCGGAGAAGTAAAGAAACAGAAGAAATTTTTGAAATACACAAATCAAAGATCTTGAATTGAAAAACAGAAGAAGTAAAATTAAAAAAAAGAGGGGAGATTGAAATAGGTTGTGGAATTCACCAGAATGGTGAGACTTGTTAGAGAAAGAAAAGAGAATGGAAAGTGAAATGAGTTAAAATGTGAAAAAAAAAATGGAGTTTTTACGCAATTCTATATCAAACGGGTTGAGAAAAGTAATAAATAGGAGGTGAGACACACGCTCCTAACATGAGAATACAACTGAAGTAAAAAGTGTATATTTGTAATCGTTAGAACTAATTTTGTGGGGTAATAGGTCGCCCGTATAGTTTAGGTGTCTTTTGAAAAAGTCAGACAAGTTGAGGGGTAACTTTATGTCTTTTCTCTAATTTATATGGTATAATATAACATGTATTTATGATATAAATATACTTTGTATGGTATAATTATAGCATGTATTTTTATGATATAAATATAATTTGTATAATATATTATCATGACCGAAAAATGAGGGTTATGATGGCACTTGTCGCGGCGTACCTTATAAAGTAAGCCTATCACCCAAACTGATACAAAAAGAGGAAAAGACAGAAATATCCCAAGGTAAGGCTTCTAGAATGAAGTCGAACCATATAAGTAATCATAACAATGCGAAAGGAACTTATCCAAAATACCAATCATGCCCAAAATCAGGTGTCAATAGTGTAAGAACTACTAATATAATCCAAGAGTCAAATACTTCGAAAAAATAACCTCAGAGGAATAATAACTGTCTCTGAATACTAATAAAGACATAACTTTTATAGAAAGATAGAGGTGAACTTCGGACGCATGAACGTCCAACCGATACCTTAGAAGCTCCAACAATCGCCCGATTCAATCAAGTTGAGGCGCAGTCGAGCTAGGACCTTCACCAAAAGAGTGCATTAGGAATGAGTATGGTCCACTTGTACTCATTAGGTATCATAGGCCGACCAAGCAAAGTAGTAAATAAAGCATACAAAATATACACTAAGGGTACGTCACCTGCAATCAGAAAATTTCCCACAAGGGTAGCCCACACCGCTTGCACTAATAGTTTTAATATATCTCACATATAATAGAACACAAGTATACATTATGTCACATATAAATGGAATAAGAGAGAACATGTAGATACAAGATCATCAAATACAAGTAAAGGAAGGTAAGAAAATAAATAGATGACAAATCAATAAGGCAATACAACACAACATAAGCATAATAAAGTGAGTGCAATGTATATGATGATGATGATGATGTGCACAAGGTCGTCGCACAACCTCCAGGATCGTCGCACAATCCCCATATACACCTACAAAGCTAAAGCTCTCCGACGTAGGACCCTTGGGGGATTCATCAACCAGTATACAATCCATATATCTCATATCTCCTTTCCAGCATATCCCTTGGAAAGGGTTTTATAAGGTGTTATAATATCTTTTAAACAGATGTTGCCTGTGTTTCCCAGATGTTGCCATGGTGGTACCAATGTTTCATGAATGAGTATGCTATGAAGATGTAATGCTCACAACCAATCACAATGAGTATTTCCACAAACAACCATATGATATATTTCCACAACCAACCACAATGATATATTTCCACAACCACATGCGTCAATATTCGCTCATTATTTTGTTTCATCCATGAATTTTCACATGTCTCATTTGCCAATAAAGTATGAATATAATCACATTACACTAATGGTACCACATTATCATTTTAACAACACAATACAATTATTCATATGTATTCAAAGCTATCAATATCACATAGGACCCCATACGGTCACACACATCACATAATTTCTCAATTTCGACAATTACATCACATATAAGCCCCCACATGGGCACAATACATAGCTATTCATTTTTCATGATTAGTTCCCACCCTTAACATATATTTGGTACCATCCTTTACTACTCAGCCCAGTCTGAAAAGGTTAAGTCATAACCTATCTCGAAAGCCGAAATCGGTCAGCTACACTTGAACCCGCAACCTTACATTTGACGAATAATACCAAACTTTACTAAAAACATTAAATATGAAATCTACACGTTAAGACAAAACCAATGACACCCATATTAACTACTTTTGGTTCTTGGTCAAAACGGATCCTCGAAATGGGTTTACGAAAAAAAAGGGTAAAATCGGAACTTTACTTCAAAAATATGTTTTCCATATTTTTAGGAAACTATAGCTGAAAATTCAAGTTAAATTGAGTCAAAAACAGGGTTCAAATCGAAGAAAAACCATTTTTGAGCTTTATCGGGTAAAATCTTTGAAATTCGGGTTAAAATCAAGAATCGAAGTTGTTTTGAAGGTTAAATTGATGAAAACTAGTAATTATAAGATAAAAATATTATTTAAGTGAAAGAAGTAAAATTTGGATTTAAAATCATGCTCTAAGATTTTTTTGGGTTTTGAGAAATTAATCAAGAAATTACTAAGAAAAAAAGTGAATTCTTACCTTTAATCCGTAATAAAACCAAGAAAAAGGTGTTAATATAGTTTACCAAGCTCCCACAAACTTTACTTTTAAGCTCCTACGCTATTTTAAAGTTTAACTCCCAAGAGGCAAGATGAAAAATGATCAAAATAGATCAAAAAGTGAAAAATCTACTATATTTATAGCAGAAAATTCTGCAATAGCTTCTGTTTTATTTTTTTTAAAAGTCCTCTCGGGACTTCTACGGGCTGCCCGGGATTCGTTCGAAATCCGATACATGCAAACGAACTATGCAACCATACTAAATTCAATGTTCCAAATGCGTTGGCGATATTAGATTTTCAAAAAAAATGTCGTTTTCACAAAGTTGACCCCCGAAATTCGAAATTATAATTTTTCAAACCGAGAGTCGAAATGAGATTTAAAAGCCGTAAAATCATATCAAACATGCTAACACCCTAAAATTGACATTCCAGATCTGCTGATGAAGTCAGATTTTCCATCCTAGGTCGTTTCGACCAAATGTGGGTCCCACACCCATATTTCTATTTTTTCAACTTTCTGATCAATAGGACAAAATGAGCTCGGGTGCACCGGAACCCGAACCAAAGGTCTATCTAGCCTAAAATTGATATTCCGGAGCTGCTGACATAGTTCGTTCGGACATCCGTATTACGGATCAAAAGATATCCACATATGTCCAAAATAAAGCTTTCGAAACCATCAAAAACCATAATATTGCATAAATGATACCAAAATGCATCAAAAATCATGCCAATTACTTCCACACCCCAAAAATATCATAATGCAAATACGGGGAGGGGTAAAATAGTAAAGTCACACAAAATTATAAATTTCACATATTTTATCAAATTTTTAGGTCGTTACATCTATCATGAATTTTATGGTATAAATATACCATATTTTTTTATGGGGGCATCGTGAATGCAGGTAATAAAAATGAAAAAAATAAAATTTTGATAAAGTATATAAAAAGTGAATGAACAAAAGCTTTCATAAAAATAAGCAATAAATAAGAAATGCAAAAATTTAATATATAATTATTTTTCTATATATTAGAATCTGTTATAAAAGTAAATATTTTATATGCTATATCTGACAACCAATTAATACGGTTATGTATATGTAATATTTTTTTTTAAAATGACTATTTATGTTGTTTTCTTTATTTCTCAGATCAATTTAGAACGACAAATAATTGATATTGTGCACTATTTATTTGGTTAATATTAATAAGAAGGATAGAGAGTTTGTGTAGTTTAATAAGGATAAATTGTAGTAATTTTTTTTTTTAAAAAAAGGGCAAAATAGCCTCAATAGGTACACGAAAAGGACATTTTAGGTCCAACGGATAGACTGAAGGGCATTTTAAGCCCAATAAATAAACGAATGACATTTTTGCACCATTTCACAAAGTTGAAAGGTATTTTAGGCCCCTTTCCCATAAAAAGACTTTGCAAATTCCAGAATCATAGGCGCATAGCTAGCCCATCCAATACACAAAATGAAACAAATAATGTTTTTGGAATTATAAATTCAAGCTGCCAACATCGGGATCCAATATTGTGTTCTAATTATAATGTTGCTTGTAGCATTAGGTTGAAGACTAAACATTATTTAATTTCTTTAAATATTAATAAAATGTCAGAGTTTTGATATACATATAATTATTAAGATAATATTTCAATATTTAACACTAAAATATTGAGATTATTTAACTTTTTCAGGATGCAAATGTGTGTAATATCTTTATGTAAAAGCTAATAAATGGAGGTTTAATTAAACTAAGACCTACATATATATATTTAATGCACAAAGTTAAAAAAAATCTTTAAGTTACTTGGGGTTTTGGGTTGTAGGTGACAAAAAAGTTTTAAAATGAGCACAAGTCTTAACTATTGAGTGGAGGTGACAATTACTTTATTATGGATTAAGAAAGTTGAGAAAGTTTGAAAATGACCCACAAGTTTTTTAATTTACACTTTGATCCAAATGTTAGTTAATATAACAGAAAACAGAGGAAAAAAGAAGTTTTTCTCTCTCTTCTCATCCGTTGTTGTTTTCTCTCTCTTCACAATTATTGTTGCTCATTATTGCTAGTACTTTATTCATCATCTTCTGCTTCATTATTATCATCTTCTACTTCATTATCATTTTCATCTTCTTCTTGTTGACCACTGTTGTTGTTGTTGTTACCGCTACTGTTGCTATCTGACCAGTTTCTTAGGTCAAATTTTGTCTCTTACATCACTTTTCACTTTGGCATTACTTCATAGGTGATTTTGGTAAGTAAAATTATGATTTTTATTCGAATTTTTCATCTGGAAACACAGTTGCCGTTGTTTTTCCAACAATAGATAGAACCCAATCATAAATCCAACATAAGTGCGTACAATTTAAATAAATCACTCATCTGGTGCATCAGATGAGTAATCATTGCAATAGAAGATTTATTTATTGCAACAGACTAGTTATCTATTGTAACAGACTAGTTATCTATTGCATCAGACTAATTATCTGTTGTATCAGACTGATTATCTGTTGCATCAGACTGCTTATCTATTGCAACATATGGTTAATCTATTTTAAAACATACAAATCAGCCCCTACCACAAATCCAATAGATAACCAATATGTTTCAACTCTTGCTATTGCTGCTGGATTCAAAATTACTCCTTACGTCTAATCGTCGACATGTTTGTTGAGAAGATAATAGACAAAATAAAAATTAAATACCCCCTCCATCTCAAATTACCTTTCCCAAATTTTCTAATTTGATTTCTCATTTTACTTGTCTTTTTTCATTAATCAAAAAGAGATAAAAAAATTCCATATTTTACCCTTTGCATTAATCACTTTTTTGAAATTAAAATGTAAACATCATTTAATAAGGGTATTATGGTAAACTAGGCATGTTATTAATTATTTTTCTTAATCAATGTGCCATCTCAATTTGGGACGGGTAATTTGAGACGGAGGAAGTATGAATTAAAATGTCAAACACATGTAATAGACTAGTTATCTATTGAAACAGACTACTTATCTGTTGCATCAGATTGATGATCTGTTGCATCAAACTGCTTATCTGTTTCAACATATGAGTAATCTGTTTGGAACAACACAAATCAGCCCCTGCCACAAACAAAACAGATAAATCTTGCTATTGCTACTGGACTCAAAATTATTCCTTACGTCCAAACGTCGACATGTCTATTGAGAAGATAATAAACAGAGTGAAAATTAAATATGAATTAAAACGTCAAAGTTGATCAAACATAATATTTTTACTAAACAAAAACAAATAAAAATATATATATACATAGACTAAAATAAACAAAATAATCTAATTATTATTATTATTATTATTATTATTATTATTATTATTATTATTATTATTGTCAACCGGCCAATCTTCAACCGATAGCAGCAAGGCCCTCCTCAGCCTGCGAATCTCACGGAGCATCATTGCTCTAACTGCTCTCAATTCCCAATACAGGTCACGAACCTGCATCCGAAGTTCATTCACGGCGTCTTACGAAAAAGCAACGTCCCACACTAGATCATCCATATCTAGAACACATATGAATTGACAAAAAATGTTAAAATAAAATTAAAGAAAAGAATATCTAAATGTAATACAACATATACTACAAATTGGCAAGAAAAAACTTATCTGAGTCAGGGAAGAGAAAGTGGTGGAAGGTGTAATATGAAAGACAGGATACAATAAATAAATAGAGTGTAGTTGAATAAACGAATGAGTAAGGAGGGACCTATTTATAGAGGATTGAATTTGAATGAGTGGAAAAAAGGCACGACTATTCGCCTCCATTTATTAATTACTTTTCTTATTACTGTAAAAAGTTATGACTTAATTAAATTAAAAAATATTGTGATAAGTCATGACTTTTCAGATTATTATTATTAATTAGTTATTTCTAAGAACCATTTTTATTGAGTTATGACAACAGATTCTATATCTGTTGCATCAAACAACTCATCTGTGACAACAGATATATCATCTATTGCAACAAATAGAAAATTTGTTGCATTAAATAATCTATTTTCTGCAACATATAATCTAACTGTTCACCTTCATTTATTAATTACATTTTTATTACTATGAAAAGTTATGACTTAATTAAATTAAGAAATATTGTGATAAGTCATCATTTTTCATATTATTATTATTATTAATTAGTTCTTTCCAAGAACCATTTTTATTGAGTTGTGACAACAGATTCTATATCGGTTGCATCAGATAACTCATTTGTGACAACAGATATATCATCTGTTACAACAATAAAGAACCTGTTGCATAAGATAATCTATCTGTTGCAATATATAATCTATCTTTTTTTAAAAAAAATTATCATCATATCATTAATCCAAATTTGCGGACTTTTTTATTATATAACTTTAAAAAAATATCTTTTCAATAACCATTTCTTTAATAAAATAATAACCATTTTTATTGAGTTCTGGCAACAGATTGTATATCTGTCGCATCAGATAAACCATCAGTTGCAACTGCTATACCATCTGTTGCAACAAAATGACGATTTATTTTAATAGTTTTTTTGATTTCTTCTAACAGATGATACATCAGTCACAACAAATGGAGAATTTGATGCATCAACAACATTGTTGAATGTGTTTTAGACAAAAAGTCACGACTGTTCATCTTTTCCTTAACAATCATCATATAAGTTAATTAATCCAATATTGTGACTTTTATATTATATAATAAATAAATAATTTTTAAAAATAAAAATGGTGAAAAGTCATGATCAGTTATTAAAATTAAATAATCATTCTTTAACGGTTATAAATTGTGTTTATCATTTATTTTTTTATTATTTATTTACGAACCATTTTTCATATTAAATAATCAAAAATTCATATCTTTTCTCCCTCTCAATAACAACTATAATCCCTTTTTATTTATAACTGTTTGTTGCAACATATGATCAATATGTCGCATATGCTCAATCCCTACCACCACCAACCGTCGACATGTTGAGAATAAGGAATGAACAGAATGATAATTAACTACTAAATAAAAATTAAAAATTTAAAGTCGGCCACCAAACATAGATTTTTGAATCCCTTGGGTAGATCCGATATACAAAGGAGGAAAATTAATACGCTAAAAGAAAAAACATAACCTAATTATTATTACTACTATTATTATCATTAATATTATTATTATTATTATTATTATTATTATTATTATTATTACTACTATTATTATTGTCCGGACAATTTTCATTCGACTATAGTAAGGCCCTCCTTAGCCTTGCTCCAAAGTCGACCAAATCTCTCTAAAGTTCATAAAACTGCCTTTGAAGTTTTCACAAGAACTCGATATGAATCTTCTTGTACGAATCTGGATCAGCCATATTTGTAAGTGTAGTAGAATGAACGAGTAAGGAGGGGCCTATTTATAAATGATTGAATTGGAAAGGGTTAGTCAAAAAGCCACGATTGTTCATATCCCTTAATTAAATAAAACTGGGTACTTTTCGAATATGTAAATTAAAAAATGGATCTAAATACAACATTTTATCTTTTATTATATTTTGGAAAGAAAAGAAAATTGCTTTAAAATAAATCTAACAGATGGGTAATCTGTTGCAAAATATATCCCATCTGTTAGATAACTTACAACATATTGACAATTTGTTGCAACAGATGGATATATCTATGTGATTTTTCCAACAAATATGTCATATGTTGCAACAGATTGATCATTTGCCGTAACAGATATCTACAATTTCTTCATAATTTAAACAGATGTGGCATCTGTTGCAACTTATTAGTCATCTGTTATTCAATTTAAGCCATATATGGGCTAGAAAGAATAAGGTGCGTGCAAATGGATGGATCCACTGTTATGTGTGGGAGTTAAGTATTACTAATAAGGTCATCGGGACAACACACACAAGTACAACATTTTTATGAATACATTTTTTAATCGATTAGGCACTGATCATTCAAATACAATCCTGAATTATACAATTAAGTTTGATGGGTTCGAATTAATAAGGTGGAGGGCTCCATGAAGATGGTGCAGATACCCTATTACAAATTACTGACGATTGTTGCTAGTATTTATAAGTGTCAAGTTTTGAGAAGGGATCAATATTTGGTATCATTGCAGAGATCCAATAGCGATTGGACTTAAATTTAAGTGTGTATTAGACTCTGAGAAGGCCTTTGAAGCCTCGCACTACATCAAACAAAAATGAAAACTAATAGCAATTTCGCTGGCCCAAATTTATATAGAAGGGTTGTTCGAGAAGATGATTATACGCCAAAAGGATCCAAAAGAGAATGCCTGCTAGGGAAATAGGAGTTGATGAAATACTATATCATCTGTGAGCTAATTAAAGAGGAGACATAGGGTAACAAGGAACTTATAAGTGAATCTAGCCGATAAAGTTATTTTAAAACATGAGAAATTTGAATCAAGTGCAAATATAAAAGTGTATCTGGTAATGTAAATTCATCTGTTGTCACTCTGAAAGAAAAATAATGCAGAAGGACACTTTTCTAGGGAGCTGCGACAGGGTAGTGTGGTTGGGATTATCACCTAGATAGAAAATAGCAGAAGACCAAGAAAGCAACCTTACGGGCATCGAGGGTTGAAATGATGTACAGTAAGTCTAAAAAATTTGTCCCTACAGCAACTGCAGTTAAAATAAGAAATCTAAGCGAATGAGACAATTTCTAAATTTTAAATTACATCCCATGCATTCTTATTTGTGGTTCTGATTAGGTCCACTGATGTTGACCTGATCAAAACCATAAACAAGATTGAAAGATAGATTGAGCGTCATTACTTCCTTAGAAATATGAATTAATTGATTGTGTTAGCTTGGCTTAGCATTCTTTCAACATTCCTTGGATAAGATCAGAGGCTTATTGTAGTATGTGAATCCCAATAATTTTCAAGCTTCTTTCCAGCTTACTGATTTGGTATCTAAGCTTGTCATTGTCGTCTTTGAAGTTGGTATAGAGTTCCTGGTCTCTTGTGAGCTCAATCAGGAACACTTTCTCCTTCGAAGTTGTGGCATTGTAAAAGGTCTTCAGAACACTTTCTTTAGAAAATTGAAAGGATACATGAAGGGTCGTTGTGTTTGTTTTAGGTCAAAATATGTTGATGCACAGTCAAGATGTGGTCCCAATAGTTGAATAGCTCACTTTTATCGAGTGTTTCTCAGTGCAGCTTGCTCAACCAACCTTCAAGGAATTTGATAAATTAATAAGAAAGGAGTTATGTAACATTTGATCTAAACTTACTCTACCAAGCCTATAAAATATTACGTAATTCCAGGCTCATTACCCTATCAAAAAACTTTGCCTGAGTTAGTTGACAAATCAATCTCTCAGCCTTTCTCTTTATCGCTCTTCTCCAACATAGATGACAAGATATCCATCATGAAAAAGTATACACCGTCAACAAAAATGCTTGTCAGAGCAAAAGTCTTCAAAAGGCATCAACAGTATTCTCTCAATATCAAGTGATATTGAGAGATTCCTAGTCATGTCTTTCCAAGACATTTGCTGCGGAAAGAATTTCTACTGATGATAAGATATCCTTCGTGCAAAATTCTACACCATCAGCAGAAAATCTTGCAAGTATGAAAGTCTTCAGAAGACATTATTAGTAATGTACAAGGTCCACAGAAGAAATACTATCAACTCCTCCGTCTTGCTCAAGTATCCAAAAAATAAAAATTTTAAGTCCTCTGTCTTGCACTGTTGAGCAATGTACAAGCTTGTTGTACATTTCAACTCCTCTGTACATTGCTCAACAATGCAAGACAAAGGATTTGAAATTTTTCTTTTTTTGGATACTTGAAAAAGACAGAGAAGTTGATAGTTTTTCTTCTGTGCCCCTTGTACATTACTAATAATGCCTTCTGAAGACTTTCGTACTTGTAGACTTTTGCATGGCGGATATCTTGTCATCAGCAAAAATTTTTTCCATAGCGAAAGTATTGGGAAGGCATGACTAGGAATCTCTCAATATCACTTAATATTGAGAGATTACTATTGATGCCTTTTGAAGACTTGCGCCTTGGAAAGAATTTTTGGCAACGGTGTAGACTTTTGCATAGAGGATATCTTCTCTTCTATATGAGAGAAGAACGATCAGCAGAAAGGTTGAGAGATTGAGCTCGTTTGATTTGTGCACTAACTCAGGCAAAGTTTTTTGATAGGATAATGAGCCTAGAGTTATGTAACGTTTCATAGGCTTGGTAGAGTCAGTTAAGATCAAACATTACATAACTCCTTACTTATTAATTTATCAAATTCCTTGAAGGTTGGTTGAGCAAGTTGCATTGAGCAACTCTTGATTGTGCATCAACATATTTTGACCTAAAAACATACATAGCGACCCTATATGTATCATTTAAGGCTTCTGAAGTAAGTGTTTTGAAGGGCTTCTAGAATGCCACAACTTTAAAGATAGTGTTCCTGATCGAGCTCAAAAAAGATCAGTAACTTTATATCAACTTCAAATACTTCAACGACAAGCTTGAATACCAAATCAGCAAGATGGAGGCAAGCTTAAAAATTATCAAAATTCATATACTACAACAATCCTCTGATCTTCTTCAAGAAATGTTGAAAGCATGCTAGTGGAGTGTATGGATATGAAATCCTCTTATCCACCTTGATCTATAGTGGAGTGTATGAATATGAAATCTTCTTTGATGGAATAACACCTCTCTTAGATGTCATTTCCTTTACAGAAGCAGTTAGTGCATTAATAACATTAATCACTCCGTCATGTTTCACCTTGCAGTCTTGATATTTGCATGCAGAACAGTTTCTAGATGTGGCAAAATCTAAAGAAAAATTATATAAACAGTATGATCATAATCATAATGGCTTATTGTTTCAAAAACTATAATAGGAGCATCATTAGCCCCAACAGCAGCACCACTAGCACTACCACTACCACTACCATCATCAACAACAACAAGTCGACCCTCCAAAATTATCTTTCTTGTGATGACAGTTGCTCCAAAAAATTCTATTTTTATTCTATCAACGATCTTAGGATCCGATAAGTTTGCACAGACCGTAAAGTAATAAAAAATGGTATCTTCAACTCTCAATTAGTTGGAACAAGCCACGGATGGACAATCTAAAATAAATCAGTACATATATTAGAATGATGATGAAATCGTTTAAAATAATTATTAATTAAAAAAAACTTAATTAGAATTAGACTTACTGCTTCCTTTAGAGGATTGAAAAGATCAAGAAATATTGTATTTTTTTTCAGTTTTGACCGACAACCATCTCAGAATTGTTGGACAGAAAACTTTTTCCTGATAGTTCACTTGTTATCTCAAATAAGGAAAGGCTTTAAATACCCAAGACTATAACATAACGCCAATAAACCAAAAACATTATTGAATAAAAAAATAAATCATACCATAATAAAATAAATATTTATCATGAAAGCCCATGAAAAGTCATATAAGTTGACTGTCTTTGGCGTTAACAGAGTCAACAAATATTTGACAATCATTTTGAAGCTTTCATCACCCCAAGGATAGTTGTTAAAGACCTCAAAATCATTAAAGAGATTTATTAAATCGAGGCTTATGTTGTTGCTAACGTCTCTCACCTAAAGAATATTATGTACAAACCAAACCAAGCACAATAATTGCTTGTGCTTCTTTGAAAGTCCTTTACCTTTCAACGCTTCTATCAAATTTTTATTTTTGAAGCTTGGACCAATAATGGACACCAGGTCAATACGATCACTCGACTTGTATTTGCCTCTTTTGGGTGTGCGGGGTGCTTTTTTGGGTCAGAGTAGGTATAAGTTGAGAAGGAAAGGGAGGATAATATTTTAGTCCAGTAACTATGGCAAACTTCTTCCAACCAAAACAAATAGGCATGCCATAGTAATTTATCCACACCTCATCCATCTGATCTTTATTTTAATACATAAACCTACGCTTGAGAAGATCATATATCATTTTCATATGAAAAAGAGCATTGTTGTCCTCTGGTAAATCAAGATACTGCCTGATGTTAGGTGTATTTACACGCCTAAAGCGCCTTAATTTACCCATATTTTAGCTAAGTTTTGAGGACAAACTATATAATTCATGCACTTTTAGTACTTTTTCCTGTAAGTGAACTAACAAACATGATTAGCAAGTTTTCAGGTATAAATGATGAAGATTTCAGCATTTTATGGATAACTTGACGCCAAAGAAAGCTTCACGAAAGAAGGAGAGCAGAGCTTGGACGCCTAGGACTAAAAGTGACGCATGGGAAACCTGTCCCGGGCAAAAACAGCATTTCACAAGACTTTGGGGATCAGCAGTAACTTATTAGGATTAGGATAAGTACGCAGTATCCTAGTAGGATTAGGATAAGTACGCAGTAGCCTAGTAGGAATAGGATATGGGTGTTATAAATACCCTATTTTGCTGGAGATTTTTATTATTCCCATCCATCCACCATCTATCCATCTATCAAAACAATTCTCCACCACCTTCATCCCTATTCGATCCTTTCCCTTTTTCTTCATAAATTTGTTGTTGACATTATTATTCATCTATTCTATTTTTAATTTTCACGGCAAGAGAAAAGCTATTTTACAAGGAATTCACGCCACAAGCACTACCAAACCATACTACACGTTCTATCTTTATTTTGGTATAATGATAATGACTATTGTGAATTCCGTCGCACTCATGAATAGCTAAACTTCTCTGTTGGGGTTATGGAAGCCTTATGAGCTACTATCTATTGCTATGAGTTTGTTAATTCGTGACACGTTTGCTGCTTATATCATTATTCTCTTCATCTTAATGTAAATTCTTGTGGTTGCAAACATATAGAATACGCCAGTTTAGCATTAACTTGTTCGAAAGAAAAGTTATATGTCTGGAAAAGAGATAATATCAAGGTAATAGGGCACCAACCCCTGTTAAAAAGTTAGTGCCGTAACTGGATTAACCTCTTGGAGAATTTGTACCGTTAGATATGCTTTAAGCTCAAAAGAGTTAAAGTGAAATAATCTTTGACGGTCGAAAGACGCCTGAATTTACCATAGAATACAATTTTCTATAAGCACATGCATGTCTGAATTCTGCATAACTCATAGCCAATAGATACGTATAACTCATAAGGTGGACATAACCCCAACTTTCAATTCTCATTGATTAAAAATCTTACTAAACATTCTTTCTTTTTACTTTGCTATTTTTCATTTTTACTTTGTTATTTTGTTACATTATTGCACGCTACAAAATTCCCCCTCTTTACGAAACTTTCACCAAAAGTCTAATAATCGTTGCTTACTTAGTGATCAAGTATTCTCTGTGGGATTCGATACCCAACCCAGTTGGGTTCTATATTTGACAACGACTGCTTACACTCTTACGAGAGCTGTAGTTTGAGCGTTATCAAAAATTGGCGCCGTTGCTGGGGAATACGGTTGTCTACTAAGTTTGTGATAATTACTAGACCCTTTGGTCAAAGATTCTCGTACTTTACTTTTAGTTGTTGTTTTTGTTTTCTGCAGGTTTTGTTCAGTACATGCCAATACTCGATGTTCTGGTCAACCATTATTACCCATAAACCTTGAACCACAACGTATTGGCAGGATGGAGGCACAACGTGACATTGAGAGAAGGGCTGCTTTACAGAAGCAGGCTAGATTAGCTGCGTTGGCCACTGCTCAAGTGCATCAACAAAATATCGATAACCCTGGGCGAGCAGAAGATCCTGATGATGAGGACTTGGGTAATGATGAGTTTCTAAACCCGAGGCGTGATGCTGAAGTTGTGACACCGGGAAACAGAAGAGATCGTCAAGCAAGATTTTGGCCTGAACGCCGAGCCGTGCAAATACCATTTGATGATGATGATTCCTCCGTCATTGGCACCCGAAGACAAGTTCAATATCACTAGCACCATGATTCAGATTTTGCAACTCAAGGGATTATTTGGTGGACTAGCAGACGATGATCAGAATATGCATCTGATCAACTTTATCTCTACATGCAAGTCATTCGACAATCCAGGCGTTGGACAGAATGCTTTTCGGCTGCGTTTATTTCCATTGTCTCTATATGGGGAGGAAACTCTGTGGTTGAACGGGCTGACTCCTGATTCTATTACAAATTGGAGGCAATTGAAAGACGCTTTCCTAGAAAGATTATTTCCGCCATCCAAGAAAGCACACTTGAGAGATGAGATCAGCAATTTTAGACAGCTTCCAACTGAAGCTCTCCACGAAATATGGGAGAGGTTCAAGAAGAAGCTTATGCGGTGCCCAAATCATCATATGACCAATGTCCACTTGATGGAGATATTATACACATCTTTGAATTCGGTAACTAATCCAGTAGTTGATAATGCTGCAGGTGGGTCCTTCATGGACCTTACTTTTAATGAAGCAAGTGGTATGCTAAATCGTATGACAAAGCAGAGTAGAGCTTGGCATACCAAGGATTCGGAGGTAGCAAGAATCTATTATCAGGTAAGACCGAAAAAGTCAAAACGGTTGCGTCAAAAGGAAGAGACGAATCCAATTCTGAGGAAGAAGCCAACTACTTGAACAATCAGGGGGGTTTCCGAGGCAATGCCCAAGGAAACCAAGGTCGGAACTATTATGATAATTATGGAAACAAGGACCGTGATCAAGGTAGTTGGAAGAACAAGACTGACAGGAGTGGCGTGTATATTCCTCCTAGAAGACGTGACGCCACTACATCTGGTTCCGAAAATATGTCCATGGAAGATATGATGGCTAAGCTGTTGAAAGGAGTAAAGGCAACCAGCATGGGAGTAACATAGGTAATCGATGATTTGTCCTCAATGAAGCAATTAGTTGACTCGCATTCCACTTCAATAAAACAGCTAGAGAAACAATTGATTCAATTATCTGCGACATTCAACTAAAGAAAGGATGGAACGCTACCCAACAACACAGTGCAAAACCCAAGGAACGATGGAACATGCATGGCCATTACTACCAGGAGTAGTAAGGTGCTGAAAACTTCATCCAAAGGCACGCAAGTGATCAATGCAGAACCTGAAGGTGACGATGAAGCTACAGAGGACGTTAGTGATGTCACCCCGCAACGTCCACAGCCCAAAAAGATCGCCAATCCGAAGCAAGAGGAAAAGAAAGTCGTGGAGAAAACTATTCCCCTTCCACCACCCCCTTTTCCTCAAAGACTAAAGAAGAGAGCTGATGATACCAAGTTTAATAAATTCATGTCAATGTTAAAACAGATAACCATTAATGTTCCGTTGGTAGAGGCGCTAGAACAGATGCCTGGCTACGCAAAATTTATGAAGGATCTTCTGACAAAGAAGCGGGCAGCAAGCTATGAGCCGGCAGATGATATTCATCATTGCAGTGCAATTGCCACAAGGTCCTTAGTACAGAAGAAGGCAGACCCTGGTGCTTTCACTATTCCTTGCACGGTTGAATCTATAAATTTTGCTAAGGCATTGTGCGATTTGGGAGCTAGCATCAATTTGATGCCACTATCCGTCTACAGAAAGTTGGGGTTGGGCGACCTACACCAACCAATATGCGGCTCGTGATGGCAGATAGGTCGGTAAAATGACCTGTGGGTATCTTGAATGATGTGTTGGTGAAGGTGTCTACCTTCATTTTTCCTGCAAACTTTGTGATTTTGGATTACGAGGTGGATTCTGAAGCTTCCATAATCTTGGGACGTCCTTTCCTTGCAACAGAAAGTGTGCTTATTGACATGAGAGCTAATGAGCTGTTATTTCAGTTGAATGACGAAGTGGTTCATTTTGATGTATGCAAAGCAATGAAGCAGCCCAGCGATATGAATGTGTTCTCTGTAGATGATGCTTGTTATAAGGATGATAAAAACTTATTTATAGAGAAGCAGCCTATTGATGAGCCATTGTCTGCTACGCTACTGAATGTTGAGCATGAGGACGATGTAGATTATAAAGAAACTATGTGTGCTCTAACAGAAATAGGGTCCTATTCTCATACTCCTAAACAGCCGAACCTTGATCTTAAGAATCAACCATCACCAACAGCGAAGACTTTCATTGAAGAGCCACAAGTGCTAGAATCGAAAGAGCTCCCAAATTATCTAAGGTATGCGTTCTTCGGAAGTAGAAATACACTTTCTGTGAGTGTGGCGGATGATTTTAAGTGAACAACACGTAGAGGCTCTCATCTCTGCTCTGAAGAGATACAAGAGAGCTATGGGTTGGACTATTGATGATATAATTGGTATCCCTCCTGGGATATGTATGCACAAGAGTCATATCAACGAAGATTGCATGCCTACAAGTAAGCATCAGAGTCGTCTGAATCCATTCATAAAACGATGCACTATCTATCTTGATGAAGTATAAGTAATCGAGATAGCTATGTCGTGCCGCGACAATAAATCAAGCGCTTGATGGGAGGCAACCCATCGTTTTTAATTGTTTTTGTTGTTTTTGTTTTCCTAGGATTTTGTCGATCCACGACCAAAACTAAGGCGCTTGATGGGAGGCAACCCATTGTTCTAATCGTTTTTGTCGTTTTTGAGTGAATGCAGGTGCAAGAGGTGTAAAGGAGAAGATTGGTTTCAAATTTTGATTTGGAAGTATTGCATGTTGAAGGTGGTAAGTTAGGAATGGAGAAGCAAAAGGCTATGGGTGAGGCATTGCTTAGGAAAATATAGGCAAAGAACAAGGCAAGGCCTATGTAAATCTAGGCCACGAACAAGGCAAGGACTATGCTATGGCCTAAGCTCTCGGATTCTAGAGTGCCATAGCATAGGCGCCGCCTATGCTCAACAATGCCATAGCATAGGCGCCGCCTATGCAAAATCATTTTGTCTCTGAATCTCATATGCCATGGAATAGGCGCCGCCTATTCCTAACAATGCCATAGCATAGGCACCGCCTATGCTCAACAATGCTTTGCAAAAGGCGCCGCCTATGCCAAGCATAGGCGAAGCTTTAGGCGCCGCCTATGGTCACTTTTGGTCTCCAAATCCGATTCCAAATGGGTCAAAACCTGACCCAAGCTTGTCCTATAAATAGAACCTTACTCTTAAATCAAAAACACATTGCAATTCCACCCTAAAGCGCCACCTACCTCTCCAAATTCTCCCAAAAATTTTCCTTTTTCTCTTTTACTTTGCAAGAACATCTTCCTAGGCCATCAACCAAGTAAGTACTTCTTTGTTCTTCTTTTATATTCCGTAAGTACTACACTACTACGTCTATAATGAATTGTTTAATCTTAAAGTAGTATTGATGATTTGAATATGGTTGATTTGTTGTGGTGAAACTAAGTGAGTGAAAGAATACGTAAGGATGCTCTTGACTTGTTTCCAACTTAAATTTGATTTTGATACACTGTCATACTTTTGCGAAATTGACATAGTCTAGAACATTGCATAACCTTGTAACTTGAAAGCTTGCTTGAATAACTTGTTTATTGCGATGAAAATCATGGTTAACTACAAATATAAGATGTTGTGATTATTCCAAGCCATAAATTGATACAATATCTATGTAGTAGTTTTATTCAAACTGATGCATTAGTCCAAAACATGAAAGCATTACAAAGATTACATGATCTAGAATTAAGAAAGTATAGTTAAGATGATACGCAAAGTATGACTTCACTGATTATATTGTTGGAACATAACACCTAAACGTATATTGATGAAATCTGAGTAATAGACATCGTTCACTTCACTAGTTCGTACAAACAAACTAAGTGTGGGGTGGTGCCACTACTGCTTGTTTATTGATTGTATCCACCGAGATGAAGCTAACATGACTATTATTTTAATCTCAGGTACAATGGCACCAAAAGCAAGACAAGGGAAATAAAAAGCAACCACTTCACAAAAAGGCAAAAAAAGGGGACGAAAAGAGCAAGGAGAATCCTCCTCGCTGCAAATACCTCGCCGCATGTTTAGAATTAAATGGGTCCTAGAGGATGAAGGAAAGGAGTGGTATAGGAACAATAAAGAGAAAAAATATGTTCATGTGGAGTTGATACACAAGGAAAGCCTAGCAAAGAAAGAACCTCGCATGTTGGCCAAGATCATGGCGTTACATCTTGATTTCATCTTCCGAGACATGGGAGAATGCAATATCAATCTATCACAAGAATTCTATGCCAACTGGTCACCAAAAACTACAGGGAGTGAAGTAAAGATTCGGGGCCAAGTTCTGCAACTAAATGCGGAGTTCTTCAACTCCTTTCTGGGTTTGCCATCTGTTGATCCATCACCACTCAAAGAGTTGTATAACAGACCTCCGTACAGGAAAATTAGACACACATTGTGCGGAACAAGATCTATGGCACGATGGAGCAGACACAAGGACACCGGTCGGCACAACACCTTCCCATATGCTTCTTTGAATGGAGAAGCTCGGATATGGATGCGAATAGTCAACTCTTATCTGATTCCAGGGACCCAGTACATGAAGATTACACGAGATAGAGTGTGCTTCGTGTACCCATTGATGACGAATGTCCCTATCAACATTGGGGCAATTATTCGATCTACAATGCGAAAGGCCAGGCTACACAAGAGGTCCCACTTTAGCTTTGGCAATTTGTTAACTGCAATATTAAGGAAGGAAGACATCGAAGAGGAATCGGCTGATCATAAGCTTCCACACAACCCAAAGAAGGTTGACCTCACAATGGTTAAAGATGTTGAAACCACGCATGGTGTCAACCTTACCACTGCGGAAAGGCATGCTCGGGATGAGAGTTTCTTTCACCATTTTTATGGCATGACTCGGTTTACCATGATGAGCGGAGGTTGTGTTCCAACTACTGCAGAGCTCCAACAGTTGGATTATGACTACCCAATGAACGAGCATGCAAGGTCAATGTGTTGAGTAGGTGTACACTTCGAGGAACCTCTTGATGACGATGTGCCAACCGATGATGATCGCCGAATGTCAGACTCCAACGTGGAGGAGAACTCTAATGAGTACGACTCTAATGACGATTTCGACGAAGGGGGTATGACCCCAGACATAGAGTAGGAGTCCGACTAACCAGGTTCTTCTTATTTATTTTCCACTGAGGACAGTGTGTCCTGTCTAAGTGTGGGGTGCTGGTATTTGCATGCTATACTTCTTTATCTGCATTTGCATTCATTTATGTTTGTTTGTTTTATTTTTTTTAGTAGTTAAATTTTTTTAAATTTTTAACTTTGCATGAAATTGTTCTGATAGGCAACATGGTATTACGACAAGAGTCTGTGATAAAATCATTACTATTGAGACGTTTAGGCTCTAATAGTGACTCATTACGTGATAATTGTGTGGCTCAATTCCTTCATCTGTTGGGTCAAGAGTCTATACTGCTTCCAATAAAGTCGATCATGTGCCTTGTGTGTGTGAGATGATAGTATATTCTATGTTTGTGGCTGATGCTAGAACTTGCCTGGTATGTATGTAAAGCGAAATAAAGAGTGTGAGTTTAGGAGATGATTTAGGCATTTCTTTGGCAACCTGTGATTGTTTACCTTCGTTTTATCTATCCATGGACATCATCCTAGATAACCCCCTTTGAGCCTTTAGCCTATTTTGTTTGACAGCCTCATATGTAAGCCTAATCTATTTTTTTTCAAGACCATAATTTGATCCAAATTCCTAAGTGCTTTAAAGTGTAAAGTCATGTGACAAAATAAGAGGAAATTGGGTGAGTATGATGCCTTAGAATTTATTGGTTCTTGAATTTGTTATGAAAAAGAATTACTAACATAAGAGGTGTGTTATGAAAATAAAAAGGAAAAGAAAACTAAAAAGTTAGTTATGTTTAAAATTGAAAAACAAAAGAGGAGAGAAGGGGTGGTAGAATAAAAGAAAGTAGAAAGGTTGTTTTAAAGAAAGTGTTAATGGCATAATGTGATGTATTAAAGCGTTTAGGAACATAGTCACTATTTCTGGCCAAAATAGTCCTACCCGTACCTTAGCCAACATTACAACCTGTAAAAGACCTATTTGATCCTAAGCTTAGCATTCTGATATTTAGTGGAGCATTACACTAAGGGCAAGCCTATGGTCATCATTTGCAACATACGAATTCTTTGTGAGAGTGAGAGCAAGGATAATCTTATACCCATGTTCAAAATATATACAATACTTGTGAGTGATTATGGGTTATATTTTGTGAGACACACATGGCTGATGAGTTTTGGGTGGTTGTGTATGATTCTCTGTGCCTTAACTTTTGAATACGAATTAACCATCATCACGAGTCTATATTAGAGGTTGAATTGTTTCTAGAAGTGATCAGAAAACTACTCTTTGTTAATAATTGTCGTGCCTGTCTGGATGAATATTTTGTGTTGTTACTGTGAAACCCTAAGTGGATGTTTAGAAGGACATGATATTTTGTTCGAGGACGAACAAAGCTTTAAGTGTGGGGTGTTGATGTTAGGCGTATTTACACGCCTAAAGCGCCTTAATTTACCCATATTTTAGCTAAGTTTTGAGGACAAAATATATAATTCATGCACTTTTAGTCCTTTTTCCTGTAAGCGAGCTAACAAACATGATTAGCAAGTTTTCAGGTATAAATGATGAAGATTTCAGCATTTTATGGATAACTTGATGCCAAAGGAAGCTTCACGAAAGAAGGAGAGCAGAGCTTGGATGCCTAGGACTAAAAATGACGCATGGGAAACCTGTCTCGGGTAAAAACAGCATTTCTCAAGACTTTGGGGATCAGCAGTAACTTATTAGGATTAGTATAAGTACGCAGTATCCTAGTAGGATTAGGATAAGTACGCAGTAGCCTAGTAGGAATAGGATATGGGTGTTATAAATACCTTATTTTGCTGGAGATTTTTATTATTCTCATCCATCCACCATCCATCCATCTATCAAAAAAATTCTCCACCACCTTCATCCCTATTCGATCCTTTCCCTTTTTCTTCATAAATTTGTTATTGACATTATTATTCATCTATTCTATTTTTAATTTTCACGGCAAGAGAAAAGCTATTTTACAAGGAATTCACGCCACAAGCACTACCAAACCATACTACACGTTCTATCTTTATTTTGGTATAATGATAATGACTATTGTGAATTCCGTCGCACTCATGAATAGCTAAACTTCTCTGTTGGGGTTATGGAAGCCTTATGAGCTACTATCTATTGCTATGAGTTTGTGAATTCGTGACACGTATGCTGCTTATATCATTATTCTGTTCATCTTAATGTAAATTCTTGTGGTTGCAAACATATAGAATACGCCAGTTTAGCATTAACTTGTTCGAAAGAAAAGTTATATGTCTGGAAAAGAGATAATGTCAAGGTAATAGGGCACCAACCCCTGTTAAAAAGTTAGTGCTGTAACTGGATTAACCTCTTGGAGAATTTGTACCGTTAGATATGCTTTAAGCTCAAAAGAGTTAAAGTGAAATAATCTTTGACGGTCGAAAGACGCCTGGATTTACCATAGAATACAATTTTCTATAAGCACATGCATGTCTGAATTCTACATAACTCATAGCCAATAGATACGTATAACTCATAAGGTGGACATAACCCCAACTTCCAATTCTCATTGATTAAAAATCTTACTAAACATCCTTTCTTTTTACTTTGCTATTCCGTTTTTACTTTGTTATTTTGTTACATTATTGCATGCTACAAAATCCCCCCTTTTTACGAAACTTTCACCAAAAGTCTAATAATCGTTGCTTACTTAGTGACCAAGTATTCTCTGTGGGATTCAACACCCAAACCAGTTGGGTTCTATATTTGAAAACGACAGCTTACACTCTTACGAGAGCTGTAGTTTGAGCATTATCACTGCCCAAAGTAGCTTTCCCTGAAATAAGAATTCAATTTTTGTTCTCAAAGTATTTTTCAAAAGGCATCGAAAGATTTTCCCATGGTTGACTTAACCACGAAATACCCGTTAAATCTGTGGCACCATTGCACTACATTCTGACAGGATAACGACCAATGCTAAAGGTTTTAACCATATCTTCAGTGGAAGGGCTATTAGCATTTGGATCATCTCTTTTAAAATATTCCTCCTCCCCGTGTTCATTATCTTTTGCTCCTGATTGAAATAACGCTTGTAAAGCCTGCTCATAAAGTGGTGGATGTAGCCTAGCTGCTTTACTTGTTCCTTTACTTAGACTTGATTCGGCTTCTTTTCTTTTGGGAGCCATATTATCTTAAATTAACAGAAATATAATATAGATTATAATTGATTAATGCATCATTAAAAAAGAATAACAGTAAATCTAACATGCACAACAATAAAGTAACAGTTCCAACAGACCACACATCTGTGGCACCAGGTATATTATCTTTTGGAACATATAACCGACCTGTTGCAACGGATGAGTAAACCGTTGGAAATAATAAAAACAAATCACCAATTTGTTGCACCAGGTAGTTTATCAGATGCAACATATAACCAACCTATTGCAACAGATGAGTAAACTGTTGGAAACAATAAAAATATATCACTAATCTATTGCACCAGGAAGGTTATCTGTTGCAACATATAACCAACCTATTGCAATGAATGGGTAAACTATTGGAAACAATAAAATAGATTACTAATCTATTGCATCAAGTAGTTTATCTGTTGGAATATATAACCAACCTGTTGCAATGGGTGAGTAATTCGTTGGAAACAGTAAAAATAGATCACTTATCTATTGCACCAAGAAGGTTATCTATTGCAACATATAACCAACCTGTTGGAATGGATGAGTAATCCATTGAAAACAGTAAAAATAGATCATTCATCTGTTGCACCAAGTAGGATATTTGTTGCAGCATATAACTAACCTGTTGTAGTGGATGAGTAATCCGTTGGAAATAATAAAAATAAGCTACTCATCTGTTGCACCAGATAGGTTATCTGTTGTAGCCTATGAGCAACCTCTTACGGAAGATGAGTAATCCGTTGGAAACAATTAAAATGGATTACTCATCTGTTGCACCAGGTAGGTTATCTACTGCAGCCTATAAACAACTTATTGCAGCGGATGAGTAATCCGTTGGAAACAATAAAATAGATCACTCATCTATTGAAACATATCACTTATCTATTGAAAAATGAGTTATCTGTTGTAAAATAAGTTATCTGTTAGATTTTTTTCCAACAGAGGAGTTGTCTATTGCAACAGGTGAATGATTTGTTAGATTGTTCATCTATTGCATCTGATTTGCATTTGTTGAATCAGATGGTTCATATCTTGCAACACCATTTTTACCAAGAAAAATAACAAATCAACCCAACAACACCAACACAACAAACACACACACACTAATAACATCAACGGTGACTAAAAATTACCAAAAAATTGAATAAACAGTTCGACAATAAGAAAAAGACATGCCAGAAATTAGGATTTTATTCAGTCCACGTTTTAATTAAGCAATAAATATTAAAATTGTTAACCAATACTAGAAGAGAAGTTGGCTCAAGTTCCTTTTTTTCTTCATAACTAAAAAGACATAACTTTTTACCCATGAAATAAGAAATGGGACGATGAAGAACTCGAATTTGTTGTCGTCGGAGAAGTCTTCACGTCGATTGACCGTTGCAAGTCAAAAAGGAACTCGTCCGACTATTTATTGCCAGAGGTTGAAGTCGCAGAGGATTGAAGGGAGAAATTTTGTAGAACTGTTGGTTGGGAGAGAGTTGAGAAAAGTTGTCGCGAGAGAGGGGAGAGAGACTAGTTGATTTGGATTGAAGATGAGTATGAGTTGGGTTGATTTGTATTTTTAAAAAGATTAGAAAGTTTTGAAAATATTAATCAAGCCCACAATTAACTTAATCAAGTTTCCTAATGATGTTTGACCCTTTAAGTTGGTCAATGACACCAGTCCTTCATTCAATACTTAAAAGACACCTTCCCTTCAATTTTCTCAAGTTAGTGTCGAAAAGATTAAATTGTCAGATGACGCACCCCATACAAACTATCGACGGTGGTGGATGTGTGTAAGTTTTCGACGATAAAGGTTATGGCGTCGTGGTTGTGGTGGGAGGTAGTTCATAACGGTGGAAGTATTGTTGGAGGATCAAACTAATATATTCAGTGTAATTTCATAGTGAGTTTAAGAAAAATAAAATATGCTCAAATTTTAATTATTCCTCATACATAGAGAGGTTGTGTCTGATAGATCCTCGATTTACGAAAAAATAGTTCAAAATTAGAAGCAGTCCAGCAAAAGAAGTCACGGAGGTACAAGAAATAACAACTAATATCGAAACCAGTAGACAGAAACTACAATAAAATAATATGATTATCGAGATACACGAAATCAATAGATAGTAACAGAAATCGAAGGACAAAAATTACAGGAGCTATGAATATTCATATGAACAAACAACAAGACAACGCACTACTATATTTTAACCTTTTATCCTAGTTTGTGTCCTTTCGTTCTCCTATGTAAATATTACATTCTCAAGAGACAAAAATTATATCATGTCTTATTTAATCACTATATAATTAAAGAATGTGATGTGGTTGGTACATATTGAGCAGTGATAAACTATCACCTTCACAAAATTCGTCATATTTACATCGAGCCTAGTGATTTTACAACTCTAGTGATAAGAATTAACCAATACCTATTAGGATCTTAAGTATTTTTGAAAGGAAAAAGAAGTGCACTTAATGAATTGTAATCCGAAAAATTCGAATGCGACCTAAGTGTTATGTAGCAACATAATACGAATTATTCGATATGATATACCAATTAAGAACAACTAACTTTATTCACGTTTAATAGAACAATACATGTAAGCTACTCATACTTTTTAAAAATATAGTGCTCCAATATGTACTTTCGTTTCTTCAATTGATGTATAATTTTTGTTTTTTAGTCAGTTAAAAAAAATATGAAATATCTGTACTTATTCCAAATCACAAATTTTAAAAATCTTTTTATTTTATTTTTAGATTCCGTGTTAGTCAAATATTATAACATAAATTGATATGGAAAGAATAATTAAAGAAATGAGATAATACATCAAAATCTCCTGAACTTGTTCCGACAACTTACTTTAACACTTAAACTTTACGGATAATTATTTACTCCCCTAAATCTTTTTGAAGTAATTATATACCGCCTTAAAAAAATAACACCACTCTCACTGCGGAGAGTGTATTACACTTGCTCCTCGTCGGCGCCACATCAGCGCCACATCAAAATTTATTTTAAAAAAAGTGACCCCACTAATTTATTTAAAATACAATATTAAAAAAAAAAAAAAAACTCTCCCCCCCTTCCACCCACCCCGCCCCTATTCTTTCTTCTTCAAGCCCCACTACCCCCCTTTCTTCTTCCACCTCCACCCGCACCCCTGCCTCTGGCAGCCCACACCCCCACCCCAAAATCTATAATGATGAATTACGAAATAAAGCTTATCAAATTCAAACCAAACATCTAAATTTAGGTACGAAATTAAAATTTATGGATTAAATAAAACATTCAAATTTATCTTTATGGATTATGAATTATAAATATCCAAATTTGTTTGTTTATTCAAATTAAAACTTGTATCAACAATCAAATTTTTTATACACATTTTTTTCTTGTAAAATTGATAAAATCTAATAAAAATGGAGATGGTGGATTTGAAGAAGGAGAAAGGGAATTGGGTGGGGTGCGGGCTACCAGGGGCGAGGGTGGGGGCGGGGTGGATTAGAGGTGAAGGTGTAAGAAAAAATAAAAGAAACGGGTGTAGAGCGGGGGTAGTGGTGGAGGTGTAAGAAAAAAAAATAAAAGTAAGGGGTGCAGGGGTGTGGGGTGAGGGTGAGGGGTGGGTGACTTTGGAGAAGAAAGGGTGTGATTTGGATATATATGATAAGAAAGGGTGTAATTTGGATATATAGAAAAAGAAAGGGTGTGATTTGGATATATATATATATATATATATATATATATATATATATATATATATATATATATATTATATAAAAGTGGGATCATTCGTTTTTTAAATTAAATCACGCGTTTTTTTTTAAAAATGCCACATGAGATTTAGGGTTTAAATTAATTTATTGTAAAGGTATTAAGAGGGTAAATAAACGCGTGTTAAGTTTAAATACTAAAGTAAATTGGAGTGATAAATTTAGGGGAGTTTTGATGCATTATCTCTTAAAGAAACTTCTCTTTTTTCTTTTTTAAGTTTACTTTTTTGTTGTTTTGCTTAAAGTTTTTTTTTTGTTTGGCAATTAACAACTTTATTAACTAACAAGAAAAAGCATTACATAGAAGCAAAGTTATACCAGACGATTTCCTTTTCAGTATCTTATGCCTTATTACCAACTCCTACACTTGCCTCAAAGACTAAACAACTCATACAAACCACTGACATACTCAAACAACTTACCATTGGTACTAATTCTAATACATAATCTTGTTTTAATATCATACAAGATGATCTCCATGCTCCTTGACTTGTTCTAATAAGATGATCTCCATGCTCCTTGACTTGTTCTAATAATTTCTGGCATTCCTTTCAATCCAGAGGCGGTACACTGTAGTTGCAAATCCAACTTTAGTTAGGCTCTTCTATCACTACAAAAAAAAATTGTGTTTAGCGATGAAATTTACCGACAGACTACTTTCCGTCACTATATAGTGACGGATTAGCAACGGAACAATTAATTTTGTCGCATGCAAAGCAATTCAATTTTTATGTATGCTATTAGCAACGAATCAGTGACGGAATTGTAATTACGTCACAAAATAATAATGAAAAAAATTGGCGCCTAAATTTAGTGACGGATTAGCAACGAAATATTGGTCGTTATGTTAATTATTTCATGGTAATGGATTTAGTAACAAATATTTGTTAGTACGCTTTATTTTTTAAAAAATTATTTTATTTAGTGACCAACCGTTCCGTCTTAAAATATTAATTTTATTTTTTAATTAATATTAAAGTATAGAAAAGAGGGGGGAGGCTTCTAGGGTTTTTATTCATTTTCGCCCCTACTCTCTATCTACTCTTTCTATCTCAAGAACCATTCATGATTCCAAGGCCCTTTTGCCCGATTTAAATGAATTTTTACATGAATTAAAGGCATTTTTGCATGTATTGAAGGTCAAGCTTACACTGGTTTTCTGATTTGAAGCATTTTAAGGTATTTGCTTCCACTGTACACTCTCTATCCGAATTAAAATTTGTGTTTTCTTTAATTTTTTGAGTCGATTTTAAATTATTGTTCACTCTCTATTCAAATTGAAGCTTGAATTAATGTTAACTTATCTATTTCTTCGAGAAACAGTTATGTTTTGGATTTTTTTTTTCGTGATTTTATTTTACAATGGGTGAATCTAGTGATTTTACTTTAGTTTACATGATTTTGGATGCATGCAACTGGTTGGGATTAGGATTCATGGAAACATTTGGGGATAGGGTTTATTTGGGGCTAGGATAGTTGACTGTTAGGGTTCAACTAGATGAGATGTGATTTGTTTTGTTTTAAAATCTTTCCAGTAGAGCCTATGTTGGCGATAGCTTATGTTAGAGCTCTCAGTAGGCTAGGATTCTGCCTTGTCACTCCGTGACTTTCTTTGGTTTTCTTAAAGTTGTTCAAAATTAAAGTATTGGGATTCTTTCCACTTTCTTGTTGATATTGTTTTGTTGCTCTTAAAAAGATTGGATCTTTTTTGTGGTTTTAGAGATCTAGTAGTGTAAGTGACAAACTGTGGTGATTGATGAAGTAGATAGTTTTCTTTTCCGGCGTCATCTGGTATTGCGAGCCAAGTATCACATTGTATGTCAAAACTTTATTTCTGTTCTTTTATGTGTATTACACTAGATACTGATTGGGTGTATTTTCCTACACCTTTTGTCCCATTCAAGCTCTTTTTATTTGTGATATGATGATTCTTGCTTTATAGTGTCTATCCAAATTCTTCCTATCACTAAGAAGTACAAAGTTTTTGTAAAAGTAAGACTAGCTGTACAAGTCATTTTTTGACAAGCGACTAGGTCTATTTAGTTTGAATTATGAGAACTGGTACATTGATTTGATGTTTGTTCTTTTTATGGTCTACTATTTTTGGAACTTATTGCTTTCATCTCTTGACTTGGATCAGTGGGAATGTGTTTATATTTCCTATATATAAGTATACAACAATAAAACTCAGGTGGCAGGTCGAGTTGAATTTATTTATCATTTAAATTCGTTGTTAGTAACATCTGTTGATGCAGATATATTGTTTTAAAGTCGTCATCTCTAGATATTGCCGATACAGAAAATGTAGTCTTGAAATACATACCTGTACTTGTGACAGGTTAACTTTTTAAGCCAAATTCGGTTAAGTTATATATTCAAATATTTATTTAATACACTTATCTTTCAGGTGCCTTTTTACTAGAATTAGTGTAGTGCAGTTGTAGATTGGTGGCAAAATAAGTGGAGTAATGTATTCAATCAGGTGTGTTTTTAAATTTTCTTTCTACTTTTTCATTTTTCTTGCTACGCTTGTTGGCTTCTCTATTATGTTTGTAACTTATTTTTTATATTAAGCATGTAACGATAAATGTGTTGTTAAAATAAAAGTATGTATCACTTTTATCTTATTTTTATGGTAAACTAGTTTTGCTTTCTACTTTGAGAGCATAAGTTTGAATAATCTAGTCAAACTATTTAACTGTCAATTGATCTACTTAATTATGCTTTCTTTGATAACTAGATCTTCATATAGAGTATGATCATTATTATCGTATTTGTTAATATGAATTTCCAACAAGGTTAATTATTAAGACTAATTGT
This sequence comes from Capsicum baccatum var. pendulum, assembly GCA_030864225.1. Lineage (NCBI taxonomy): Eukaryota > Viridiplantae > Streptophyta > Magnoliopsida > Solanales > Solanaceae > Capsicum > Capsicum baccatum. Next base: position 44,875,722 of record CM061561.1, read on the forward strand.
CACATTTCTTATTAAGCTGGTTAATTAGTACTAATTATCCCTTTTTTATTTCAACCTTAATAGGAACATAAATAATCTAGAGCGTGGTTGAATGTATGAGAGGTTAGATGGTTGAGGGGCTTTATACTCTAGATTTGTAAGCGGGGGGGATGAATTTATTCAGTTCGCATGTTCTCAACAAAATTGCATGAGCGGTGACAAAGTTAGATGTCCATGTGCAAAATTTCAGAACTCTAAATTCATGGATGTCAAAACTGTTAAATGTCACCTTTATCAATCTGAATTTGTTGAGAACTATTTTATTTGGAAGCATCAAGGGAAAAAAGATCATATAAGTAGGACTTCTTATGGTAATGACTTGAATGGTGGCGGTCAATCTGTATTTGGAGAGAATCCATACCGACAAATGATTTTGGACTTAGCTGGTTCCAAATTTTCTCAGGGTTCAAGTTGGCAATCTTATAGCAATAGTGAACCTGAGTCGTCTCATTCTTTTTAACATTCAATGGAGGAAGGTCCTAATCCCGTGTCTAAAATATTTTATGATTTGCTAGATGCTGCTAATGCAAAATTATATCCCGGTTCATCCCTCTCTCAACTTCCAGTTGTCTCTCAAATGTTGAATATTAAAATGGAGAACAATATATCACATAGAGGCTATAACCAGATGATGCAATTTCTTAAAGAGGCTTTACCTGAAGATAACATAGTGCTTGATAGCTATTATCAGACGAAGAAGCTAGTGCATAGCTTGAGTTTGCCAGTTGAAAAGATTAATTGTTGTAAATCAAGATGTAGGTTGTATTGGGGTGATGATGATGAACACCTCACATCTTATAAATTTTGTAGCAATCCAAGGTATAAGCATTGTGTTGGCACTCGTAAGAGGAAGTTGGTCCCTTACAAGAGAATGTATTATTTTCCTTTGATTCTGAGATTGCAATAATTATATGCATCTCATGCTACAGATGCTGACATGAGATGACATCATGATCATAAAAAAGAGGACGGTGTGATGCGGCATCCATCAGATTCTGAGGCTTGCAAGAACTTCAAGGAAACTCATCCTTTTTTTGCCACTGAACCAAGAAATGTCAAGTTGGATTTATGTATGGATGGTTTTTAACCATTCAGTCAGTCTGAAAGCAAATATTCTCCATGGCCAGTGATCGTCACTCCATATAATTTACCTCTAGGAATGTGCATGAAAGAGGCTTATATGTTCTTAACTATCATTGTTCCAGGTCCCAGCAATCCCAAACATAAAATTGATGTTTATCTGCAACCCCTAATAATGGAATTGACCTTGCAGTGGGAGACAGGTGTGGAAGTAGTTGACATCTCAAAAAGGTAAAACTTTCAATTAAGGGCAGTTTTGATGTGGATAATTAGTGACTTTCCTGCGTATTCTATGTTATCGGGATAGAGTACTACGGGTAAATTAGCATGTCCTTATGGTATGGAGGAAACATAGTTCTTTAGATTGCTGTATAGAAGAAGACAATCCTGGTTTGATTACCATAAAATGTTCCTTGACCAATGATGATAGGCGAATTTACGCGCCTATATCAATATATTTTGCCCATATTTTAGCCTAGTTTTGAGAACTAATTATCTATTTCATACACTTTTAGTCCTTTTTCCTGTAAATGAGCTAACAAATGTGATTAGGAAAGTTTCAGGTATAAATGATGCAAAATACAGCAATTTATGGCTTACTTGACGCAAAAGAAAGCTCACGAACGAAGTGGAAAGGAGCTGGACGCCTAAAGGACTAAATCTGCTGCATGGAAAATCTGTCCCGGGCTAAAACAGCAATTCTGAAGACTTTGGGGACTTACAGACACAAAGCTGGATTTTTGCCATAATACATTAACCTAGTGCAATTAGGTTATGTGTTTCATTATTCTATTTGGATTATAATTTTGTAACCTTACCCTAGTACATTTGGGTCAAGGATTTCATTAGTATATTAGGATTTGGTTATTTATTTCATTAGCTTAGTAGGAGTAGGATAGGAGTATTATAAATACCCTATCATGCTAGAGATTTAGAGACACATTCTTACAATTCATTCAATTCTTCACTTAATTCAACAATTAATTTTCTTCCATCCCTCTCATCTTCCACCACAAACACTTCTAATCTATTCTTCTATTCATCTATTCCACAACAAGAGAATCGTTACTTGCTACGGAATCACTAAAACCACACGCCAAACACCTACTATTCACGCCATCCACCATGCAAAACGTGATATCCTTCGCATTCATGGGTAACTAAACCTCTTAGTTGGGGTTATGGAAGCCGAATGAGTTACTATCTATTGCTATGAGCTTGTGAGTTCAAGACACGTATATTACTTATATCATTATTCTCTTCATCTTAAATCTACATCCTTTGCGGTTCAAACACAAGAACACGCCATTCTAACATCTAACCTGTTCGAGAGAAAGGTTATTTGTCTAGAAAAGAAGACGCATAGACCAACGCCAGTCTAACATTTAACTTGTTCGAGAGAAAGGTTATTTGTCTGGAAAAGAGATAATGTCAAGGTAGTAGGACACCCTTTCCTATTAAAAAGCTAGTGCCGTAACTGGACTAACCTCTTGGAGAATTCGTACCGCTAGACACACTTTAAGCTCGAGAGAGTTAAAGTGAAATAGTCCTTGTTTAGGTCGAGAGATGCTATGATTTACCATCGACTACAATTCTCTATAAGCAATTGCATGTCCAGACTCTACACACTCATAGCCAATAGAGACGTATACCTCTGAAGGTGGACATAACCCCAACGCCTCAATTCTCATTGTTTCACAACCTACGAAATACTCTCTTTTTACTTTATTATTTTCAGCTTTTATTTCATTACTTTAGTTACTTATTACAATCCCCCCTTCTTACGAGACTTGCACCAAAAGTCTATTAATTTTGCGTACTTGTTGACCAAGCTATTCCCTGTGGGATCGATACCCAACCCAGGTTGGGTTCTATATTTGCTATCGACCGCTTTACACTCCTACGAGAGCTGTAGATTGAGCGTTATCAAAAATTGGCGCCGTTGCCGGGGAATACGAGTGTCAATCAAGTTCGTGATAATTACTAGACCCTTTGGTCAAAGATTCTCGTACTTTTACGTTTAGTTTTTGTTTTTGTTTATTGCAGGTTTTTCTTTTAGTGCATGCCCCATACTAGAAGTTCTGGTCAACCGTTATTACCAATCAATCCGGAACCGCAACGAATTAGAAGAATGGAAGCACAAGCTGAAATCGACAGGATGGCTGCTCAACACGAGCAAGCAAGATTAGCTGCTTTTGCCGCTGCTCAAGTCCAACAACAAAACATTGATAATCCTGGACGAGCAACAAATCTTGACGATGAAGATTTAGGTGATGACGAGTTACTGAACCCTAGGCGTGATGCTGAAATTATAACACCTGCCAACAGAAGAGGTCGACAAGCTCGGTACAGATATGATCGCCAACCTTTTCAACCAGCTTTCGACGATGATGATGATGATCTTGATGGTGCCGGAGCCACTGGAGCTATAATTCCACCACCATTAGCGCCCGGAGCCAAGTTCAACATCACAAGCACCATGATTCAGTTATTGCAACTCAAGGGATTATTTGGTGGACTAGCAGGCGATGATCCGAATATGCATCTCATCAACTTTATTTCTACATGCAAGTCTTTTGACAATCCTGGTGTTGGTCAGAATGCTATTCGATTACGTCTATTTCCATTGTCTCTGTCTGGGGAGGCAACATTATGGTTGAATGGGCTGACTCCTGATTCTATTACAAATTGGAGGCAATTGAGAGACGCTTTCCTAGAAAGATTCTTTCCGCCATCCAAGAGGGCTCAATTGAGAGATGAAATCAGCAACTTTCGTCAGCTTCCATCTGAAGCTCTTCACGAAACATGGGAGAGGTTCAAGACAAAGCTAGCGAGATGCCCAAACCATCACATGACCAATGTCCACTTGATGGAGATCTTATATAGAGCCTTGAATTCAGTAACTAAACCAGTGGTGGACAACGCAGCTGGAGGTTCTTTTATGGACCTCACCTTTGGTCAAGCAAGCAACATGCTAGATCGTATGACTAAACAAAGTAGAGCTTGGCATACCAGGGATTCTGAGGTAGCAAGCCCCACTTTATCTATTGGCATGTCTGCAGACCAAAGAAGAAGAGAAGAAGAACGTGATCAAGATATGGCGCACATGAAAACCCAAATGGATCTTCTTACAAAGCATCTATTAGGGAAGACTGAAAAAGTGAAAGCTATTGCGTCAAAAGGAAGAGACGAATCTGATTCAGAAGAGGAGGCCAACTACTTGAACAATCAGGGGGGTTTCCGTGGGAATGCCCAAGGAAACCAAGGTCGGAACTATTATGATAAATCTGGAGGTAAAGACCAAGGTAGTTGGAAGAAAAATAATGAAAATAGTGGTTTGTACGTTCCCCCTGGTAGACGTGATACCACCACATCTAATTCTATGGAAGACATGATGGCTAAGTTATTGAAAGGAGTGGAAGCAACGAGCGCGGGAGTTAAGGAGGTGATTGACGATTTGGCCTCCATGAAGCAATTAGTTGATTCTCATTCCACTTCTATCAAGCAAATAGAGCAGCAATTAAGCCAACTTTCAGCAGCATTCAATCAAAGAAAGGCTGGCACCTTACCGAGCGATACAGTCCAAAACCCAAGGAATGATGGGTCATGCATGGCCATCACTACGAGGAGTGGTAAGGTGCTGGAAACTTCAGCAGAAGGCAAGCAAGTAGTTGACGGAACAGCAGACATGGACGCCACACCTAGTGACGCCACTAGGGAAGACGCCGCAATATCCACTTCCAACGTCAAGGACGTGTTGCCTAGTGACGTGCAGCCTGAAAAAAATAATAAACGGAAGCAAGAGGAGAAGAAATCCATGGAGAGAACACTTCCATACCCACCACCACCTTTTCCACAAAGATTGAAGAAGGTGGCCGATGACACTAAGTTCAGCAAATTTATGACCATGTTGAAGCAGCTGACTATTAATGTCCCATTGGTAGAGGCACTTGAACAAATGCCTGGGTATGCGAAGTTTATGAAAGATCTGTTGACTAAGAAGAGGGCAGCAAGCTATGAGCTGAAAGATGATGTGCATCATTGTAGTGCAATCGCTACCCGATCCATAGTTCAGAAGAAGGCCGACCCCGGAGCTTTCACTATTCCTTGCACCGTCGGATTTTGGACTTTGCTAAAGCATTATGTGACTTAGGAGCCAGCATCAACCTGATGCCATTATCAATCTACAAGAAGTTGGGGTTAGGAGATCCTACACCAACTAATATGAGGCTTGTCATGGCGGATAGGTCGGTAAAACGACCGGTGGGTATTCTATGCGATGTCTTGGTAAAGGTATCTTCATTCATATTTCCGGCAGACTTTGTCATTTTGGATTGTGAAGCAGATTCAGAGGTTCCCATAATCTTGGGACGCCCTTTCCTTGCTACGGGAAGTGTGCTCATAGATTTGAGAGCTAATGAGCTTTCATTCCGAATAAATGATGAAGTGGTGCGCTTTGATGTTTGCAAATCAATGAAGCAACCCAAAGATCTAAGTGTATTTTCTGTGGCTGATGTTGTCGTTGATGACGAGGATGAGTTACTTGCTGAAGAGCAAATTCTTGATGATCCTTTGGAGGTTTTGCTCATGGAAGAAGATGATGATGATGCTGAAATTTCTGAAGATAATGTTTGTGCTCTATCAGGATTAGGAGCATATCGCTATACTCCTAAGAAGCTGGATCTTGATCTCAAGAATCGACCCACACCACCAGCTAAGCCATCTATTGAAGAACCACCCACATTAGAATTAAAGGAGCTGCCAAGCCATTTGAAGTACGCATTCTTAGGAAGCGGAAACACTCTTCCAGTCATAGTGGCAGCCGATTTAGGTGAGCAACAAGTTGCAGCTCTTATTGCAATTTTACGCAAGTATATTAGAGCTATTGGATGGACCATTGCGGATATCCTTGGTATTCCACCTAGGATTTGCACTCATAAAATTCAGCTCCAAGAAAAGTGCACACCCACCATCGAACACCAAAGACGCCTAAACCCACCAATGCAAGAGGTGGTGAAGAAGGAGATTATCAAGTGGTTAGACGCAGGAGTTGTGTATCCTATTTCTGATAGTACATGGGTAAGCCCAGTACAATGTGTTCCCAAGAAAGGAGGCATGACGGTGGTTGCTAATGCAAAGAATGAGCTTATTCCACTCAGGCCCGTTACTGGATGGAGAGTATGTATGGACTACCGCAAGCTGAATTCTTGGACTCTCAAGGATCATTTCCCCATGCCATTTATGGACCAAATGCTAGATCGATTAGCGGGGAAAGGATGGTTTTGCTTTCTTGATGGTTATTCAGGTTACAATCAGATTTGTATTGCCCCCGAAGACCAAGAGAAGACAACGTTTACATGCCCATATGGTACCTTTGCCTTCAAACGCATGCCATTCGGGTTATGTAACGCACCAGCCACCTTTCAACGTTGTATGATGTCTATTTTCTCTGATATGGTAGAAGACACTTTGGAGGTATTTATGGACGACTTTTCAGTTGTTGGTGAGTCCTTTGACGCATGTTTGGTGAACTTGAGCATGGCATTACAAAGATGTGTAGAGTTCAACCTTGTGCTGAATTGGGAGAAGTGCCACTTCATGGTAAAAGAAGGAATTGTTCTTGGGCACAAGATCTCCGAAAGAGGAATAGAGGTTGATCGCGCCAAAATAGAGGTAATTGAGAAGCTACCACCTCCAATTTTGGTGAAAGGAGTTCGTAGTTTTCTTGGCCATGCTGGGTTTTATCGTAGATTCATCAAAGACTTCTCCAAAATTTCAAGTCCATTGTGCAAGCTATTGGAGAAAGATGCGAAGTTTGACTTTAATGATGATTGCTTGAAGGCATTCGAATTCCTTAAAGAAAAACTCATTGAAGCCCCTATCATGGTAGCACCAGATTGGACGCTCCCATTTGAAATCATGTGTGATGCTAGTGGTGTAGCCGTTGGCGCTGTTCTTGGACAGAGAAAGGAGAAATTATTTCATCCTATCTACTATGCGAGTAAGGTCCTCAATGAAGCCCAAAAGAACTACACTGTCACTGAACAAGAGCTCTTAGCGGTTGTGTATGCGTTTGAGAAGTTCCGTGCCTATCTATTGGGTACTAAAGTGATCGTTCATACAGACCATGCAGCTCTTAGATATCTAATGACAAAGAAGGATGCAAAACCAAGGCTGATTAGATGGGTATTGCTGCTGCAAGAGTTTGATTTCGAAGTCAAAGATAGAAGAGGTTGCGAGAACCAAGTGGCTGATCACCTATCTAGACTTGAGAATGAGTATGTGGCGCAACCAGAAAATCAGATTGATGATGCATTCCCTGACGAGGAGATACTAGCGACAACAATGGAGAACTTACCATGGTATGCCGACTTTGCAAATTTCGTGGTGAGTAATGTGTTACCTTCCAATTTATCTTACCACCAGAGGAGGAAGTTTATGCATGACGTTCAGCACTACTATTGGGATGAGCCTTATTTGTTTCGAAGATGCGCGGATGGTATCATTCGACGATGTATATCCCATGAAGAAGTGCCTACTATATTGGACGCATGCCATACTTCGCAAGTTGGAGGACATCATGCGGGTAATCGAACAGCAAGGAAAGTCTTGCAAAGTGGTTATTATTGGCCTACAATATTCAGAGATGCACACGACTATGTGAGAAGGTGTGACCAATGCCAACGTCAAGGTGCTATTTCAAAACACCATGAAATGCCCATGTCCAAAATTATGGAGGTAGAACTCTTTGATGTGTGGGGTATTGATTTCATGGGGCCATTCGTGAATTCGTTTGGAATGAAGTACATCTTGGTTGCTGTGGATTATGTGTCGAAATGGGTTGAAGCTGTAGCATTGGCCGATAACGAAGGAAAGCGTGTTGTAGCGTTTTTAAAGAAGAATATCTTCTCTCGCTTTGGGGTACCTCGTACTATCATAAGTGATGGAGGATCTCACTTCTGCAACAAGCTATTCAAATCTGTATTGGCCAAGTATGGAGTCAAGCAACACAAGGTAGCTACGCCTTATCATCCCCAAACTAGTGGACAAGTAGAGGTTTCCAATCGTGAGATCAAGCAAATCCTTGCCAAGACGGTCAATGCGAATCGGAAGGATTGGTCTCGAAAGCTAGATGATGCACTATGGGCGTACAGGACTGCATTCAAAACACCCATTGGCATGTCACCTTATCAGCTAGTTTATGGGAAGGCTTGTCATCTACCCATCGAGCTTGAGTATAAGGCATTGTGGGCATTGAAGCACTTGAATCTGAATTGGGATGATGTGAAGAACCTGAGGTTGGAGCAGCTGAACGAACTAGATGAATTCCATCTCCATGCATATGAAAGATCAGATTTATACAAGGAGCGGATGAAGAAGTATCATGATCAGCGGATTGTTCGACGAAACTTCCAAAAAGGTGACATGGTACTACTCTTTAACTCCAGATTCAAGCTCTTCCCAGGTAAGTTAAAATCAAAGTGGTCTGGTCCATTTAAAGTCACCCAAGTCTACTCATCTGGAGTAGTCGAATTGGAAAACAATGAGGGTGTTATCTTCAAAGAGAATGGCCAACGTGTCAAGCCATATATCGGTCCTCTTGACTCGATAAATGACATGGCCATCACTTATCTCGATGAAGTCTAAGTACTCGAGACTACTACGTCGAGCCACGACAATAAATAAGGCGCTAGATGGGAGGCAACCCATCGTTTTATCGTTTTATCGTTTTATCGTTTCGTCGTTTTAATTTTTTTCTTTTTGATAAATGAAAATCCAAAAATAAGAGTCGTGCCACGACCAAAACTAAGGCGCTTGGTGGGAGGCAACCCATCGTACTAATCGTTTTTATTGTGTTTTGAGAAAATATAGGTGCAAGAAGTATGCAACGAGGAGATTGATTTCAATTGACGATTTGGTCGAATTGTATGGTAAAGTCGGTAAGTTAGGAATGGTGATGCATAAGTCTATGAATTGAGCCTTTCTCACGTCATAATAGGCTTCGAGGAAGTCTAGGCCTTGGTATAAATAGGCCACGAACGATGCACAACCTATTCTATAGCCTAAGGACTCGGAATCTAGTGTGCAATACACTATGCGCCGCCTATTCCTAGGTGTGCTTTTGACTATGCGCCGCCTATGCTATGGCATTTGAGATACTGAGACCAAATGCCATAGGATATGTGCCGCATATGTCTAGATATGCCATAGGATATGCGGCGCATATGTCCCATTATGCCATGGACAATGCGCCGCATATGTAAGTGATATGCCGAGGGATATGCGCCGCATATGCTGTGATTTTGTCCCCAAATCTGATTGTAAATGGGTCATAACCCGACCCATACTCTTCCTATATAAAGGGGACTTGTTTTTTTTACACAACCACATTAGAAACAACCCTAAGGGCGCCGCATATCACTCCAAATCCTCTCAAATTTTTCTTCCTTTGTTCTTCCAATCCACATCAAACTTCTCCACACTCTTCAAGCAAGTAAGTGCTCTCTTATTCTTCATCTATTTATCGTAAGTACTACGTTGCTATGCTTATTACAAAATGCTAAATCATAAGAAATTGGTGGTGATGTTCATGTGTGTGGATAATTGTTGCAAAATCGTGTGATTGAATATATACGTATGGAATTCTTGACTTGTTTCCGACTTGAATTTTGTTTCAATGGCATTGTTATGATATTTGCTGAACATATGTGGCTATGAATATTGCTTGAGAGTGTTGTTTGGATGCTTGCATGATTAACCATCCCGGCCATCGGGATAAGGTTATAGTGACTATCGACGTAGGAGGTAGTGTTTGTTGTACGAATAGCAATTCCATGCGGTAACTCCTATGTTGTAGTGTCGCTATATGCACCATGAAAGACGTCCAAGTGGCTGCTCATAAGTGATGTAATGCTGATTTTCTTGTCGGAATACAATCCTAAAACGTATGTCGACGAAGTCTGTGTACTCGACCACTTTCACTTCACTGATTTGTGCTAACAAGATTAAGTGTGGGGTGGTACCCCTAGTGCTTGAATGTAGATTGTATAAAGTGCGATTGTGCTGCAACTACCATTATTTTTAGTCTCAGGTACAATGGCACCGAAAGCAAGGCAAGGCAAGGAGAAGGCTACCACAACCCGAAAGGATAAAAAGAGAAGCCGAAAAGACCAAGGAGAATCATCTTCAGCACACCTACCACGCAGAATGTTCGGAATCAAATGGGTTCTTGAGGAAGAAGCCAAGGCATGGTACAGCAGCAACAAAGAAAAGAAATATGTGCACGTCGACTTAATCAACAAGGAGACCTTAGCAAAGAAGGAGCCGCAAATGTTGGCTAAGATAATGGCTCTGAAGCTGGATTTCATCTTCCGTGACATGGGAGAGTGCAATCTTGACTTGACAAGAGAGTTTTATGCCAACTGGTCACCAAACACAACAGGCAACGAAGTCAAAATTCGGGGCCAAGTGTTACAGCTTACAGCGGATTGGATCAACTCGTTTCTAGGCCTACCTTCGGTCGACACTGCACCATACAAAGAGCTGTACAGCAGGCCTCCTTACAGAGCAATAAGACACACGCTTTGTGGAAGCAGATCAATGGCAAGATGGGGCAGACATAAGGAAACAGGCCGTCACAACACATTCCCCTATGCTCCACTAAATAGGGAAGCAAGAATCTGGATGCGCATTGTCAACTCATGCCTTATTCCTGGGACGCAATACACAAAGATATCGAGAGATAGAGTGTGTTTGGTTTATGCGTTGATGACGAATGTCCCTATCAACTTTGGGGCAATCATTCGATCTACCATGAGAAAAGCCAGACTCCACAGCAGGTCCCATTTCACATTCGGTAATTTGTTGACAGCAATGTTGCGGAAGGAGGATATAGAAGAGGAACCAGCTGACCACAAACTCCCACATACCCCAAAGAAGGTTGACCTCACCAAGGTCAAAGATGCTGAAACAACGCATGGAGTCAACCTTACCACTGCGGAGAGACACGCTCGTGACGAGAGTTTCTTCCGTCATCTCTATGGCATGACACGATTCACTATGATGAGTGGTGGACGTATTCCAACTGCTGAAGAGCTCCAACAGCTGGACCACGACTACCCAATGAACAGACATGCCCGGGAGATGTGTGGAGTGGGAGTATATTTCGAGGAACCTCTTGATGATGACGTGCCAACTGATGATGATAGACGCTTGCCTGATTCTGATGCTGAGGAGAACTCTGACGATGACTCTTACGATGATTCGGACGAAGGGGGTATGACCCCCGACATTGAGGAAGAGTCCGACTAATCAGGTTCTTCGACTTTATTTTCCACTGAGGGCAGTGTCTAGTCTAAGTGTGGGGTGTCGGCAGAATCTGCATGCTATGTTTGTATGTTTGCTTGTTTATTTTGTTTTGAGTCCAAATTTTTATTTTTTTTGTGATTTTTTTTCGTGTGACGTTTTTTTATTTTTTTTAGGAGGAAAATTTTTCTAGCTACGCATGAAATTATTTGGATAGGCAGCATGAGATTAGAACAAGAGTATGTGCTACAATTGTGACTATTGAGACATTTAGGCTCTAGTTGTGACTCATTATGTGATGGTGTGTGATTCAATTCCTTAACTTGTTGGGTCGAGAGTCTATATTACTACCAATCAAGTCGACCATGTGCCTTGTGTGTGTGAGGTAATAGTATATTCTATGTATGTGGCTGATGCTAGAACTTGCCTCGTATGTATGCAAAGCGAAAATAAGGAATGTAAGTTTAGGATATGATTTAGGCATTTCTTTGGCAACCTATACATGTTTACCTTCAGTTTTTCCTACCCATGTAAATCATCCTAGTTAAACCCTTTTGAGCCTTTAGCCTATTTCTTTGACAACCTTGTATGTAAGCCTAATCCATTTTTTTTCAAGACCGTAATTTGATCCAAATTCCTAAGTGCTTTAAAGTGAATAAGTCATGTGACAACATAAGAGGAAATTGGGTGAGTATGATGCTTTAAATTGTAATGGTGCTTGAATGTGTTATGAAAAAGAAAGTGCTATCATAAGAGGTATGTTGTGAAAAGAAAAAGGAAAAGAAAGCTGAAAAGTGAGTTGTGCTTAAAATTGAAAAACAAAAGATGAGAACAAGGGTGGAAGAATAAAATAAAGAAAGGTTGAAAGAAAAAAGTGTCATAGATACAAAGTGATGTATTAAAGTGCTTAGGAACCTAGTCACTATTCTTGGCCAAAATAGTCCTACCCGTCCCTTAGCCTACATTACAACCATCTAAAGACCTACTTGATCCTAATCTTAACATTCCGACATTTAGTAGAGTACTACATTAAAGGCAAGCTTATGGTCACTAGTTGCTACATATGAATTCTTTGTGAGAGTGAGTGCAAGGATATTTTGATACCCATGTTTGAAAATATGCTATACTTGTGAGTGATTATGGGTACTATATTGTGAGACACACATGGTTGATGAGTCTTGGATAGTTGTATATGATTCTATGCACCTTAACGTTTGCATGCGAGTTGATCACCATCACGAGTCTATGCTTGAGGTTAAATTGTTTCTACTTATAATCGAAAAGCTACTCTTTGTTGATAATTGTTGTGCTTGTCTTGAAGAATGTTTTGTGTTGTTTCTGTAAAAACCTTAAGTCGATGCTTAGAAGGACATGATATGTTGTTCGAGGACGAACAAAGCTCTAAGTGTGGGGTGTTGATGATAGGCGAATTTACGCGCCTATATCAATATATTTTGCCCATATTTTAGCCTAGTTTTGAGAACTAATTATCTATTTCATACACTTTTAGTCCTTTTTCCTGTAAATGATCTAACAAATGTGATTAGGAAAGTTTCAGGTATAAATGATGCAAAATACAGCAATTTATGGCTTACTTAACGCAAAAGAAAGCTCACGAACGAAGTGGAAAGGAGCTGGACGCCTAAAGGACTAAATCTGCTGCATGGAAAATCTGTCCCGGGCTAAAACAGCAATTCTGAAGACTTTGGGGACTTACAGACACAAAGCTGGATTTTTGCCATAATACATTAACCTAGTGCAATTAGGTTATGTGTTTCATTATTCTTTTTGGATTATAATTTTGTAACCTTACCCTAGTACATTTGGGTCAAGGATTTCATTAGTATATTAGGATTTGGTTATTTATTTCATTAGCTTAGTAGGAGTAGGATAGGAGTATTATAAATACCCTATCATGCTAGAGATTTAGAGACACATTCTTACAATTCATTCAATTCTTCACTTAATTCAACAATTAATTTTCTTCCATCCCTCTCATCTTCCACCACAAACACTTCTAATCTATTCTTCTATTCATCTATTCCACAACAAGAGAATCGTTACTTGCTACGAAATCACTAAAACCACACGCCAAACACCTACTATTCACGCCATCCACCATGCAAAACGTGATATCCTTCGCATTCATGGGTAACTAAACCTCTTAGTTGGGGTTATGGAAGCCGAATGAGTTACTATCTATTGCTATGAGCTTGTGAGTTCAAGACACGTATATTGCTTATATCATTATTCTCTTCATCTTAAATCTACATCCTTGTGAGTTATAGCTATTTTACTCCAGCATGTCCGCCTGGCAACTAAGTGACAACATGAGCTGACGACTTATCACAAATCTGACGGCTTATCAGCCCATGTCGTTAGACTTAGACAGAAACCCATCAATTTCAATTATTAGGTGACGACCTGGGATGACGGGCTATCAGAGATTTGACGGATTATCATCCTTGGTCATCAGTTGAAAATTTTAGGAACTGGGAAGTGATTTTGTAAGGGTATTTTGGTCTTTTTCCTTACCCCCACGACATAAAATGCCAAAAAACACATACTTAGCTATTGTGATTTAGTTTTAAAAGATCTTAACCCTCTTTGTTCCCAAGAACAAACTTAGGGTTTGTTCTCAATTAACTTCAAGACCATATCACACTCTCCACAAGGTAATCAAGAATTAAGATTCCCATTCCAGAACATTCAAGAAAAGTCATTCTCTTTCAAGATTCAAGCTCTTAGGGTATGTTAGATGTTGATTCTTTGTTTTCTTTCCTAAGAAGTTCAAGAATCCTTTTCTAAATTCAAGATTATATATTTATGAAATTGTCATGATTTTTGTGAATAGAAATTGAAGTTTATGTTGTTGATGAGTTCTAATTCATGACTTGATTTCAAAGATCCAATCTTTGATCCTACTATGTGATGTTCATGATAAAACCCCTTCAAGTTGCATGATATTGATGTATTCATGATAATTAAGTATAGAATCTGTGGTATAACCAAAGCATACTCTCCATATGTTTGATAAAATGCTTAAGTAAAGAGAATAGTGCATTTTTAGTATGTTAAGCATGAAATCCCCAATTATGTGATAACTAATACATGCCAAGCATTTGTAGAAATGCCTTAGTGAATGTATTATGATATGTTGCATGCATTCTTATCCATGTGTATTCCTTATTGAACAACTATGAGATATTAGTATGCATACCCTATACATTTACATGTTTATGACATTCAAGTGATTGATGAGATATCATATTGATTGTGTTGTGAGTTAAAGTCCATTGTCATGATATTCAAGTGTGGTCCTATATTATTAATTTATGTTATCGAGTCCTCGGGGTATCTACACCCAAAAACTTAGCTTCTTTTCTAGAGCTGAGTTAGTCTCAAGATAAAACTAAATCATGCTATGATCAGTAGATTTCAATTAGTGACAGAAGTTAAGAAAACTCAGTAATCTCAGTATTCAACCTAATCCATCTCAGTAATCAATTCAGACCTCAGTAGTATTCAATATTCAGTTCAGATTTAAGTAAAGCTCAGTAAGTTACAGAACTCAGTAGTATTCAGTCAGATAATGAGATTCAGTAGTATTTCATTAGCATTCAAAATTAAGTGAACTCAGTTTAACTCAGTTGCCCAGTATAATCAGTAACAAATTTAGCTCAATCTAAGTTCAATTAAGAATCAATTTAGAGAACTTCAGTTGGGAGTAGTAATTAGCATCGAGAGAGTGTAGGGATGACGGCTTCCCCATTAGAGAGGCAGAGTCATTAGTAACACTCCCTGAACTCCAAAATTGCATAGCCAGTGCAGGACCAGGAGTCATCCGTTAGATTAAGGCTTGAATATCATATTGCCTTAGGCTTGACTTCCTATTTAAGGTCACCCATTAGAGAAGCTTGACCATAGTAGAGGTCTTTACCTGTGGTATAGTATTGACACCCTTCCAACCGGGTTACAGGTTGGACCCCACTAGATCAGATTTGAGGCATGTCGATTAAGTGAGAACTCCCACAGTTGCTGTTTTAGTATCAGTCTTTATAGTAGAACTTAGAAATTAGGACTGTCAGATACAGTCACCTATCTCAGTAAGTAACTTAGATAGTTTCATAGATTCATAGACCACTCGCTAGATAAGCATGGTCTCACACAAAGTTAATCAAAATCAGTACTAATAGATCCAAAGATCACCCATCAGATAGGTCTAATCTAAAACTCAGTCCATCATTTCTATTATTAAAAGATTCAAAGATCTTCCTCTAGATAAGTTTGATCTCAGATACAATCATTCTTTTTCATTAGTAGTAGATTCAGAGATCATCTATTAGAAAGGTTTGATCACATATTTAGTCAGTCGATAGTAGCAAGCTTAGAACTTAGTCATTGATATGAGTTGATTCAGTTAATCAGCTTTAGTACCATCAGATTCAGAGATCACTCCTTAGATAGGATTGGTCTCAATTTCAGTACTTAGTTATCAATATCAGAAGATTTAGTTATTCAGTTTCTTAGTATTAGTAGTAAGTTGAAACATCAGTAAAGAAGTATTCAAGTCTCAATATTCAGAGTCACGATGATTTCAGTTATGGTTGTGCATTCGTGCATATGTCCTCATTCAGTACCTTCATGATTATTCAGTTGAGTTATGTTCATGCATATGCCCTTGAATTTAGCTTTACCTTATTTAGCATACCAGTACATTAAAAGTATTGACGCATACATTTCCCTTGCACTATGGTGTCTTATACCATAGGTTCAGAAGCACGGGATCCCGAGTACCTTTAGCAGTCCAGACTCAATTAGCAACAGTAGACGTAGCAGTGAGTCCTCTTTATTTGAGGATGATCTTTATTTTATTATTACATTAGATTCAATTTATTTATAGTAGACGGAGTAAGTTGGAGATATGTCCCATCAACTCCACAGTTTAGACAGTTAGAGGCTTTTCGGACAGATATATTAGTATTCAGGTTTTAGTATTGATTATTTTTAGATGTTTTGAACCTTATGGCAAGTTACTACCTATTTTCTGTATTTATTTTAGTATATTATGCAGTGCACAGTTACAGATATCAGAAGGGGTTAGCTTGTGGTCCCTCGAGTTATGAGCACCGTATGGTATTTCGGTTCCAGAAAATTAAGGCGTTACAGCTCCTTTTCTGATACATCTATATTTTGTTGGTATAAGGCATGACAGTCTTTATATAACAGGCTAAACCATCTCTCCCTTGTATATTTAGAATTGTTGATGACTCGAGATCATAAATTTAGAGTTGTTAATAACTCAAGCTCACAATTTTAGAACAGAAGGGGTTTTTAAAATCTAAGCAACTAATCTCGATATTGTCCACTAATTTCATTTGTAACTTTTTTCTAGAGTTGTCATGGTTGCTGCTATGGTTGTGTCTAAGTTGTTGTCCACTGATTTAATTTAAAACTTTTTCCTAGAGTTGTCATGGTTGTTTCTATGGTTATGTCTAAGTTGTTGTCCACTGATTTCATTTGTAAGTTTTTTATAGAGTTGTCATGGTTGTTGCTATGGTTGTGTCTAAGTTGTTGTCAAGTTAGTGTAGCTTCTTGGTTGTAATGTAGATATATAGCATTAAGAGTTTAGTGATCCGATACTGTGTGGATGATAGGAGATGAGCTTAGAACTAGTGTGGCTACTAACACCATGCACTTCAATACTGCAAAGTAATTAGTAGTCATACCAAGCTCTTTTATTTATGTGCTCCTTTTCTGATACATTTATATTTTGTTGGTATAAGGTATGACAGTCTACATATAATAGGTTGAACCATCTCTCCCTCGTATATTTAGAATTGTTGATGACTCGAGCTCATAATTTTATAATTGAAGGTGTGCTTAAAATCTTAGCAACTAATGTTGTTGCTGTCCACTAATTTCATTTATAAATTTTTGCTAGAGTTTCCATAGTTGTTGCTATGGTTGTGTCTAAGTTGTTGCCCAATGATTTCATTTGAAACTTTTTGCTAGAGTTGTCATGCTTGCTGCTATGCTTGTGTATAAGTAGTTGTCCACTGATTTTATTGGTAACTTTTTGCTAGAGTTGTCATGTTTGCTGCTATGGTTGTGTCTAAGTTGTTGTCCACTGATTTTACTTACAACTTTTTTCTAGAGTTTTCATGGTTATTGCTATGGTTGTGTCTAAGTTGTGCAGTATTTTGTTTAGTTAAGTGAATGTACAGTCTTTAATTTGATCAAAGAACTGCCACTGCTGCTAGAGTTGCTGCTATATTTTCTTTGTTCTGCTGCTATGCCAAGAGGTTTTATGACTCTGTATTATTTTATTTTGCTACTATGTACGTTGGTCTAATTCTAAATACCTATAAATTTTGTATATTCTCTTAAAATAGGTCGAGATCTAACTCCAAGTAAGTTACATTTGCACGTCCAGACACATAATCATGATGAAAAATCTTTTGTTGGTGAGTGTTCTCGACTTCGACATGTAAGTCCATAATTTATATCATTACTCTTCCCTTATTTTTATTTTTTATTGACATGAACTTGAGTCTATTTTAATAACTCTACTTGTTACAGGAAAAGTATGATGAAATTGTACGTGGAAAATTACAGTGTGAATCTAAAATTGATCAATTGGAATCATATTATGAAGCTGCGGGAGTAGCAAAGAAGAAAAGATCATTTGTTCTTGGGTCTGAAGCTGAAAGTTACTTTGGAAAAATAATTTGTGCCTGTAATGCCTCTACATCATCAGTACCACCTTCGGTTTCTTTACCGACAACAAATTTGAAGGAGTTTGTGAAGCAATTGATTCCGACACTTACTACTCATTTTCTTTTGGTAATTATTGAGCACGTTGGTGGTATTAAGACACAAGAAGAGGTTGTCCTTGATCCTCTGCCTACTAATGATGATGATGACGACGTTGATTCCTAGCTTCATAGTATTCATAGTTTTTTATTATTGCATTAATTTTTGATAGACTATTTTGTGTGGAAGTACAAAATATTGGGTTTTGATACTAATTTTTGATGGATTTGTTTTGACATTAGTTTATTTTTGACAAAACATTTATGTAGTAAAAAATTATGGGTGTTTGGACACAATTATTGTGCATTTTACAATCTATATGAATGTTGGTTATTTTAATCATTCTATGGTTTATGTCTTTCAATTATTTTCTTATAGAATTATTAGCGACAAAAATTCGTCATTAACATTTGTCGTTGCTACTGAAAAACTTTAGGGATGGATAAATTTAGCTGCTAAAGATGGTTGCTATTAGTGACAAAAATTAGTGACTAACTTTTGTCGTTGCTACTGAAAAGCTTTAGCGATAGATAAATTTGGTCACTAAATATGGCTACTCATTCAATCAAAATATGTTGAACGGATCAGCGACCATATATTTAGTCGTAAATTTAGCCACGACGAAAATAAATTTTGGTAATAGCAACTGATTAATCCGTCGACAAGAGCAACAACCGATATTTGTCGTTGCTAGAGGGTCACACATTTTGCAACGGATATTAATTTTTCATCGCTATGAGGCTAGCAACGAGTAATATAGCAACAGAAGCTGATATGTTACAATTCTATCGCTATTTCTTTTTAGCGATGGATTTTGACATGATAGCGATGAAAAACGTGTGTTTCTAAATACTATTTTTTTTGTAGTGTGTGCACTCTTTCCTTTTGATCTCTGAGCTATCCACAACTATTCTACCATCTATGATTTTAAAGTTCTCCATTTCATTTACTATAGAATTCGGGTACATATAGCTTTAGTGATGTCGCGTTGAAATAGGATATGTTCTATAGTTTAAGTGTAATCTGGAAAAAAATACATTTCTCATCCGTAGCCATCTCCCGACACAACATCTTGTCTTTAGTTCTCAATTTTCTCTATAATGTCATCCACAGGACAAAAACATGTTTAAGCTTAGGCACATTATGAAAAATTATTATTATTACCATCCCATATTAGGAACAGGACCCCTGATATTCATGTAAGCCATTGCAATATGAACTTTACCATTATGAACAACTTGATTCCTAACTGTCTAAATACACCAAAATTTCCTTATGATAAAACTTCCTAACTATCTAAGATGCTTGGCTAGGAGACTCCATTATTTTAAAGTTTTGATTCTTAATATAAAAGGAATATATTCAAGTCATCTGAAATTTCTCTTTGATTTAACTCAAGGCCAAAAGCATCTTGCATAAAGCAACCTAGATCAGTATCTTCTCTGCATAACATTATGTCACGACCCAAAAATAAAGGTCATGATGGCATTTATCGCGGCTACCTTGACTAGTAAGCCTATCACTAGAACCGATACAAAAAGAGAAAAAGATAGAAATATCCCAAAGTAAGGATTCTAGAACGAAGCCGAACCACATAAGTAAACATAACAATGGGGAAAGAACTTATCAAAAATACCAATAATATGGCCAAAATCAGGTGTCAATAGTGTAAGAACTACTAATACAATCCAGGAGTCAAATGCATCAGAAAAATAGCCATAAGGGGATAGTATCTGTCTCCGAATACTAATAAAGACATAACTACTATAGAAAGATTGAGGTGAACTCCAGAAGCATAAATGTCCAATCGCTAACTTGGAAGCTCTAACAATCTCCTGAGTTAAGCAAGCTGAGGTCCACTAGAGCTAGGATCTGCACCAAAAGGACACAGTAGGCATGATTACGGTCCACTTGTACTCAGTAGGAATCATAGGCCGACCAAGAAAAGTAGTAAGTAAATCATACAAAATATAAACTAAGGATACGTCACCTGCAATCAGAAAATGTCCCACAACTGTAGCCCACACCGCTTGCACTAAAAGTTCTAATATATCACATATATTACAGCAACACACCAAGATATAGAACACAAGTATACTTTATGTCACATATAAATAGAACAGGGGAAAATATGTGTATACATGATCATCAAATACAGATAAGGGAAGATAAGACAAATACATAGATGACAAGTCAATTTGGCAATACAACACAGCATAAACACAATAAAGTAAGTGCAATAAATATGATGATGATGATGCACGAGGTAGTCGCACAACCTCCGGGATCATCGTACAATCTCTGTATATACCTACGGAGCTAAAGCTTCCCGATATAATACCCATGGGGGTTCGTCAACTCGTATACAATCCACATATCTCATATGTCCTTTCTGGCACATCCCTTGAAAAGAGTTTTATAAGGTGTTACAATATCTCCTCCCCAGAACATCTCTCGATGAGGGTTTTAAATAGGTGTTGCCAGTGTTTCTCAGGTGTTGCCATGGTGGTACCAATGTTTCATGAATGAGTATGATATGAGCACGTAATGCTCATAACCAATCACAATGAGTATTTTCACAACCAACCACACGATATATTTTTACAACCAACCATAATGATATATTTCCACAACAATGTGAGTCAATATTCCTCATTATTTTTGTTTCATCATTGAATTTCCACGTGTATCATATACCAATAAATTTAAATATATCACAATACACCAATGCTACCATATTAGGCATTTTAACAACATAATACAATTATTCACATGTATTTACGGCTATCAACATCACATAGGACTCCACACAGTCACACACATCACATAATATCTCAATGTCAAACATAACATCACATATAATCCCCCACATGGGAACAACACATAGATAGAATATTTTCATAATTATTTCTTACCCTTAACATGTATTTTGTATCATTATTTACTACTCAGCCCAGTCTGAAAGAGTTAAGCCATAACCTACCTCGAAAGTCGAAACTAGTCCGCTAGACTTCAAATCCACAGTGTTACTTTTCACAAATGATCCTGAACTTATATAAAAACATCAAATATGGAATCTACGCATCAAAACAAAATCAATGACCCCATATTAACTACTTTTAGTTTGAGGTCAAAACGGACCCCCGGAACGAATTTTCGAAAAAGAAGCGCAAAATTTCGACTTTACTTCAGTATATTGTTCTCCATGTTTTTAGGAACCTATAGATGAAAACTCAAGTTAAATCAAGTCAAAAATGAGGTTCAAATAAAAAAAACATTTTTGAGCTTTACTGGATAAAATCTTTGAAATCCGGATTAAAATTAAGAATCGAGGTTGTTTTGAAGGTTAAATTGATGAAAAACTATTAATTACAAGATAAAAATATTATTCAAGTGGAAAAGAGTGAAATTGAAGTTTAAAATCAAGCCCTAAGATATTTGGAGTTTTGAGAAATTTATCAAGAAATTGCTAAGAAATAGTGAATTCTTACCTTAAATACATAATAAAATCAAGAAATAGGTGTTAATCTAGTTTCACAAGCTTCACTTTTTAGCTCTCATACTATTTTAGGGTTTAACTCTCAAGAGGCATTGTGAAATAATAGACAAAATGGGTCAAAAGTGGGGTAAAAAGTTGCTATATTGCATAAAATCTGCAATATAGTTCAGTTTTTTCTTCTCCTAAGTCGAAACGGACTTTGATGGGGTGTCCGAGATTCATTTGGAGTCTAATATACACAAATAAACTATGAAACCACACTAAATCCAACATTCAAACGCGTTGGAGAAGTTGGATTTTCAAAAAAACATCATTTTCATAAAGTTGACCCCTGCAATTTGAAATTCGAATTTTTCAAACCGAGGATTGAAATGAGATTTAAAGGCCGTAAAATCACACCAAACATGCTAACACTCTAAAATTGACATTTCAAATCTGCTGGTAAAGTCGAATTTTACATGTGAGGTCGTTTCGACCAAATATAGGTCCCACACCCATATTTTCAACTTTTTGATATTTCAGAGTTGTTGGCACAGTCTGTTCAACTATACGTCGCACGAATCAAAAGATGTCCCCATAAGTCTAAAAAAGCCTCTCGAAGCCATCAAAAATTATAATATCGTATAAATGGTATCAAAATGCATCGAAAATCATGTCAATCACTCCCATACCCCATAAATACCATAATGAAACTATAAGGAGGGATAAAATAATCAAATTGTAATAAATTATAAATTTCACATATTTCATCAAATATTTAGAGCATTATATCATCCACCACTAAAAATCTAGTTCATCCTCGAAGTAAGGCAAAGAAATACTTGAATCAATGAAGAGCTGGGGATAGGAACTATGTATATCAGACTCACCCTTCCAGGTAGCCTCATCTACAGGTCGATATCGCCACAGAACCTTAACCACAAGGATAACTCTAGAGCACAACAGCCTAACATCCCTAGCCAAAATGGAGATCAACTCCTAAACAAAGGACAACCACTCATCTAACTAAACCGAATCCCAGTGAATTACATGATACTCATCAGAAATATAGCAGAGAAGCATAGAATCATGAAAAACTGAATAAACAACTGTAAATCAGGGAGCATATCCAACTCATAAGCCGCTTCATCAATAGTCCAAGGAATCTCAAATAGACCAATATACTTGGGGCTAAGCTTACCCCTCTTCCCAAACCTTATCACACCCTTCATAGGTGAAACTCGAAGGAAGACATGATCACCAACACTAAATATCAAGGTTCAAAGTCGACGATTGACATAGCACTTTTGCATACTCTGAGATACTCTAAGTCTATCCTGAATGAGCTAGAATTTATCCCAAGACTCACGAAGCAAGTCCGTAACTCGAGGTCTCACCTCTGAAACATCAAACTATCCCGCTGGGGAGCGACAACGCCTAAAATACAGTGCCTCAAAAGGATCCATATCAATATTTGAATGGTAGTTATTATTATATGTAAACTCTGCTAAAGCCAAAAGCTGCTCCGAATGGCCACCAAAATCCATCTCACATGTGCGGAGCATCCTTCAAAACCTAGATAGTCCGCTCTGACTGGCCATCATCAGTCTAGAGTGAAATGCTATGCTAAGATCAACCCGAGTACCCAACTCATCCTGAAAAGTCTTCCATAAGTGAGATGTGAACACAGAACCTTGATCAGAAATAAGGGACATCGACGTACCATACAGACGCACAATATCATGAATAAAAATACGGTCAAACCTTTCAGCACTGAATAAGACCTGAACTGGAATAAAATGAGTTAATTTGGTCAATCGATCCACGATGACCCAAACACTATCAGAACCATGAGATACTAATCACAAAGTCCATAGTGATCCATTCCCACTTCTACTCGGGAATGGGTAACCTCTGAAGCAATCCACCAAGTCTCATATGCTTGGCCTTCACCAGCTGACAATATAGGCAACGGACCACAAAATTTGCTATATCTTGCCTCATACCACCCCACTAGTAGTGCTACTTTAAATTATGATACATCTTAGTCACACCTAAATAGATAGAGTATCTAGAATAATAGGCCTCCTCCAAGATCAACCTAATCTAATCGTCCACTATTGGTACACAAACTAGGCCCCCAATCTGAAAATATCTTCTGAATCAAGTGAGGCTTCCTTAGCTTCCCTACTCAACACTTTATCTCGAATCAACCTCAATCTAACATCATCAACCTGATGAGCTCTAATTTTATCCATTAATGAAGATCTAGCCTCCACAAATGCCAAAACACGCCTAGGTGCCAAAATATCAAGTCTAACCATCTAGTTAGCTAAAGACTGAACATCTGAGGCCAAAGGCCTCTCCTGGGTTAAAACAAGTGCCAAGCTATCCATATTAGTTGACTTTCAGCTCAAGGCATCCACAACCACAGTAACCTTGCCCGAATGATAGAGAATAGTCAAGTCGTAATCCTTAAGAAACTCAAGCCAATGGTGCTACCTCATATTAAGATCTCGTTGGATAAAGAAATACTGAAGGCCATGATGATCTGAGAAAATCTCACAACGGACTCCATACAAGTAATGCCTCCATAACTTTAAGGAAAACACAACTGCACAAACCTCTAAATCATGGGTAGGATAATTCCTCTGATGAAGCTTCAATTGACGAGATGCATACGCAGTCACCTTGCCCTCCTGCATCAACATAACACCTAACCCAATACCTAAAGCATCACAAAGATGGTAAAATCTATGCCCTCCTTGGGAAAAGTCAAGATAGGAGCTAAAAAAATCTTATTTTGGTTCAAATTGGTCAATGGAGCTGCAATGGATGAAAAAACCCTTAATAAAACACCGATAACCTTCCAAGCCAACAAAACACTGGATCTCGGTAGGCAATGAACCACTGCAACCATGGCTGGATCAACCATAATACCTTCTTTAGTCACCATATGACCCAAGAAAGAAATAGACTCCAACCAAAACTCGCACTTACAGAACTTAGCATAAACCTTCTCATCCCTCAATATCTGAAGTACAATCCGCAAATGCTCTTCATGATCAATCTCACTCTTGGAATACACCAACATATCATCTATAAATATAATAACAAAGGAGTCAAGATACGGTCGAAACACCTGGTTCATCAACTCCATAAACACGGCAGGGGCATTGGTCAACCCAAAGGACATGACCAATAACTCATAATGACCATATCGAATCTAAAAAGCTATCTTCAAAATATCCAAAGCTCTAAACCTGAACTGGTGATAATCAAACCTCAAATCAATATTTAAAAACATTACAACACCCGGAGCTGATCAAACAAATCATCAATACAAGGAAGAGGATACTTATTATTAATCGTCACCTTATTCAATTTTTGATAATCAATATACATCTACATAGCCCCATAATAAGATAGGCGCACCCCAAGGCGAAACACTAGGTCAGATAAATCTTTTACCAACAACTCCTGCAACTGATCTGTTAATTAATTTAACTCTGTTGGGGCCATCCTATAAAGAGGAATAGAAATAGGCTTGGTTCATGACTTAGCATAAATAACAAAGTCAATATCTCAATTTGGAGGTATACTAGGCAAGTCCGTAGGGAACACGTCCATAAACTCACGTATAATATGCACAGAATCTAAGAAAAGAAGTGAAATAACATTGGTGTCACGAATATGGGCCAAGTAAGATAAACACCCCCACTCAACGAATTTATGACCCTGGACATAAGATATAACCCTCTTAAGATCCGAATGGTGTCCACCCTTCCAAGCTATCCATAGCACACCCAGCAAAGCTAAAGTCATGGTCTTGGAATAACAATCTTGGATGTCATGAGAAGGATCCAAACGATCCATACCCAAAATAACATCCAAATCGACCATGGCTAACACAAGTAAGTCTACCAAAGTCTCATGCCCGACAAAAATTACTACACATGATCGGTGCACCCGATCCACCACTAAAGAATCATATATCGAGGAAGATACATGAATAGGCATGGGAAGAGGCTCACTAACAGAATCAAACCCAAAGTAAAATACACGTACACATAGTATAAAGTCGATCTCAAATCAAATAATATAGATAAAATTCTAAACCAAACGAGAATGATACCTGTAATCACAGCATCAGAAGCCTCTACCTCAGGTCTGGCTAGTATAGCATAATACTGACCGTGACCACCAATTGCTTGGGTGTCCCTATGACCACCACCATAGGCTCTACTATCTTTACCTCTCGCATCTATGGTAAAACCCCTACCTCTCACAGTTGAAATAGGAGTATCCTGAATCACCTAACGGGAATAGTTCCTGGCCATATGGCCAATATAATCACACATATAGCAACCCTCTATAACCATCCTCAATAAGAGAAGGTACAATTAGGCCCTAAAGACCACCCTAAAATGCTGAACTAGAAGACCCACCACCTGAACTTTGTAAAACCGCTTGCACTGGACTACCCTGGTATCTACAAGAATCTTTAAAATCTTTGCCTCAAGAGGTATAAATCCTAAACTCACCAAAATATTTCTGGAGCCTCCCTGAGATGCACTAAGAATACCTTTTGTCACTTAGCATTATCCACTATACTCTGGAAAGAAACCCCAAACACAACTATATGAGATGTAGCCATCTTAAAAGAAACATCCAAACCCTTCACAAACTTTCAAATCTTCATAGACATAGTGGAAATGCTATCATAAGAATATTTGGATAGGGAATGAAAGCATGAGTCGTACTCAACAACTGTCATGAAGCCCTGTGGCAAATGATCAAAGTCATACCTTATACGGTCTCTCAAACTAAAAGGCACAATTTTTCTAAGAAACCCTCAATAAACGGATCCCTAGATAACTCAGGAGCATCAACAGGCCTACAAACAACAAATAATCTCCACCAATCTCTATAGTATCTCTCAACTGATAGTAGTATAAGCCACACTACCCATATAGAAAGAGAGAACTACAACTCAAAGCATAAGGTATGGAAGAACTTCACATGATAAAGAATAAAATAAGGAAAGTTTCCTAAAGACGTTCTATAGCCTCTCAAAGATAGATACGAACATCTGCGTATCGATCTACAAGACTCTATTAGACATCCTATTCTGACACTGTTGAGACCAATGAACCTGGCTGCTCTAATACCAATTTGTCATGACCTAAAAATAAAGGTCATAATGACACTTGTCGCGGCGTACCTTGACAAGTAAGCCTATCACCCAAACTGATACAAAAAGAGAAAAAGACAGAAATATCATAAGCTAAGGCTTCTAGAATAAAGCCGAACCATATTAGTAATCATTACAATGTGAAAAGAACTTATCCAAAATACCAATCATGCCCAAAATTAGATGTTAATAGTGTTAGAACTACTAATATAATCCAGGAGTTAAATACATCAGAATTATACTCACAAGGGAATAATATCTTTCTTTGAATACTAATAAAGACATAACTACTATAGAAAGATAGAGGTACGCTTTAGACACAGAAATGTCTAACCGCTACCTTGGAAGCTCCAACAATCACCTGATTCAAGCAAGCTGAGGTACACTCGAGCTAGGACCTACACCAAAAAAAGTAGTAGGCATGAGTACAGTCCACTTGTACTCAAAAGGTATCATAGGCCAACCAAGAAAAGTATTAAATTAAGCACACAAAATATACACTAAGGGCAGGTTACCTGCAATTAGAAAATGTCCCACAAAGGTAGCCCACACCGCTTGCACTAAGAGTGCTAATATATCACATATATTACAATAGCAAACCAAAATATAGAACACAAGTATACATTATGTCACATATAAATAGAACAAGGGAGAACATGTAGATACAAGATCATCAAATACAAGTAAGGAAAGATAAGACAAATATATAGATGACAAGTCAATATGGCAATACAACACAGCATAAATAAAATAAAGTAAGTTCAATGTATACGATGATGATGATGATGATGTGATGATGACGATGATGCACAAGGTCATCGCTCAACCATCAGGATCATCATATAATCTCTGTATACACCTACGGAGCTAAAGATTCTCGACATACAACCCATGGAGGGTTCATCAACCCATATAAAATTCACATATCTCATATCTCCTTTTCAAAATATCCCTCAAAAAGGGTTTTATAAGGTGTAACAATATCTCCTCCATGGAACATTCCTCAGGGAAGAGTTTAAATAAGTGTTACCAATGTTACTCAGGTGTTACCATGGTGGTACCAATGTTTCATGAATGAATATGATATGAGGATGTAATGTTCACAACTAATCAGAATGAGTATTTCCTCGACCAACCACACAATATATTTTCACAACCAACCACAATGATATATTTCCACAATCATGTGAGTCAATATCCACTCATTATTTCTATTTCATCCATGAATTTTCATATGTCTCATATATCAATAAGTATGAATATATCACAATACAGCAATGGTACCACATTAGGCATTTCAAAAATATAATACAATTATTCACATGTATTTAGGGCTACCAACATCACATAGGAATACACACAGTCACATACATCACGTAATATCTTAGTGTCGAACAAAATATTACATATAGGCCCCTACATGGTAATAATATATAGATAGATATTTTTAATGATTAGTTCTCACTCTTAGCATGCATTTTGTATCAACATTTACTACACAGCCCAGTCTGAAAGAGTTAATCCATAACCTACTTTGAAAGCCAAAACTGGTCTGTTATACTTTGAACCCACAATCTTACTTTCCATGAATGATCCCAAACTTCTCTAAAAGCATCAAATATAGAATCTATGCATCAAAACAAAATCAATGAAACTCATATTGACTATTTTTGGTTCGGGATCAAAACAGACCTCCGAAATGGATTTTCAAAAAAAAGTGTAAAATTGAAACTTTACTTCAAAATCATATTTTCCATTCTTATAGAAACCTAGATCTAAAAATACAAGTTATATCGAGTAAAAAATGAGGTTCAAATCAAAGAAAAACCATTTTTGAGCTTTATCGGATAAAATCTTTGAAATCCGAGTCAAAATCAAGAATCGAGGTTGTGTTGGAGGTTAAATTGATGAAAACTAGTAATTAGTAGATTAAAACATTATTCAAGTGAAAAGGAGTGAAATTGGGATTTAAAATTGAGCCCTCAGCTTTTTAGAGTTTTGAGAAATTTATCAAGAAATTACTAAGAAAATGGTGAATTCTTAACTTATATCCGTACTAAAATCAAGAAATAGGTGTTAATATAGCTTCACAAGATCCCACAAGCTTCACTTTTAAGATTACATACTATTTTAGGGTTTAACTCTCGAGAGGTAAGGCAAAAAAATAGACAAAATAGGCCAAAAGGGGGTAAAAGTTGTTATTGCATAAAATCTGCAATATAGTGCAGTTTTTTCTTCTCCTAAATCGAAATAGACTTCAACCGAGTGCCCGTAATTTGTTCGGAGCCCTATATATATTAATAAAATTTGTAACTACACTAAATCCAATGTTTTAGATGCGTTGGCAAAGTTGAATTTTCAAAAAAAATAACGTTTTCATAAAGTTGACCCCAGAAATTGAAATTTTCTAAACCGAAGGTCGAAATGAGATTTAAAGACCTTAAAATCACACCAAACATGCTAACACCCTTCAATTGATATTTTAGATCTGTTGGCAAAGTTGGATTTTATATCTAAGGTCGTTTCGACCAAATGTGGGTCTCACACCTATATTTTCAATTTTCCAACTTTCCGATCAATAGGTCGAAATGAGCTCGGGTGCACCAAAACCCAAACCAAAGGTATACCCAACTTAAAATCAATATTTTGGAGGTGCTGACACAGTCTGTTCGACCATCCATCATATGGATCAAAAGATATCCCCATAAGTCTAAAATAAGACTCTTGAAGCCATCAAAAATTACAATATCGCATAACTGGTATAAAAATGCATCAAAAATTGTGCCAATCACTCCCACACCCCAGAAATATCATAATTAAAATATGGGGAGGGGTAAAATAGTCAAATCAGAATAAATTACAAATTTTACATATTTCATTAAATTTTTAGATTGTTACACATTAAGTCTCCCAGCTCCTTTAAATTAACAAATTTTCTCCCAAGAAACAAGATATCTTCATCATAATCCATTTCACCATTTTCTTAGGAAAGCCAAATTCTCTCAAAATCTTCTCTATGAAATACCATTCCACAGATTCATATACTTTCTAGAGGTCTATCTTGCTCATGCATCTTGAAGATATGTGTTTTGTTGTATACTCCTTAATCAAATCATGGCTCAAAATTATATTGTCTGTGATAAGTATACCAGGTATAAAATTTGACTGACTTGTCCCTACAACCTCTTCTAATACTTATTTGATCCTCCTAGAATTAATCTTAGATATAACTTTCTATATAGTGTAGAAATATGCAATAGGCCTAAAAACTCTTATAGTATTAGGGTGGGTGTTTCTAGGAACCAGAGTGTCCAATGTGTTGTTGACTTCCTTTAACATTTTTTTCTTCTAATGTAAGTTTCGCATTGGCTGACAAACATCATTCTGGATAATAGACCATGCCTTTTTAAAAAATGCAGTAGTAAAACTATCTATTTCTAGAGCTTTGTTATCACTAATACTAAACAAAGCCTATTTATTATATTGTCTTATAACTATTTGACATATTCTCCTTTGATGAGTATGATTATGACTAGGCCCCTCTCTCATGAGTTCTAAATCAATGGATGGCAAGGGATTGGACTGGGTTCCAAGTAGAACTTTATAAAAATTTATAACTTTAGATTCAATGTCAGTTTGTGATTACGATATGTCTATTCTCAGTTCTTAATCTAGAGATATGGTTATTACTAGCCCTAGTTCTCATGCAATTAGAAAAGTATCATTGTTACCATTTCCTTCTTTAATACAATGAACTTTTGACATTTGTCTAAAATATTTTCCTAGATATTGAGCCACTTATTAAGAGTTGTACGAGCCTCTTTTTCCTCTTGAACAAGATCATCGTTCATAGAATCATTCAATAAGGACTTGAAGTGTTGCAACTAACTCTACCTCATAATATTACTATCCAAGCTTCCCATATATCCCTCCTTAAGTTGTTTCAAAGGCTCTTTGCAAAGCTTGAGTTTTTGCCATACTTTAAACATGCTTGAACCATGAATATCCGTCTCCAACATTAATTAATAATTTTTATAAAGTGGTCATGTTCAATCATAATGTTGAGAAATCTGAAAGGCTTACTCATACTGTCATACTCTAAACATTCTATGTATATTGGGGAATGATCTGAGAAGTGATTCTTCTAAAACATAGTAGTCACATGTCCATACTGTATTAGCCATCTTTCATTTCATAATATCCTATCTATTCTACTCTGACATGAGATGCCCATTAGACTAAGTAAGGACTCTGTCCGTAGATTTTTAATCTGTGAGATTCAAGTTCATACATGTAGCTCAGGGTCTTTAATTACATGATATACAATTGGTCTATCCCCAACTTTCCTTATAATTAAGTGGAAAATTAGAGTCCCCCCACACACACCAAGGTTGATCAACAGAAGCACCTATATCCAACAATCTGCACCATAATTCTTTCCTTTCATTAAAATAATTTCTATCATATATATTCCAATAACATTGAGACTAAATCTATATATCTTGGATCATACACCGGATATACTAAGAATGTGTTTCCTCTATAAAAATGATATGATATTGGGTGTATTTATGCATTCTAGAGTCCCTATTCTAGACTTTTTTGCCTTGTTTTAAGGATAAGTCTATTCTATAATGGTGGATAATGAGATAAATATGTATAAAAGAGTTAAAGCATGTGTTTATGATGTTAGGAGTGAGTTTTGAACAAGTTTGTACCTAAAAGATTCATTTAGAGTTCAACCCAGAAAACTAGTGTTACTAGCTTGAGCTAGGTGCTTGTCTAGTTTATTCTGGCGGATTCTATTGTATTTAAAGTATTCCAAATGGTTTTTATGTGTATTTATATGTGAAACAACTTGTTTATAATGCTCAAGGGTCAATTGGAACATGCTAAGTGTCAAAACAATGAGTTAAAGATCAAAGTGAAATTTGCCTTTACTTAGCTCATGTTTTAGTTCGTTGTGTTGGATGTTGCGTTATTTTGTGATTTAAATTATTATTTTTAATTCTATAGCATGATTTTTTAATGGATAATTATTATATATGACGGATATACAAGCTTCAAATCAAGTGAGAACAACTCAAAAAGACTCAAAATGGCTCAACAAAGGCACAATATGCAGATTGACACATCTTTGGACCCCTGGAATATTGTGGGCGCATGTGGACTATAAGAGTGGCCAATGGATACGTTCAAAATTTCAATATATTTCTAAGAGGCCCAAAATAACAACCAACTAGCGCATGATGGTCCTAAAAAGGATTAGTCCGCGACGCGGGCTCATTTTGGTGCTCCCTTACCTTAGAAAAATTTTTGAAGACAACTTTCATAGAGTGCATGCGATTAGCATGCGATGCATTCTCCATTCCATAGGAATATAGGGTGCGATGCACGCTCCACTCCACACCTGTACATATCCAGATAAATCGACTTCTATTGGGACTTGGCTTACTCTTATGTTATAAATACATGTTATATCATGTTTTTACATACTTTTGGGCATCTTGTATGAGTTTTGGGGATGATAAACACTTATTTTAAGTTTTATATCTCTTTATTTTAGATTCTTTCATGGTTTGTATCATTAATCCAAGGGATTGGATGATGAATATTTCCATTAAAGGGTAAAACCCCCTATCCAACGTTAAGGCCAAGATCATGACTACTCTCATTTTGAATTAAGTTTTTTAATTTTCTTATTATAATTGGTTTTTTTTATGCTTGGTTTAACTATTTTAAGGTTTAGCTACCCTTAGAATACATCAATTGTCAACCTTGTGAAATCGGGAAAGGGGATAGGGAGATAGAATATAGGATTAAGCAAAGTATGGTTTGTGTTTCTTAATAAAATAAGGAATTCAAATTAGTATCTAGGATAGGAATGTACTTAGTTATCTTACTTGTTGCACATGTAGTATGATATTTGTAAAGAACTTGAGTGGACTATTGCATCCCCGCTCAATGATATAGTTTTAAGGTTCAAGTTAGGTAAAGGATTAGAGATTGAGAAAACATAACCATGCAATTAACCGTATGAATCAACAACCAAGATAAGGGATTTAACTAATGAAGTTCAACAACGTAGTATGATTGTTCATAAGCCTTAACCCTAGGCTAATATCCATATATTTCCCTAAGTCATTACTTTTTTGCATTAGTTTAGTTTAGTTTTAATTTACAACTTTAAAACTCTATTTGCTACTCTCCTCAATTTGTTAAACTAGAATTGGATAGGCGGCGAATGCAAGTCCCTGATAGATTGATACTTGGGCTTCTTTAAAGCCACTTTACTACTTGATAAGACTATGTACACTTGCGTGTGCACTTGGACGCTGTCAAGTTTTTGGCGCCGTTACCGGGGACTTGCAACTAAGAAACTATCTTATTTTTAGTTTTTCTATATTGAGTTGTTAATAGTTTAGTTGTTTTTTTAAGTTTTTTTTTAGTTTTTTTTTATATTGTCTTTTTATCAAACTTCTTGACATGGCAGCCTAGAATAGATGGTTTCCGATTGATGTCGATTCTATGTGGAGTATGATTAGTGGAAATAGTGGTCATTCTGAAGATATATGTGTTGTCAATCCTGATTCAGTAATGTTTGTGGGTTATGATTAGAGGCAAAATTATATAATCTACTACAATTAAACGAGGCAGAAACAACCACAAATCCAATCATGGAACAACCAGGAATAGTTTTAGCAACTACAACCAAACATATAGGCCACAATTCAAACGAGCAATTTGAAAGAGATGATGAAACAAATTTTATCATCTCAATTTGAGTTGATGGAAAACATGACAAACTATCGGGAGGATTTAGAGCAAGTGAATAATAAATTATAGATAGATATAGAGTTGACCTTCCAACCGGTTGTAGACGAAGTAGCTGATAATTCAAGGAAGTCTGAGTACTCGAAAACTAAAATTGTTGAACAGGTTAAGGAGATACTACCATCACCATATGAATCATAACCATTCAACTTTTATCTTTTTTTGAGACTGAAATTGAGAAGGTAAATAAGAGTGAGTGTGTTATTGATAGTGTAAATCTATTAAGTGGGATTGGTTGGGCCTCACTCAAAGCACTTTTCTACATTATGTTTAGATGATATCTTGTCTGTGGAATCATTTAAAATAGTGGAGGAGTGTGAAGATGATGAACAAAAATCCTATATTCTTGATTTTACACCAGACAAGCAATATAAATACACACCTCACTTCAAAGTCGAGTGGTTTACCATGCACTTTCCATTACTCGATTCCTTAACTTTTGTACCACCTCCCTATGATCGAGGCAAGAAGATGGATGCCAAGTTGGGGCAAAATTTGTATCCTCAAGGTGGAGGAAAAAAATGATTAAGTCGTGCTGCGACACTAAATTAGGTGCTTTTGGGGAGGCAACCCAAGCTAGGTATATTTTATTTTTAGTTTTTAGTTTTTATTTCATGTAGTTTTTTATTTAGATGGAGTCGCAAGTTATTGGAATTCTGAGTACTGAAAACTTGAGCTATGGAGCATGGAAAAAACTTAGTGTTGGGTCCTATGGATCTTATTCATATGTAAAGATGCTACTAGCTAGGCCTAGAGGCCTCAGAGAGTATTTCTATCTCTTACCTTTAAATTCACTTTGGGGATAAAGTAGATTTTGAAGTGTAGGATGGGGAAGTTCCCAAATTTTGGCTCAATTAAAAATTTTTAGGATAGGAATAAGTGAGATATTCTTATTGGTACTATTTTTGATTACATGATTCAAGTGGTTTTGTATTTAAAATTATGTTGATCGATGTGAATAGCTATTTTTGAGACTCATAGGCTCAAGTTTATGACTCTTGTTCATGTTGGCTTAATTTTGAATTTGTGCTATTGTTGAGTTGGAAGTCTATGATGATCCTATTGAGTTGACCATATGTCATGTGCGTGTAAGGTTTTTGTATTTTCTTTGTTACATGTGTTGTCTAGAACTTGCTCTATGTGTGTGCGAATTGAAATAAAGAATGTGGGTTTAGGCGATGATTTAGCCATTTCTTTGATAACCTTATTTTATACCCTCTATTGTCTTCCTTTGTGCATCATCCTAGTTTACCCCCACTGAGCCTTTAGCTTTTTCTTTGGAAACCTTATAAGTAACTTAATTCCCTTCATTGATAGACCATAATTTGATCGAAAAAGCTCCTAGGCGCTTTAATGAAAAATTAATAGAGTAAGGAGTTTGAGAAATAAGAGGGAAAAGGTAAAATTGATTCCCCAAGGTAATAGTTATTAGTGTTTATAATTGATGTGTGGTGGATGAATATGATATAATTGACTCTAAGAATATTGCCATGATTGTGAAAAAAAGAAGAGAAAAATTGATTCATGTGGTAGTAAACTATACCTCCACCAAGTGTTTGTGAAAATGCTTAGAAGAGATGGGGAAAAAATAAAAGATATGGGTGGATAAAAATGGTGTAATTTGGTTATGGGAGATTGATTTTAAATGTATATTGTAGTGTATTAAAGCGCTTAGAGAGGTTAGTGACTATTCTTGGACAAAATAGTTCCTACCCATCCCTTAGCCTACATTACATCCCGAAAAAGTCCTAATTGATCCTAAATTTCACATTCCGATATTAGTAGAGCATTACACTAAGGGAAATCCTATGGTTCATTGTGTGTAACTTGTGAATTCTTTGTAAGAGTGAGCATAATTTGATTCTTGTACCCATAATGTTATAAATTGTTTAATTGTGAGTGGTTATGGGTAACTCTCCTGTTGTGAGGTGCACATGTTTTATGAATGTGAGTGATTTGTATGTTGTCTTTGATTGAGTGATATGCATGATTTTGCCGCTAGGTGAGTAAATTCCTGAGGCTAGATGTTTTAAAAGTAGTGAACATGTGCTTTTAGTAGTGTAAATAACATACTTAGAGTAGTAACTTGTATTTCGTGTATTCATGATAGTACTATCTTGAGTGTCTTGCATTTATTAGAAGTTTAGAGTCTCCTTAGATGATAAGGATTAAATTTAAAAGTTGTTTGAGCATGAGCAAGGCTTTATGTGTGGGGTGGTGATGTTGGGTGTATTGATGCATTCTAGTGTCCCTATTCTAGCCTTTTGAACCTTGTTTTGAGGATGATTCTATGGTATAATGGTGTATAATGATATAAATGTGTATCAAAGTGTTAAATCATGTTTTTATGATGTTAGGAGTGAGTTTCAAACAAGTTTGTACCTAAAAGATTCATTTAGAGTTCAGCCCGGAAAACTAGTGTTACTAGCTTGAGCTAGATGCTTGTCTAGTTGATTCCGATGGATTCTATTGGGTTTAAAGTGTTCCAAATTATTTTTATGTATATTTATATGTAAAAAAACTTGTTGATAATGCTCAAG
Source organism: Capsicum baccatum var. pendulum (assembly GCA_030864225.1). Lineage (NCBI taxonomy): Eukaryota > Viridiplantae > Streptophyta > Magnoliopsida > Solanales > Solanaceae > Capsicum > Capsicum baccatum. Next base: position 44,912,008 of record CM061561.1, read on the forward strand.
GGATAATTGGATCAAGCCAAGGGTCAAAACAATGAGTTAAAGATCAAAGTGAAATTAGCCTATGCTTAGCTAGTTTCTAGTTCATCGTGTTGGATGTTGTGTTGTTTTGAGATTTTATTTGTAGTGTTTAATGATATAGGATTCTTTTTAAATGGATTATGATGATATATTAAGGATATACAAGCTTCAAATCAAGTGGGAACAACTCAAAAAGGCTAGAAATGGCTCAACGAAGGCGCAATAGGCAGATTAATGCACTTTTCGACCTCTGGAATGTCTTCGGAACTTTGGACTGTTGGAGTGGCCAATGGACATGTGAAAAGGACCAATGGATTCAGAATATTCCAAAAATAGCAACCAACTGGCGCGTGGTGACACTAAAGGTGATTAGCCCGCGAGGCGGGCTCATTTCGGTGCCCCCTTGCCTTAGAAAAATTTATGAAGACAACTTTCAGAGAGTGCATGCGATTAGAATGTGACGCATACTCCATTCCATAGGAATAGAGGGTGTGACTCACACTCCTACTCCAAACTTGGGTGTTCCAACCTAATCAACTTCTATTGGGACTTTGCTTACTCTTATGTTATATATACATGTTGTATCACGTTTTTACAAACTTTTGAATGTCTTGTACTAGTTGTGGGGCTGCTAAACACTTCTTCTAGGGTTTATATCTCTCTATTTTAGTTTCTTTTATGGTTTTCATTATCAATCCAAGGGATTGGATAATGAATATTTCCATTAAAGGTTAAAGCCTCCTATCCGGAGTTAAGTCCAAGATCATGACTACATTCATTTTGAATTAAGTTTGTTAATTTGCTTATCATGATTTATTGTTTGTTCATTCTTTTTTTAACTATTTTAAGGATTATCTACCCTTAGAATACCTCAATTGTCAACCTTGTGAACTCGGGAGAGGGAATAGGGCGATAGAACATGGGAATAAGCAAAGTATGGTTTGTGTTTCTTTATAAAAGAAGGAATTCAAATTAGTAACTAGGACAAGGATGTACTTAGATACCTTACTTGATTCACACGTAGGATGATATTTGTAAAGAACTTAAGTGGACTATTACATCCCCGCTTAACGATGTAGTTGTAAGGTTCAACTCAGCTAAAGAATTAGAGGATAGAAAACCATGATCATGCAATTAACCCTACGAATCAATAACCAAGATAAGCGATTTAACGAATAAAGTTCAACAATGTGGTATGATTGTTCTTAAGCCTTAACACTAGGCTACTATCCATAGATTGTTCTAAGTCATTACTTTTTGCATTAGTTTAGTTTAGTTTCAACTTACAACTTTAAAACCTTAATTGCTATCTCCTCAATTGGTTAGACTAGAAATGGATAGGCGGAGAATGGAAGTCTCTAAGAGATCGACACTTGGGCTACCTTGAAGCCACTTTACTACTTGATAAGATCACGTACACTTGCGTGTGTGATTGGGCGCTGTCAAGTTTTTGGCATCACTGTCGTAGACTTGTAATTAGGCAACTATCTTATTTTTTATTTTTCAATAATGAGTTGTAAATAGTTTAGTTGTTTTCTTAAAGTTTTTTTTATGTTTTATTTATATTCTTTTTTATCACACTTCTTGAGATGGCTGCCTAGGATAGATTGTTTGCGAGTGATAATGATTCTATGTGGTGTATGGTTTGTTGCAATAGTGGTCATTTTAAAGATATATGTGCTGTCAATTCTGATTCACTAATTTCTGTGGGCTATGATCAAAGGGAAAATTATATAAACTACTACAATCAAACAGGGCAAAAACAGCCATAAATCCAATCATGGAACAACCAGCAGCAGTTTCAGTAGCAACAACCAAACATGCAGGCCACGATTCAAATGACCAATTTGGAAGAGATGATGAAATAAATTTTAGTGTCTCAAAATGAGATAATGGCAGACATGAAGAACTATCGGGAGAATGTTGAGCAATTGAATAATAAATTAGAGACAGATGCAGAGTTGACCTTCCAATCAGTTGTAGACAAAGTAGCTGATAATTTGAGTAAGTATGAGTACTCGAAAACTGAAATTGTTGAACAGGTTAAGGAGATACTACCATCACTATATGAATCACAACCATTAAATTTTTAACTTTCTTTTGAGACTAAAATTGAGAAGGTGAATGAGAGTGAGTGTGTTATTAATAGTGTAAATCTAGAAGTGTGATTGGTTGGGCCTCACTCAAAGCACTTTTTTATTTTATATTATGTTTAGATAAAATTTTGTTTGTGGAATCATTTAAAATAATGGAAGAGTGTGAAGATGAGGAACCAAAATCCTATGTTCTTGATTTTACACCGAACAAGCAACATAAATACACACCTCACTTCAAGGCCAAGTGGTTTACCATGAACTTTCCATTACTCGATTCCTTAATTTTTATACCATCTCCCTATGATCGAGGAAAGAAGATGGATGCTAAGTTTGGGGTGAAATTCAAATCCTCAAGGTAGAGGAAAAAGAATGATTAAGTCGTGTTGCGATACTAAATTAGACGCTTCTTGGGAGGCAACCCAAGATAAGGTATATTCTTTTTTTAGTTTTTATTCCATGTTGTTTTTGTTTTTGATTGATTCGCAGGTTATTGGGAAGTCTGAGTACCGGAAACTTAAGATATGGAACATGGCAAAAAAACTGAGTGTGCGGTCCCATGGATCTCATTCATGTATAAAGATGCTACTAGCTAGGCCTAGAGGCCTCAGGAAGTATTTCTATCTCTTACCTTTAAATTCACTTTGGGGACAAAGTAGATTTTTAAGTGTGGGGTGGGAAAATTCTGAAATTTTGGCTCAATTAAAAAATTTTAGGATAGGAATAAGTGATATATTCTTTTTGGTGTTATTTTTTATTACAGAATACAAGTGATTTGTTTGTAAAAACATGTTGATTGATGTAAATAGCTATTTTTGAGAATCTTAGGCTCAAGTTTATGACTCTTTTTCATGTTAGCTTAATTTTGAATTTGTGTTATTGTTGAGTTGGGAGTCTATGATGATCCTAATGAGTTGAGCATATGCCATGTGCGTATAAGGTTTTTGTATATTCCTTGTTGCATGTGATGTATAGAACTTGCCCGGTGTCTGTTCAAAGCAAAATAAAGAATGTGGGCTTAGGAGATGATTTAGCAATTTCTTTGATAGCCTTGTTTTATACGCTCTATTGTCCTACTTTGTGCATTATCCTTGCTTACCCCTATTGAGCCTTTAGCTTTTTCTTTGGCAACCTCATATGTAACTTAATTCCCTTCTTTGATTGACCATAATTTGATCCAAAAAGCTCCTAGGCGCTTTAATAAAAAATTAATTGAGTATGGAGTTTAAGAAATAAGAGGGAAAAGGTGAAATTGATGCCCCAAGGTAGTAGTTATTGGTGTTTTTAATTAATGTGTGGTGTATGGATGTGATATAATTGATTCTAAGAATATTGCCATGATTGTGAAAAAAAAAAGAGAAAAATCAATTCATGTGGTGGTAAACTAGACCTCCACCAAGTGTTTGTGAAAATGCTTAGAAGAGATGGGACAAAAATAAAAAGATATGGGTGGATAAAAATGGTGTAATTTGGTTATGAGAGATTGATTTTAAATTTATATTGTAGTGTATTAAAGCTCTTAGAGAGGTTAGTCACTATTCTTGGCCAAAATAGTACCTACCCGTCCCTTAGCCTACATTACAATCCAAAAAAATCCTAATTCATCCTAAACTTCACATTTTTATAATCGTAGAGCATTACACTAAGGGAAAGCCTATGGCTCAGTGTGTGTAACTTGTGAATTCCTTGTAAGAGTGAGCATAATTTGATTCTTGTATCCATCATGTTATAAATTGTTTAATTGTGAGTAATTATAGATAACTCACTTATTGTGAGGGGCACATGTTAGATGAAAGTGGGTGATTTGTATGATGTATTTGATTGACCAATATGCATGAGTTTCCACTAGGTGAGTCAATTCTTGAGGCTAGGATGTTTTAAAGGTAGTGTTCATGAGTTTTCAGTTGTGTAAATAACATGCTTAGCATAGTAACTTGCATTTCCTGTTGTCATGATAGTACTACCTTGAGTGTCTTGAATTTATTAGAAGTGTAGAGTCTCCTTAGATTAGGAGGATTATAGTTAAGAGTTGTTCGAGGATAAACAAGGCTTTAAGTGTGGGGTGGTAATGTTGGGAGTATTTATGCATTCTAGTGTCCCTATTCTAGCCTTTTTAGCCTTTTTCTGAGGATGATTCTATGCTATATTGGTGTATAATGATATAAATGTGTATCATAGTGTTAAATCATGTGTTTATGATGTAGGAGTTAGTTTCAAACAAGTTTGTACCTAAAAGATTCAGTTAGAGTTCAACCCAAAAAACTAGTGTTACTAGCTTGAGCTAGGTGCTTGTCTAGCTGATTCAGGTGGATTCTATTGTTTTTAAAGTGTTCCAAATAGTTTTTATGTGTATTTATATGTGAAACAACTTGTTGATAATTCTCAAGGGTCAACTGGATCATGCCAAGGGTCAAAACAATGAATTAAAGATCAAAGTGAAATTATCCTATGCTTAGCTCGTGTTTATAGTTCGTCATGTTGGATGTTGTGTTTTTTGTGATTTTAATTGTTGTGCTTAATTCTATAGGATGCTTGATGAATGGATATTGATGATATATTAAGTATTTACAAGCTTCAAATCAAGTGGGAACAACTCAAAAAGGTTCGAAATAGATCAACGAAGGCACAATACGCAGATTGACGTAATTTTGGAACCCTTGAATCTATTGGGTGCTTATGGACAGTAGTAGTAACCAATGGATGCGTGAAAAACACCACTGTATTCATAAGAGGCCCAACATAGCAACCAATAAGGACGTGGTTGTCATAAGGTCTATTAGCCTGCGACGTGGGCTCATTTTGCTGCTCCCTTGACTTAGAAAATTTTCTGAAGACTACTTCCAAAGAGTGCATGTGGATAGCATATGAAGCATGCTCCATTCCACATCTGGGCATTTCAATCTAAATCGACTTCTATTGGGACTTGGCTTTCTCCTATGTTATAAATACATATTGTATGACATTTTTACACACTTTTGAATGTCTTGTACGAGTATGGTTTGAATGTCTATTGGGACTTGGCTTTCTCCTATGTTATAAATACATATTGTATGACATTTTTACACACTTTTGAATGTATTGTAGAACATGGGAATAAGCAAAGTATGGTTTGTGTTCCTTTATGAAATAAGGAATTCAAATTAGTATCTAGAATTGGGAGATACTTAGAAACCTTACTTGATTCACACGTAGGATGATATTTGTAAAGAACTTAAGTGGACTATTACATCTCCGCTCAACAATGTAGTTGTAAGGTTCAACTTAGGTAAAGGATTAGAGGTTGGAAAACCATGGTCATGCAATTAACCCTACGAATCAATAACCAAGATAAGCAATTTAAAGAATGAAGTTCAACAACGTAGTATGATTGTTCGTAAGCCTTAAACCTAGGCTACTATCCATAAATTATCCTAAGTCATTACTTTTTTGCATTAGTTTAGTTTAGTTTTAATTGACAACTTTAAAACTCTATTTACTACTCTCCTCAATTGGTTAAACTAGAATTGGATAGGCGGCGAATGCATGTCCCTGAGAGATCGATACTTGGGCTTATTTGAAGCTACTTTACTACTTGATAAGACCACGTACACTTGCATGTGTGCTTGGGTGCTGCCAATTAGCCTCTTCCCTTTCCAAAGAATTCATATTCTACCATTTAGAGCATGAGAATAGTTAATAGTTTGTTGCCATTGTAACACCCCACATTTTTTGGGCTAGAATTCAAATCGTCGCTCCTATGCGTATAGACCTGAACTCCACTATGCCTTTTTAATATATGTATGATGATAAATTATATAGTGTGCTAATACCTTTGGATATGAATTGAGGTCACAAATATCTCCTTACTCAGAAACAAGTTAAGAATATTTCTATCGATTAAGTTTTAGTAAACGTCTTAAATTAGGTAAATTTCCATTGACCATAACTTGTGGTATATAACGAGTTAGATTTCCTGTTGTATATCAATTGAAAGGTTATTGAGTCTTTTTCCAACTCATTTGGTTTCACCTTAAACTAATATCGGAGCAAAAAAGTTATGCTTATTTTACTCCAGCATCACAGCCTGTCAACAAAGTTATGATCGGAGCTGACAGGCCGTCACCTATGTGATGACTTATCTTCCCAAGTAGTCAGCCTGAGGCAGAAAACATAAAATTCATCTTCGAAGTGACGTTTTGGGGTGATGGTCTATCACCTAAGAGATAACTTATCTGCCCAAGTCGTCACCCATGAAACTCAGCAATTCCTATTCGGAGGGGTACTTTGGTCTTTTTCTCACCCAAAAACCCTACCCCATGACTTAAAACAAGTTTTAAATGCTATTTTCCATTATTATATTAGTTTCTCACCTCTCATTCTCCTCTCCACTCTAAAGAAAGAAGATTAGGGTTTCACTTTGAGGTCATCTCCCAAGAGCTTCAAGATTCCATTATGTTCTCTTCAAGATAATCAAACACTTAATGTTACTAAGCCAAGAACTTTAATAAAATCCTCCAAGAACATTCTCAAGGCTTCCACAATCAACTTGTTCCATCAAATCAAGCCAAATAAGGTATGTGGGGTCATGAACAATGAGAATCCTTCCATCCTTGTACCCAAAATTTTATTTTTCAGCAAATTTCTTATGATTTTAAATTGAGGTTTATACCCAAATATCAGTATTTAAATATTATGAGTTTACAAGTGATTGAATGTTGAAGTGCATGACAATTTTCATATACTCATGCGTGTAATGTGATTTTTTAGATTTTCAAAATTAGTTTTAAGCATGATATTATGATTCTTGATTTTATTATCTCAATATTTTTGATGGATTTCAATAAGTATACTGAACTTGATATTTCTCTATGAACTTACATGAATCTAAAGAATGGGTCATAAATCCCTATTTTGAGTATTGACGTTTTGAGAACTTGTGCTTTTAAGCACCCTGAGATTAGCCTATTTTCAAATATCTATACAGTATTTGATCTTCGAATCCTCAGTTTAACTATGGAATCCACTTTATAGATTTATTACAGATTTTAAAAATCAGATTAGTTTTTCTTACAGATTAATTCAGATAAATGCATAATTGGTTTCATAATGAACCCTTATGCTAAGATTTTAAAAGTGTATTTCTAATAGAATTAGCAGGGAGTAGTATTTAGTATCGAGCGAGAAGTGTGGGATTAGCATACCCTAACTTCCACAGAACTACGTAGCCAATGTAGGTATAGATTCATATTATTCCTATTTCTATATGGATGGCAGTTACAAATATGATCACTTAGATTAGGTTATACTCCTTGGAAAGAGTATGACACCTCTCCCCATCGTAAGATTTTCCTCATAGGGGAACAAGATGTTGGACTCTATGATAGCTCACATGGTTTATGTCGGTTAGAAGAACCTCCCTTCAGATAGATTATTTTCCCCACAACTAATATATAGATACTAAAGTTGTCAGCACTACAGTTTAAAAGTCTTATAAGTATAATAACAGAACAGTTTTAGAAACTATGTGTAAAGGCTCACAGACTTACTCAGACATTTCTTTACTTAAGCCTCAGTTACAGACTTACAGTTTTCAGTACTTAGAAGATAAAGGTGAGCCCTTTTCACTTAACTTACATGATTTACAAACAGAGAAGAAGTACGGCTTTTAAAACTAAGTGTTATGACTCACGATATTTATACAACATATTTTATTATTCATGATATATGATTTCTCAGCTTTCAATTACTCAAGCCAACATGAGTCATTTTCACTTAGCATGCATTATTTACAAAATATATGTACTTATATATATATACAATTATAGTTTTGCTTATGCATTCACCCCCATATGCTCAGTACATTCCAAAAGTACTAATCCACATATATGTCTATATGCTACATTGTCTCATAATGTAGGTACAAGTTATAGTGTGTACATTCAGAATCAGACAGTTGCAGATTCCAGCCAGCAGATGATAAGTCCTTCTACTTCGGGTAATTTAGTTAGATGTTATTTCTGTACTTTACTTTCTTTCTCACATGTATTGATTAGTGGTAGTTGGAGTCATGTCCAGCTATCTATAGTCAGTATAGTAGAGGCTTCATAGATGTCAGTTAGAGTCAGTCATGTAATTTCAGTCCCTCTTTTCAGACTTTATCAGAATGTACAATTGTATCAGTATTGTATTTTTCACAGATTCCATCATTATTATGTTTCCTTATAGTAAACTCAGGCATTTTATACATATTTAGTCAGTTGCCTAATGGTATGCCAGTTCATGGGTTAGCTTGGGATTACTTGTGGTCCTAAGCACCATGTGACATCTCGGGACCATTTTTGAGGCATTATAAATTTGGTATCAAAGCACAAGGTTCAAGTGTTCTAGGGTGTTTGTGAAGCCGTGTCTAGTAGATTCTTACGGAATGGTATGGAGACATCTGTACTTTTCTTCAAAAGGCTACAAGGCATTTAAGAAAAGTTTTCTTTCTTTTATACTATAAATTGTGTAGTAAAGTTATTCCCTCAGAAACTTCTATCAATTCGTGTGTTACTCCATAATTCTCAATCTATGACTTATTCTCGATATAGCAAAATTAGTAAGTTCTAATTCCTCCCAAGATAACGATCTCAGATTTACTATTAGTAACTTCAGAAGTCACACAAGGGGCTTGAGAGGAGCTCTCCAAAGTGTTATAAATTCTTCAAGTTGAAAGTTATTTCATCATCCCCATGAGTCCTTCAGTTAAGACAGAGTAAGATATGTATTCAGATTCCTCATTAAACCTTCAATACAGATAGATCTCATAAGCGGAGAAAGAATGAACCTAGATTACTGAATAGAGTTTGTATTCAAGAGATATTAAAACCTAGAGTGTTATGATTTAAAAGTAGTAGAACCTTCTAATAGTTGGAAGTATGGGCTTAGAAGTGTAGTGATAAGAAAGGTGGTAAGGGAAATTTATTGAATGTATATACATGAACTTTTGTATACAATTGAGTTAGTAGTGATGTGATATGTCCTTGTATGTTAGTTTAGTAGAAGGTAGAGAAGGAGTTATTAGTTAAGGTGAATTGTTGTTTGCTTAAAGTATGAAAGGAGTTATTGATGGTATTTATTGTGTTAGAAAAGTATTGGTTATTGATGAAAGTATTTGGTGGTTGAGTATTGGAAATTTAAGCTTCCCTTGAGGTTACAAAATGGAGTTTTGTTAAAACTTATAGAGCTATAAAGTAATTTAGGCATATAGATTGGTAGATAGTCGTAATGTGTAGAAGGAGGATATGCTAACGGATTTTACTAGGGTATACCATTTGATTATGATCGATTATTGTTATTATGAGACTTTAGTGGACTAGTGTTTCTTGGTGTCTTGTTTTATAGCTTCCAAATGAGAATAGTATTTGAGGTTGGGTTGTTAATCATGTTTAGCGTTAGACATTAAATTTTAATATTAGAGGATCATAAAGGTGGAAATAATTATTGCTTGGTTGGTGATGCTAGTTATATGGAGGTGATCTAGTTTGCTTGAAACAGTGAATGCAAGAATTTAAGTTTATTAATTTGAGATTAATTAAGATGTTATAGGTATGATGTAGAGGTGTGCCCAAAATGATATGGGGTTGAATTATTTTCAAAGTTTTTTAAGTATTGTGTGCGGTTAATAGTACCCTTGAGTAGTTAAGTAGAAGAAGGCTAGCTATAGCGTACATGGTGTTCGTAGTAGATAAGTTGAGGAGTTATGGATAATTGGTGGTGAGTCTTTTAAGTATGATTTTGATTCTTATGTTTTGGGAAGCATATAATTTTGAGATGCAATCTTGGTAGGCTATGATTATATGTTTAGTGAGGCAAGTATATTTGTCTAGTTAATAGAGTGTAAGTCTATGATGTTTAGGTATAATAGTAGTTCTCATGGTTTCGGTAGAAATATAACTTTAGAGATGTGATATTTGTAGATTATGATGAAGGTAGTATGGTTGTTAAGGATTTGGGGATATCCATGTTGTGTGTTAGAATCTAAGTTTGAATCTTTAAAGGTTGAGCTAATAAAAATAAAAGTTGAAGCTCTTGGTGGTGTGAACTCAGGGTAGGGTGATATTCATGAAGATTCTAAGATAGTAAGTGTTCAAGTTATTATATGATAATTTTTTGGGCTATAGAAATCCAAGAGTTGAATCTTAGAAGGAGGTAGTAGCAACGGGAGTTACACATTAAGATATAGTCTTTCAGGGTAAGTTTAATTTTTAGTTGTATTGTTATACCCCAGACTCTAGAGTAAAGTGATTGTAGTTTAGATTAGAGTTTAGTAAAGGGTACCATAGACTCACAGTGATGGCTAAAATCTAAGGGGGAGATGGTAGAATGAGTAACCTAGTCAGGCTTTCATATTCTAGTAGTGATGCCAGTAGTGTAGAAAAGCAATAAGGAAGGATGATGCCCGACCAATTCTCATCTCAGTAAAATGTCTTATACTTCAGTTATCACGATATCTATTCATGCCTTATGTGTCAGCTCCATGACCACAGTTCATATTTATGTACCTTATAGAAAAATCATATACACTTCCAATTCCCAGTATAAGGAACTCTAGCTCACTCAGTAGTTGGAGTCATATTCCCTAAATTATGAACCCCAAATTCAGGTCATGCAACTCATAACTCATGTACTCGTGCTTTATAGTATGTTCAGTTCCAGTACTCATGCAACACGCTTAATGATCATCAAAATTCAGATTTATATCCTATATGTCCTCAGTTTAGATCTCTTTAATGAATTCATGCCTTTGACATTCTATTCCTCAGGCCTCAGCTAAATGTCAAGGGTACATATAATATCCTTTCATGCTTCAGGTTCTTATATGTTAGACGTTAAGTGCCCTCTTATGATGATAATATAGTGGTGATGATAATTGATAAGCAATGGTTTAGATGAGACGAAGTTGATGGCCCTCATTAAGAAAGATAATTTACGCTTTTCTATCTAAGGCTAGAGGATGAGGGAATATTAAGGTAAATCTTTGGTATGTGTCTTAGTTAGTTGAGAATTATGAGCATGTCTTCTTAATGCATGGTGTAAGAAGGTTGTTGTTGATAGAGGTTTAGAGAATATGTGAAGTGTACCTTTATGGGTGTTTGCCTTGAAGTTCATATATGGTTATAAGGATAGGCTTGAATGTCATGTTGGGATGTAAGTGGAGGAATACAATATGCGCTAGTGAATCCATAGTAAGAGTTCAGAGTTAGTCATTGAAGTGGTAAGGCATGTTATGCTTAGGTTGTGAGCTCTAAAAAGACATAGAAGATTGAATCATGTGGTTTAGACTAGTATTATGGTGTGCGTTGTACCTTGTTAATTTCGAGTTAAAATTGATCATGGTGAGAGGATTTAGTTCAGTTTAGACTTTAGCATATGGATTTATCAATGCCCATGTGAGAATTATAAGTTGAATCGAATAAGTATGGTATTTAAGGGGAATAGTATAGTTGAGGGAGTATTTGACAAGTGTTGCTGAGCTTGAAAGTAAGAAGTTGCATTTCCTAAATCCTGGTAATTCTACCCTAGCTTATGAGTTATATGTCTATGTCCCATGTTACAGAGTTATAGCCATGTTACGACTACTTATTCAAATATCTCATTCAGATCATTCCCAAGAATTCATTGCTCCCTAATGTTATTAGAGCTTATTAGAAAGAGCGTTGAAGAAATACTCCAGTTAAGTATAAGCTTTTAGTATGATTCAGTCCATATAGCCTGCAATCCAGTTTAGGAATCAAGCAGATAAGCTCCTATAGATTTCCAACTTTCCATTTAGTCTTACTACCCAAAGTTTTACGAGTAAGGACAATCCATGAGGAAAAATGTTTGCATTCATGCAAATTATAAATTTAGCTTAGTTCATGCATTATTTTCAGATTCAACTATTTAGTCGTGACTCAGTTCAAAAGTGTTCATTGCATAACTTCAGTTTTCCAAGTATTCCATTGTAATACCCTAAAAAACTTTCTAGCTTAAATTCGTTCATAGAATATTAAGGGATGTCTTCCAAAATGATTACTATTTATTCGCATAGAATTTTCTAGATTTCAACTTTTCATTGTGTGGAAAATTAAATAAGCTTTCCATCAACACTAAATTCGCCCAAATCCGACAATTGGTAAAGAAGTTAGAGCATTTTAAGCTAACAGTGTGCCAACTAGGCAGACACCACGTTGCGGTGAAGGAAAATTCATAATTATCACTTTTCAGTGGACCACCGCAATATTGGCGCATCGCGGTAAGGTCCAAACTCCTATTTGTCAATTTTCAGTGGACCTTCGTGATATTGGTGCATTGCAGAGAGGTCTATTTTCCCAATTGTCAGATTTCAGTAGTCAACGCAATAGTGGTGCATCGCACCAAAGGCCAAAATGGCATTTCTACAGGGTACCACGATAGTGGTGCATCGTGTTGAAGTTTTAGGTCCCAAGTGTCAAAATTCAGTGGGACAACGCAATAGCTCCGCATCGCAGAGGACCCCAATTTCCCATTCGTCAGATTCCAGTGAGCCAACGCAATAGTGGCGCGCTGTGGTGGCCCATTAAATTGGGACCCCAGTTCATTTTTTTTTAGTTTCTTTTAGAAGTTAAAAGGGGTATTTTGGACTTTTCCCAGCCCCCAATTCCATCCAAACACAAGATTTAGGGCTATTACAATCATCTTATGATATGCTTCTCAAGATTTCTATCAACCAAAAACCCTAAGATTCAATAATTAACCTCAAGATCCCAAGATTCCACCATCTTTTTTTCAAATTAATTCAAGATTCAAGACTCCCAATACAAGAATTCCAAGAACCATCATTCAAGAGCACAAATAAAGTCTCAAAAGTAAGGTTGTTCATCTAGTTCATCATCCAAGGTATGTGGGGTTTGAACAAGGATAAATCTTTCGTTCTTGTGCCCAAAAACTTGAATTTTATTAAAAATTACATGATTTACAAGTTGGGGTTCATACCCAAAGCATCTTGGTTTAAGTTTATAAAGATATAAGTGATTTAAGTCCTGAATTGCATGTTTATCCCACCTATTTATAATTTGAATTGAGGATTTATATCATGAATTGTACATCCCTATTGTGAATTGATATTTTCAAGGGTTTCCAAGATAATTGTTGAGAATTAAGCTTCATTATGAAATTGTGATCATTTAAGTACATATGCTTTAAACTTAAGTATGAATTTTGATATTTCATGAAGATTATATTATTAGCATTCTTTAACAAGCAAGCATTCATATTTTAAGGAAAGATTGATCTTCCGAACCTAAGCTAAGATAGGAATCCACATTATTTATGATTTAAAGAAAAGAGAAGTATAATTGGTTTTCATTATAAACCCGTGTGCTGTTTTAAGGTTGAATTCCTAAAAGTTCTGAGAAATAAGCATGGGAGTAGTATTAGCACCGAGTTGGGTATGATGCCAAGGTCTCATGCCCTAAAACCTAGTGCCACCGTAGGTTTCTAATTTGCCCATAGTGGGCTAAGATAGTAATCATTGAAGTTAAGGTTCTATTCCGATGGTAAAGGTAGAACAACTCTCCCCAATGTGGGCAAGACGTTGGACTTCATGTCAGCTCATATGGTTTATGTCGGTTAGAAGAAACTCCCTAAGTCCCAAAGTTCCAAGATTTCCAAAGCTCCCAAAGCTTCTAAGTTTTAAAAGAAAAGAATGGTAGAAAAGCTTTTATAAGACTAAGTGTTATGACTCACTAGATTTACAAGTATGACTTGTTATACATGATTTTATATTTCGATATTTTGGATAATCAAGCTTATGTGGGTCATATACATCCACATGCATTTACTTTCTAATTGTGATGATGTTTACTTATGCATTACACCCCCATATACTCAGTACATCCTCAAAGTGCTGATCCACATATATGTCTATGTGTTGCGTTGTCTTATAATGTAGGTTCATGTGCTCAGTATCAGCTGCGTGAGTAGTTTAAGCATTGCTATCTACGCTCCCGCAGTTGGTGAGTCCTCATGATTCAAAGGCCTACTTCTTCAGATTTCCAACTTTCATAGTAATTGAGTTATCGTTTTCAGTTTAGCCCGAGTCAGTTGGGGGTCTGTCCCAATAGCTCTCTAGTTCTTTAGTAGTAAAGGCTTGTCGGACTACGAGTTTAATTACAGACTTTCAGTATGTGTTATTCAGATTGTATCCACAGTTTATTCAGTTCAGTTTTTGGTATAATACATCATTATTCCTTGATTAGATTATCTTAAAGTAAGGTTCAGATCTAGTAACAGGCTGGTTCAGATCTAGTAGCAGGCTCAAAGGGTTAGCTTGGGGCTACTCGTAGCCTTGAGCACCGTGTGACGTCTCGGGATTAGATTTTAGAGCGTTACATCTATCTCAGACATTGTAATATTCTTGTACGACCTTGGTCTCGTTACCTTATAATTCATGCTTACATAATGTACTTGGCGATGCCATGAAGCCATTTTTCATTGATTCTTATACGTGTATTGTTGAGGGGTGATTCCTAAATGTGAAATTGCATACTCTATTCTATCCCTAGTAACTCTAGGAATTTTAATATATTAGTTAGCAAGTTGCATTTCTATATTAATGATCGTATCATGGAAAATTCATGTGAGTTCTGAACTCCCAGCACGAATCAGTTCCTTATAGTCAGCTCAGAAATCAACTTCATGATAGACTTTCTAAAGTTTCAGTGCAACTATATCCTTCATTAGGATAAATGTGATGTCTTCGTTATTCCATACTTTTAGTGTTTCAATAATTTCCTACCCATCATTCGAGGACGAATGATTCCAAGGTGGAGATGATGTAACACCCCACATTTTTCAGGGTGGAGATAATGTAACACCCCACATTTATCAGCCCAAGTCGTCACCTATGAAACTTAGCAATTCCTATTCAGATTCGAAGGGGTATTTTGGTCTTTTCCTCACCCTAAAAACCTACCCCCACAACTTAAAACATGATTTAAATGTTATTCCCATTATTATATCAGTTTCTCACCTCTTCTTCTCCTCTCCACTCTCAAGAAAGAAGATTAGGGTTTCCCTTTGAGGTTATCCCCTAAGAGCTTCAAGATTCCATTACGTTCTCTTCAAGATAACCAAGAACTTAAGGTTTCTAAGACAATAACTTCAAGAAAAGCCTCCAAGAACATTCTCAAGGCTTTCATAGTCAACTTGTTCCATCAAATCAAGCCAAATAAGATATGTGGGGCTAAAATATTAATAAAAAATAAATGCACTTAATGGTTTGATGTCTGAACCATTCAGATTCAGACATCCATTAAGTGCAAGCGAGCTCCTGCGCTAGTATTTGGGCTACAATGAACAGTACATTACATTGAATCTTATATCCTAAAATGCTGCAGTTTTCATAACATACTGAGTAATTGAAAATTCATAACATGCTGCAATTTTCAGAGACATGGATAATTGAACTTGTGACCAACTTGATTTTTAGCTTGAAGTTTGAAACGGGATAAACAGCTGGAGAAGAGTCGTACAATATAACATTCCATAAATCAAAGACATCAGTTAAAATTTTGGCATTTTGATTTGTTTGTACAAAAAAACAAGAATGGGAAGGCTACAAAAGCATCAGGTCACTAATATGTGGTCATGTAAGTTATGTTACACCTAAAGATGATGGACAGAATGATGGAAAGCTAAGGTTTCAGGCAGAGGCAAATCCAGGATTCGGACTCTCTGGGTGTCAAGTAAATTTATCGATAGGGGCGAAGTCATCTTCAAGGAAGGGTGGTCAGATGCACACCCTTCGTCGAAAAATTATGTGGTGAATAGAGGTTAAATGTTAATCATAATGAGTGTATATTTAATTTTGCACACTCTTAACATAGTTAAGAATAAAATTTGCACATCTTTCGCTGAATTTCTGACTCCGCCACTGCTTATCGATTAAATTAATCAAATTATTTATTTTTTGATATATAGAATAATTAACCAGCCAATTAATTAAAAAAAAAATAATAAAATAACAAACTTGATCTTTCAATAATATTACTAATATCATAATATAATATTCATAATTTATTTAAATGGTAGAATGTACGCCGAGATCGAACATACAAACCTATGAGCAACAAAAGTGCCACTTTCCTACTTGCACTAAATAATGTTTTGGTATTATGGATGACAGATTTAATATTTGACTATATGAGTAAACTGGGATCGAACACATGACCTATGAGCAACAAAAGTAATGCTTTGCCACTTGCACTAAAAAACAACTTAGTGTTATGGGTGACAAAATTAATATTTGACTATATCAGTATATATATATATAGAGAGAGAGAGAGAGAGAGTTTCCATCAAAGTTTGCGGATGGCGTGTCACCCCATGATAATGAATAGATCCGTCCCTGATTTCAGGTCGTTGGGTTGGATTCAAATCGTTGGGTCATTTAATTTTTAAGTGGAATCCGGATTGTGTTTGAGATTAATAAGTTTTTAATTTATTAAAATTTCAACCAATCGAAAATTGACACATATTAAATGAAAACACTAACTTATATTTTTAAAAGTGATTGGTAATGAAAAAGGTAGAATCGAGCCTATAGGTGGATAAGAAAACTATTTTAGAGCATAAAGATGAAAAAAAAATATTTTAGGACCATTTTCAATACTTGAAGAGTATATTAAACGCTTCTCTATTTTATAATTACACAAACATTAGTTATGATGCCTCGTTGATCTAAATGTTAGCTATTTCCAAAATTTTATATTAAATTTAATCGTGTTTTAATATTAATAACCGAATTAAAAGAAGTTGTCTTGGTCTTCAATACCTTTTCAAACTATACGCATTCTTTCAATAAATTAATCGTCTGGTGAAGGATGCCCCATATAGAATTATTTATAAAATCTCTAAAATACCTCAAAGAGTCAAAGTTGATGCATGCGTTCTTATTGGATCTGTGTTTTTTTTTTATCGTACTAAATTAAGTATTGAAGATTTATACATTTGTCTAGTTGTTTAAAAATAATGATATTCACTAGTCAAAAATATATAAAATATACATATCTACATCTACATCTATAATATATTAAAAGTGTGAAAATCCTTAGAAACGTGATTTGAATTTTTTGCCCTTCATTAAAAGATTTTACAACAGATAAAATTGTCTTTTCACTTATTTCCTCAAATTAAAAATATAAAAAAGAAATATTCGACTAAATAATTCCTTTTCTACTTTAAATTGAATTTCTAAGTTTAATTAAGGACTTTAAAGTTGTCAAATATAGGTATAGTACATGTAGTATGTTATAAATGTATTACATTATAGTGAATGTCTATCAAGATCTACTTTGATATTTATTAGACTTTGAAACATCTGTCTTTTATTCAAACTAGGAATAAATTTCTCCTATAAATAGAAAGGCTTCCTTCATTGTAAATCATCCTCAAGGATGAGAAATAAGAATTACTCTCTATTCTCTTTCTATTCTTCTTCTTCTTTGCTTTATCTTTTATAACACGTTATTAGTACGAGACTCTGTCAAACAAGGTGAGATTATAAATCTTAAGGATTTCAAGATTAGTAATTTCTTATATTATTTATCTTTTGATACTAATAATATAATTATTATTGGATTTGAGGAAAAATAATTGGTTTGGAACCATTTATGTTTTAAATTTATTCCTCAAGAACAATATTATCAAAATGGATAATAATATGTTGAGTTCAAGTTCCATCAATTTATGCCTAAGATGCCTTTACATGGACAAGACGTTGAGATTGGATCTCAAAGCATGTATTGATGATATTATGATGGCTACGGCAGAATAATGGGTATTTGATGAAAAGTCATGAAATATATCCCATTGATATGCTCTATTCCCTAAATTGAATGTGGTAGCAATAAATCATATGTATGCCTCAATTTGCTTTTGTAGTAACTATCATTATTTGATACGCCTAAGGCATGATTGTATTTCATTCCTGGGGAATGAGAAGCTTATTAATGAAAACGTGAACTTGATTATGACGGTATCACAACTCACCTCCGAATGAGGCAGAATAATTGAGAAGAGTTATTTTGAAATCTAATTCTAAAGTAATAAATCTGAAATTTATTCATGTAATAGTAAATCTTAAATTTACTAAAGAAAAAAGTACATGTCATGGTAAACTTGGAGTTTACTAGAATAAAAGTTCATAAATTGATATGAACGATTGTGACATCTTGAAGATGTGCATATTGAATATTAGACATGTATTGAAGAACTAGAAGATTCTTCGAGAATTATTTATGTCGCTTGTTCTCATGATAAGTTGGTTAGACCAGCTAATGTTGGGATTGAATTCCTTAAATCTGGAAAATATAAAAGGTGAATATGAGCCTGTTCACCTATCATATGATATGTTGAAAAGATGCATCAATAAGATGATCACATGTACATTCATTGTCAACCTGCAGTTTGACATTCATAAAGTTGCTTGCTCAATAAAATTGAGTTAAGAACATAATTTTCAGATTGTGCAATCAAGAAAGTTATCTTGATGATGATGGTTTGGCATTGAATGTCTTCGATGAATAGCTAAATCATCGCTAATGAGAACAAAGCTTCATGTGTTGGTCTGAAATATGATATGCATTAGACCAATAAATTATGATTATTTCTTCCCCCTCAATTGGTTCAAGATCATGAACCAACTATTCCACCTAATAGTTGTGATGTGCAGTATACGATTAATGAATATACTATGATGCATAAAGATGGATTCCTCAAAGAAGATAGAGGATGTATGTTAGTTTTCCTAACATAAAGGGGAGATTAGAAGCAGCTATGAAATATGTTAGAATTATCACCAAATCCTCATTCAAAAGATAATTCAAGTCAAATGCCGAAAGTATTTCATATTTAAGCTTCTAGTGCTCCTATTTTGTGTCCATGAAGGATAAAGTCTATGCATGCGTGAAGCGTGGTAGACCAATCGGTTCCAAATGAAATAATCCTTGAAAAAGATAAGGAGCAAATAATCATAATAGGAAGGCAATGTCTACGACATAACACTTCATAAAACCTTATGAGAGGTTCAAGTACCTGAAAATAATGAAGTGATGAGATCTCAAAATGTTATGTCACATTGTGAACCTATATAAAATGATATATCATTAATATCTTTGATACAATATTGGAGCAATATTGTGAAAAATTATGATGATCTTAATTCTACGTTAATTTAAGCATGCTGACGTAGAAACATTTATCAAGTGACATGAAAGGATGCATCTTGGTAAGTATAAAACTTATTTGATTTGCAATCCAGATATTTGAAGATGTCATTCATGAAATGTTGAATATTATCACTTGACAAAACTTATGTGAAAAACTTTTAAGGATTCAAAATGCTTGAAGCATATAAAAATTTCTAGGAAAGTTATTTATATTCCTTATATTGTATAAGCTTATAGCTTGAAAATCATTGGAACTCTTGGAGAGTTTTCAAAGAAATATATTATTTGCTGAAATTCAAAATATATCGAATTAGATTGGTTATGAAGTACCATATCTTAGTGCAATTGATGCACTCATGTACCTTGCAAATACTACAAGGCCTATAGCCGTTTCGATTAATATGTTAGCAAGGTATATTTCTACTCCTACTTGGAGACATCGAAATTGGATAAGATACATGAACTTATTTTATTCTACTGATTGCAGTCCCGATCTTACTGGTCATGCTGATGTTGGGTACTCATCTAACCCGCAAAAATCTCGATCTTAAACATGCAATCTGATCACATATGGGGATACTGCCATATCTTGGAGATATACAAAGCAGTCTATCATAGCCATCTCATCGAACCATGTGAGATTATAGCTATTCGTGAAGCAAACTGACAATGTGTGTGGTTGAGGTCCACGATACATCTCATTCCTAAAAAATATAGTTTGAAATATGATAAAGTTCTCATGATTTTTATGAAGAAAATGCAATATGCATAGCACAACTTAATGCATGATTCATAAAAGGAGATAGACTGAAGCATATTTTGTCAAATCTTTTCTATACATATGATCTCCAAAAGAATGGTGATATTAACATGCAACATATTCGTTCAAGTGATAAGGTAGCTGATTTATTCACCAAGTTTTTTTCAACTGCAACTTTCAAAAAGATCGGGATGCAAAGGTTCAAGGATGTTCTCATCAGGGGGAGTTAATACTCGTTGTACTTTTTCCCTTACGAGATTTTGTCCCAAAAGATTTTTCTTGTAAGGTTTTTAATGAGGCAACCTATATGCGTATTGTTAGAGATGTGTACTCTTTTTCCTTCACTAGATTTTTTTTTCCACTAGATTTTTTTCTAGTAAAGTTTTAACGAGACACATTATCTATCTAGACATTCAAGGGGAGTGTTATAAATGTATTTACATTATAGTGAATGTCTAGCAAGATCTATAAAGATCTACTTTAATATCTATTAGGATTTGAAGCATCTGTCTTTTACTCAAACTAAGAGTAAATTTTTCCTATAAATAGAAGGGTTCCTTCATTGTAAATCATCCTCAAGAATGAGAAGTAAGAATTACTCTCTATTCTCTCTCTATTGTTCTTCTTCTTTGCTTTATATTTTATAACATAGTACTATTTATTAGATAATTTTTTTTTTACAAGTTATCTTTTTTAGCCATATCCATGGTTTAACTTTACCAAATAGTGTTATTTATGTATAATTTTTAAAACAAATAAAATTTCGATTAGAGGACCAAATACATTTATAAAAGAAGTCAAATTGTATAGGACTTTAAAATTAATTATAGTCCTTTTTAATTTAGATAAGAAATAATAACAAATCTAAATTAATTAAAACTTTACATTATATAAATAATAATTTCTACAATCTGTTTAAGCAATTTTTTTAATAAAACTTTACCAAAAAAGTAGGTTTTTTTCTACTTCTACTTTTATGCTTCTTCGACTTTTGCTCCTTTTTTTATTTTGATTTTGATTGAAGTTGTGTTTTTGCATGATTGTCATCATCATGTATGTCTTTTCTTATTTCTTTTAGTTAATAGCTTTAAAGATTACATATGAATTATACATAATCAACTATTGACAGTTGATTCTCCCTTTTTAATAATTTCTCGTATTTCTTTTTTAGTTGAAAATTACTTATAAAAAAATGAACAAAACACACATTATCACCAAATGACGTAGTCATTGGATCAAACCTTTATAGTAAATTAAGCTTCTTCTACTCTTACTCTTATGCTTCTTCTACTTTTACTCTTCTTATAATTTTGGTTTTGATTGAAGTCGTCTTCTTATATTCATTATCGTCATCTTTCATTTCTTTATTTGTTTCTTTTAGTTAATACTTAATAGCTTTATAGATTATATATGAGTTATACATGCATAATCAATAATTAACAATAGATTCTGCTCTTTTTGTTAATTCTTCATATTATTATTTTTTTTGTATATTTATATTTTTATTGCTTATATTAATAATTTTTATGTATAAATCTAAATTAAAATCGCAAAAGTAGAATATATTTACTTGAAATTCTGAATTGTTATATCTATTTACAAAATAAGGCCTTCAATTTTATTTTTCATTGTTTGAAATCAAATAACAAAATATTAGATATTTAAAAAGACTAATTTTTATCTTTCAATAACTTATTCTTTTTTTAAAAGATTTCGTAGTGATTGATGATTTGATGTGATGCACACGTGCAAATGCACGTACACTGAACTAGTATATATATATATATATATATATATATATATATATATATATATTTGTGCCCAAAATATAATAATTTTAAAATACCAAAAAATGTATAGTTATTGATATTATAGTTTGGTGGACAATTATATAGCGTAAAACTCCCTTGTATATTTATGTTTTATAGAATTAGAAGCCATATTTTGTTACAATTTAAGAACTTGTTTTCTTGTGCAATTAGATCTTTCCATTGTGTTAAAATGACATTTCACTATAGCAACCATATTTTCTCTGAAACTGATTTCATGTTCTATTTTACTTCTCTATAACGATATTCAACCTATAACAACAATGATGTTTATTGTAGCAATAAAATTTTTGTAAAATTACCTCTCTATTACACCATTCTAAAATATTATGTAATAATATCTTGTAAGAAAAATTTATTATATAGAAAATAAAATATCAAAATATTTATGATAATTATCATTAATATCGTACGCATAGTAACTTTCAAATAAGAATATCCAATTTAAAGGAAGAAATTGTGTTTAATGGTGCACATTAGTTATTTCATAATTTCACGAGGAAAAAGCTATTAGTATTGCCTTTTTTTATATTCATGCTCTTTTTTAATTTTGCAGACTTTTGTTTATAATAGTTAAATGAGATTTGAACGTCAAATGTCAGTATACATGATACAAGTGAAATGGACGCCTTGGCTTTTGATGATATCCTTCAAATTCACTACATGAAGAATCAAGTTTTAGTCGTATGGAGGGCACGGGATCATGCTTTGAGGGGTCGTTATGAGCGTGCCATTGGACAAACCCGAGTGTGGAAGATTGCTTGGACCCTTGAAGACTTGAGGACTCTTGGGTTGGACCACACTTGGTTGGTTCACGATTTTGGCTTCCTTCATTAAAGAAATTTTGGTCACTTAGCCTTAAGGGCATTTTAGACAATTCATAGTGTTTTCCAACACACCAAGGCCATCCTTGGTCACTAAGGGTGTCTTGGTCATTTTGCCATGTAATAAGCTACGGTATATATAGTCTTTTTCACGTCTTTTCTTACTAGCTTTTGAATGATGAAATATTGAAACATTGAAAGTTCTTTCTTTGAGAGTAGAACACCTTAGTGTAGTCTTAATTAGGGCTTGGAAAAGCTATTATAGTTTAGGTCTTGGAAAAGCCAATATTGATATTTGCTTAGAAACGGTGGTTCTTGAGGTGAGTTGATTCCCTTAGCGGTCACCGTAAGAAGATTGGTGTTTGATTATTGCGACTTTTAGGGTCTCTTCATTAAATACACGTGTTGGTTCTCATTGCTTCGTAAGATCTTATGTCATCTTGCCTATCTCTTATCTTATTTTACTTTGCATGTTTGTATCTTGTCTTCTTTATCTCGTGTATTTGCGTTGTTACCGTGACTTTTCTCTATCTTGCTCTCAATTTCTCCTTGTGTTGTGGACTATTTTAGAACTTCGTAGATCATTCTCGTATCATTTGGTATCAGAGCAAGGATTGATTTTGTTC
This sequence comes from Capsicum baccatum var. pendulum, assembly GCA_030864225.1. Lineage (NCBI taxonomy): Eukaryota > Viridiplantae > Streptophyta > Magnoliopsida > Solanales > Solanaceae > Capsicum > Capsicum baccatum. Next base: position 44,935,368 of record CM061561.1, read on the forward strand.
CAACAAAATCAATCTTGGGCTTGTTAGTTAAAAAATAAAATAAAAGTGTAGAAAAACCAAAAATCTCAGAAAAAGAAATCTGTCCCATTTTTGTGTTTGATCTGAAATTTGAGACTTAGATTTAGGATATTTTAGTGCGTTTTGTTTTTTTCTAGTGTTAGGTTCTTGTTCCCTAACACTAAGTGAGTCTAGATCTTGGATTTGAGCTTAATTCGGGTGGTTTTGAGTTGTTCACCATTATTGAGTTTAAGGTTTAAGAAACTAGTAAGGTGAAGCTCAAAATTGGAAGGGTTTGATATTGTGGCTTAAAAAATGCGTGGTTGTGTTATGGAGTTTAACGTGAGCAAAAGGAATCCAAAATCATTCAATTTAGAGTTCATTGGTTTAGTTTCAATCTTTTGAGTGTTCTTGTTGTTCTTCATGTTCATCATTTATTATTGAACAAGAAAATTCAATAGGTGTGGTTTGATCTTAAAGAGTGGAGAAAAGAGTGTAGTCTTTTGTTAGCCTTGAAACATATCTCAAAGAACATACAAAAAAAGAAAGGAGATAATAGGACTTTCAAAAAGACTCAAAACCAAAAGAGAGTAAAGGCACATACCAAGACAAACAAAAGAGAAAATGAGACAAAGGCTTTCAAAAAGGTGTCTTGCCAAAAAGGTGCAAGGAAAATCAAAGTCTTTTGACTTTTGAAAAAGGCTCTAAGTTTTGTGCTTTCCCTCCTTTAGCTGATTTTTCACTCTCCCAAATTAAAAATTTGATCAATCGAAATTGCAAACTGCCATGTCACCAAATTGCCACATCACCAAACTGCCATATCATCTAAGTGCCACATCATCAACGTTACAAAAAACCTTGAAGCTCAAATTTCAAATATTAAAGTTTCTTTCTTTGTTTCATTAGTTTCATTTCTTGATTCTAGTACTAATTAGCAACTAGTAATCACCTACTAGATTGTGAATTAGTTTTTAAATCCATTTTTGCCTTGTCTTCGTTATTTATGTGTTTTTCTCATTTTTAATTCGTCCTAACTTTTTATTTCAAGTTCGTATTTAGAATTTTTTATTTTGTGTCTTGAGTCGATCAAACAAGAATCTATTCCAGTCGCTAAGTAGATTGACATCTTATTGACTACCGGAGTATAAGCAACTTTCAATATTCACCACTTCAATTATGAGGATCACAAAAGTGAGTGTCTACGAGTGTTGGTGAGGAGCTTTTACTACTAATCTTGTTTGTTTTCTTTTGTTTGTTGTTGTCTTTTTTTTTGGTTAAGTACCATGGCTGCCCATAATTTCAAGGTCAGGTGTGATCGCATCAATGACGATCTTGAAGATATGCAACGACACATTGAAATTATATGCCAATTGTTACCTAAGCTTTTCCCTCATAATCCAATTCCTCTTATCCAAACAACTTGCGATGAGAGCTTCCCGAAGGAAATTGCTGCCCAAGTTCTTGAAGGACCTTCACACCAAGGTAAAGATAAACATACTAATGAACTTCAAGATAAAATAGCTAACTCTTACACTTTTATGCATGTGAATGATGATCGTGTGGATAATAAGCCATTGAGTGTGAGTAGTAGCTTACCTACATGTGAGTATATTAATTCTTTTCCATTTATGGATGATGAACATGTTGTGCGAGTGGATACACTAGTTGTTCCTATAGATGACCGAATTGACTTTTCTTGTAAGGTCAATTTGTGTCCACCTAGTGTTGAAGCTATTGTATTGAATGAAAGTACATCGTGATGTAAAAATTGTGTTGACCAACTTGTGTGTAAAACTTTCCCACCACTTGAGGTTATGTGTGATGTGATTAATGGATCTCAAGTGAGTGAAGAATTTGAAAATGTTGGTCGAGGAAATAAGAGTGAACCCGAGAGCTCTTCTTGGGGTAATCTTGTTCTTGAAACCTCCTTGAAACTCGATATTGATCTTTTAGAGAGTGAGGAAATTGGTTGTTCCAAATCTTCCGGTGGGTTGGATAATGCACTCTTTAGGTATAATGTCTTGTTTGAAGATTATATAACACTCCTACGGAGCCTAGTGGTGAAGATGATGGTATAACTTGCCTTGAAGGCTATATCCTATATACTAACCTACTATGGTGCGAAAACCTTCCTTCTAAAGATGGAAATATCTTCTTGGAAGATGAGAGTACTCTTAAGGGAAAGGAATGTGTGGTCTTGGAAGCTACTCCTTCTTTTACTTTGTGTGACTTTATTATTAGGAGTACTCATGGTGATGGTTGGGAAACTGGTAGTGAGTACACACATGAGGGCACCCTAGTAGAATTTGATTTGAGTGATACCTTTATATACTCTCTACTTTCTTTGGATTATATGTATGATATTGTAGAGAGAGTGTCATTTAGATTGGGTGAAGACCAAGGGAAAGGGAAGTATTGTCTAGACCTGTGTCTATGACCACTCTTCCCAGTTGACCCTGACGCCAAATGTAGAAATGGTAATGTTGATGCACCTAATTTGTTGCATGGTATACATGACAAGAAAAACGTAGCTCTTGATGAATCCCATAACCAAATCCTTTGTACATCTTTCATTGAGTTTTTAGTATTCCCTTTAAAGGATCCTTGGTTATACTCTCAATATGCGCCGCCTTGGCGTGAAGATGTTTATTATTGTGCTAATCCTAACCCTCATGCCATGAGGATATTGTGTTTGTTAGTACTTTCTCTAGTTTTGCAAGGTACGGATTCGAGGTCGAATCCTTTTCAAGAAGGGGGGATGATACAAGTGAAATAACTGCCTTAGCTGTTGATGATATCCTTCAAAATCACTATGTGTGGAATCAAGCTTTGGTCGTATGGAGGGCACAAGATCATGCTTTGAGGGGTCGTTATGAGCATGCCATTGGTCAAATCTGAGTGTGGATGATTGCTTGGACCCTTGAAGACTTGAGGACTCTTGGGTTGGACCACACTTTGTTGGTTCACGGTTTTGGCTCCCTTCATTAAGGGCATTTTGGTCACTTAGCCTTAAGGGCATTTTGGATAATTCATAGTTTTTTCCAACACATCAAGGCCACCCCTTTGTCATTAAGGTTGTCTTGGTCATTTTGTCATGTAATAAGCTACGCTATATATAGTCTCTTTTAGGTCTTTTCTAACTAGCTTTTGAATGATGAAATATTGAAACATCGAAATTCCTCTCTTTGAGAGTAGAACACCTTGGTGTACTCTTAGTTAGGGCTTGAAAAAGCTATTATAGTTTAGGGCTTGGAAAAACCAATATTGACATTTGCTTAGAAACGGTGGTTCTTAAGGTTAGTTGATTCCCTTAGTGGTCACCGTTAGAAGATTGGTGTTTGATTATTGCAACTTTTAGGGTCTCTTCATTCAATACACATGTTGGTTCTCATTGCTTCGTAAGATCTTATGTCATCTTGCCTATCTGTTATCTTATTTCACTTTGTATGTTTGTATCTTGTCTTCTTTATCTCGTATATTTGCATTCTTGCCGTGACTTGTTTCTATCTTTCTCTTGATTTCTCCTTGTGTTGTGAACTATTTTAGCACTTCGTAGATCAGTCCCGTATCAATACATATATAATAACACCTCTCTATAGCAGCCATAAAATTTTGGATAAACACTTTCACTATAAAGAAGTATGACTGTATATTTATTTAGGAAAAAAACTTTGGTATATCTAATAAGTTTCAAATTTTATCATTCTACCATTCATGTTCAAAGCTAGAAAATTTTAAGGATAGTGCACCGGGCTGCCTTTTTTTCTTTTTTCTTTTTATATACATATTAAATATATTTAGTTTAATGCCATGATACTCTTTTATATATTAAGGCTTTATTTGTTTATATATTTGTATTTGAATACACATCTAGGTATTAAAATTTAGATGTTTGAATTTAAATAACCATTTAAATATATTAGATATGTTTTTATTAAATATATGTTTTAAAGTTTAAACGTAGTTTGCACATCTTCAACTTTAATTTGGTATTACGAAATACTATATCGAATCGAATTTAATTTACCGATTACCGAATTATGAAATCGATATTTAAAAGTATTCTATATGGTATCTACTCTCAAACACCAATTACCGAATTATCTAACTCAAACTTTAAAAATACCCAAGCAAATATTGAATATCCACCCCAAATTATGTGTAATATAGAAATTAAACTAATAATGACAGTAAATGACTAAATTAAGTGCAGGAAGGTTCAACTAGGGAAGAGTATTTGGAGACTATAACACATCTAATTGTATTGTGACTTAACACTTTGTATACCATAATAAAAAAGTTCTACTGTATTAACGATTGCTACCACAACATAAGCATTAATTATTACTAATAGCTACATTCGGGATCATCATAAATTATATCATTATCATCCATCACAAATATTAGTTGCCATCAACAATTTTCACTATCATTCACTGCTTTCAGATGTCATCACCACTAACTACTTTCCACAAAATCATCAATATCTACCCCAATTGACACCGATAACCTCCATAAGTAGACATCACCATCCCCACCTGTCATGGTTTTTTTTGAAATAATTTGTTAATATAGTATTTTATTAATTTTTAGTACATGTTACTCCCAAATATAATATCAAATACCGAATTATCGAATATCAATTACCAAATTTTTTGGTACGATTTGGTAATTCAATTTTTAGTATTTTATGCCCAGCCCTACAGATAATATTTATATCATTCAATTACTTCAAAAGTAATTGCAGGCAATCTCAGTTAACAAGCATAAATTGGTATGCTAAAATAGAGTTTGAAGCTAAAAGGGACAGTTTTTTAACACTACAAACCAAAACGAACAGTCCTTAAATTTATGTAACAAAAGGAACAATTAGCCCAAACTGGGAGAACTAGTAATTACTATAGTTAACTCCATCAAACGCTGATGCAATGGAAAGAAATTGAAAGGATTCGCCCAAAAATTGGTAAACCCATTTTGATTTTTTTCAATAGTTTGCCCATTTGTGGGCAAACTACAATTCAATTGTTTTTAATTTGTTAGCACATACAAGAACTTTGAAGACTCACTCATATCTTCACAATCCAAATTTTAATATACAGATTAAGAGATTCTTCACGCTATGAAAATATTCTTCACAATCCATGACAATTTTTGGGAAAATCTCATTTCATATATATATATATATATATGTATATATATATATATGTATATGTGTGTGTATATATATATTAGACTTGTTCTGCTTTGATAGAGGAACTGTAACCATAAGTGAAATAATAATCATTCAGCCGATTGCTCTTATCCTTCCTCCACTGATACAGAAGAGAGAGAGCACTCCCCAAGCCAAGGTGCCAAAGAGAAGATGCGAAAGCTAGTCTATCAGAAGGAGAAAGCGAGGGAGGTGAGATTTTAGGTTTCATTAGGGTAGACTGAAGACCGAGCCAATCTCGAAACTCAAAAGAAAACGTATTGTAACTACGAACGTGAACAAATGCTTTCTCATTAGACAATTTTAACCAGTTTTTTATGTCGACCCTACGCTACAATTCTTCTTCTCTTATGAAATTTTGAGTTAGATGAACACTGCTCTGCTGCATGACGGAGTGATCTTTCCCTCTTATGAAAGCCGTTAGGGAGTTCGAAAAGTTGAAAGTAGGTTGTAAAACCATCTTTCAAAGGCATAAAGTACTTGTTGTATGAGGACTTTCAAATGCGGAAACCGCAATCAGGATGATTGTTCTCGCGGCTACTGGCTTCACATACCTATGGAAGATGTTTCTTTCGAAAAGTGGTACTCGTCATTTTCTTTTCATAATGAGTTGTGTCTGTCCGAGCTCCTAATCCTAACTTTATAGTCTTATATAGTCATATAAAGTTCTTGGTCCCGTACGAACTAGCAAATTCAAATCAACAATTTTTATGCACAAAACAGGGAAAGAGAATGAACTAGAATAAAGCGGATTTTATTCATTCTAGCACTAGAAGTATTTTCTTACATGGGAAGCAAATATAAACCAGCCACACAACACAACATTACAAAGGGAAGCATTCATGATACATACACAACAAAGACACAATGCATAGGAGTATATCTCCACAAAGAACAAGAACACCTTTAATGAAAACACATTATAATGCGTCTACAGATACTTATTTAAACCTTTTGAAACTCTGACAGAGTCGACTGACTCTTATTTGTTTCCGCCATGGATGCGGAAGGATATCCTAACTATAAGGTCCTCCCTTTCTCGGATGAGGGTCCTCTCCTTTTCTTCCAAACTGCGAATTTAGTTTAGGAGCTGTTGAATGCATTGTTCCACCAGCTTCAGAAAAATAGTAGCTACGAGTTCTAAAAAGGCCTGTAAAGTTAGCTGCCATTGGCTCTCTCTCTCTCTCTCTATAATTAACAAATTTATTTTTTAAAGTAGTATAAATAGTTGCATTGTGGGTGTTCATTTTTACAAAATTTTACTAATTCCAATAATCAACATTCAAGATACAAAGTTCAGGGAGCACTTTCTTTTTAACGAATAATTGTTCACTTATGTAACGTCTTGAGACTAACCCTTGGACGTCATACGATGCTCAGTCCTGAAAATAGTCTGAGTTAACTCGTAGTATCTGGCAAAACACTGAATGCATATTCTAAACATTTCAAACCATAAGCAAAAGTTGTAAATTCATAAGATTAAAACTAAATTAGATTAAAAAACCTAATAATGTCAAGAACAATTGAAAAAATCATCTAAAATATGGTGATAACTGAAAATAACAACTAAGTCTAGGCTAACCTTTAAGAACAATAAAGAGTCACTGGAACAGGTCCAGCTGAACATGAGATGTAGAGCATTTATCATGAGGACTCACCAACTGACAAGAGTAAGCAAAGGTATTTGCGGCTAATCATAAATATAAGGACTAATACCATAACCTACATTATAAAAGAGATGTAGAGCACAAAGAGTATGTGGTCATTACTTTTGGAATATACTAAGCATATTGGGTGCATGTAACATGTGAAAATGTCATAAATCATGAAGCGAAAACATGTATATTAAGTGTACAATGACCCACCATTTTTATGAAAAAAAACTTGAGACAGAACATTCACAAGCATAAGTAGTTAAACCATAATTTAACAAAATCGAAGAGTCATTACACTTAGATTTCTAAAATCAATGTACTCTAGGAGTTTCTCTTAACCGACATAAGCCATATGATCAACATGGAGTCCAATGTACATGCCCCTATAGAAAGGATCTAATATATCTTATTAGGGTGTAAGGGTATATTTATGTGATCACATGTCTGAGCCTATTTCTGGGATCAGGATACACTGAACTCTCGCCTACTCGATGTTGGATACTACTCACAGAATCATACTAGTTGTTTATGTTTTTTAGATAATTCATCATGAAAGTATGTTATAGACTATTTTTAAATCAAACTAATGGTTGTAGTCCTGACATACTGGAAACTACTCATGCTTCTTTATAATTTTGATGAAATCATGATGGATATTCTGAGATTCTTGCAAAAGCCGAGACCATAAGGCCCAATCATGTCCATACGTGTAAAATCATGCTTAAAATTCATGTATTTCTTGTCGAATCGTAATGTTTCAAACCACTTATAGCTAGTATAAATCATGAATTCAAATCATATGTATAAAAAGACATTTAAACAATGAAGTTCATGAAATTTAACATGAATATGCATACATAATGTAATAAGGAAGTATCAAAATCCACATCATAAAATTTTGGTTTGAACCCTAATTCGATAACTAAGAAATTTATAAAGAAAAGGATGAATTTTGGGCACAAAGACGAAACAAAATCCTTGTTAAAACCCTATATACCTAATCTTGACAATATCTTGAAGGAAAAGGTGAGTTTGGAGCCTTTGGAGTTGAATTTTGAGAGAAATCTTTTTTGGTGTTCTTGAGAGTTCGAGAGAGGATTTTAAGTTGATTGATGAGGAAAAAACGTTTTAGAATAATTTAAAAGGTCACTTTCGAACAAAATGACCAATTTACCCTAAAAAAACTAAAAAAATAAAATTTCATGCTATTGTGACCACTGACGTGGCAAGGTGAAACCGCACTAGGCCATTGGTATGACACACCGAAGTCAAGGAAACCAGGCAGTGTGGCATACCCTTGTCGTTCCAGGCCACTGGAATTTGTACTTGGATTGTGCCTTGCCTTTGTGGCCTGACCTAACACGAACCCCTTTGGGATCGTTCATCCTCAAATAAAGGTTGGGATGGGAAAAAGCAACTTATAGAGATGTTAGAATAAGGTTTGAAGATTATTGTACCATGTAACTAAAAATTTACTCACCTCAAGGACATGCATTCAACTGAAACTGACTGACTACACATGAATTCTATAGAGTTGCTTGAAATAAATAAGGATTTAAGCTTCGAGAAGATGACACTAGGAGAAAGATATATGTCATGTTGACTTGGTATTAGGAGTAAAAAAATTGGGATTTTAATTAATCATGTTTTTATCTGTCTCCCATGCCGCTCCCTCAATTGACTGATTTCTCCATAATACTTTCATTGAAACCACTTCCTTATTCCTTAACCTTCGAACCTGACGATAATAATTTTAGCTGGACTTTTTCATAGGATAAACATTCCATAGGATAAACATTCCCTCTATTACTCTCTGTATAACTAAGGATGGGTCTCCAATACACTTTTTCAACATATACATGTGGAAGAGCAAATGGACTGCGAGTAACGCTGCTGGAAGGTCTAGCTCATAAGCAACATCTCCAATGTACCTTAAGATTTCATATGGACCGGTGTACGGGGACTGAGTTTCCATTACTTTACCAAACTCATCACCCCTTTCATGGTGATACTTCTAAGAACACCCAATTAATGGAAAACATTAGTTCGCTTTTTCTAACATCTGCAAACGACTTCTGATAGATCTAAGCTGTCTTTAGTCTCTCCCTAATTGATCGAATATTTTCCTTAACCTTAAGAATGAAATTTGGTCCAATTAGAGTAGCCTTACAAACCTCAAACCACCCTATAGAAGATCTACACCTACACCCATACAAGGCTTCAAATGGAGCCATATGAATACTAACATGATAACTATTATTATAAGAAAACTCAACTAGAGGTAGGTGATCATCCCAATTTCCTTTAAATTCAATCATACATGCTCTCAATATGTCTTATAGAGTTTGGATAGTACGCTCGACCTGACCATATTTCTAGGTATGGAAAATGGTACTAAGTTCACTTTCGTACCAAGACTTATCTGAAATAATTGTCAAAACTAAGAGGTGAACTAGGTACCTCGGTCTAAGATGATAGAGAATGGAACCTTGTGAGTTCTGACTAACTAATGGATGTGCAATTTCATATAATCCTATGCTGAATCTAAGGTTTTGAATATCAAAAAATGGTTTGACTTGGTCATTTGGTCTACAATGACCCAAATTGAATTATGTTGACTCTTACTATGGTAAAATCTCATAATAAAATCCATATTGATAACTCCCATTTCCAAGTAAGGATGCTAATATCTTGAAAATTTCCTACCAGTCTTGGATGCTTAGCTTTCACTTACAAACAATTGGGACACCAACCACAAATTCTGCTATGTCCTTCTTTATACCATTCCATAATAAACTTTTTGCAAATCATGGTACATTTTTATGGCACCATGGTGATAGAATACTTGGAACTACGATCCTCTGTTAATAGCTTACCCATCAAAACATTAATAGTTGGAACACACAAATGGCCCTAATAACAAAGCACACTATCTGCCCATTGGGAGAACATCTCTACCTTCTGTAGGCGGACTGCATCAATCAACTGGCTTAAAATATGGCCATCACATTATTTTTCTTTTACCACTGCTACAAGATATGACTTTGAAATATTTTTCACCATCAAACCCCCATTATTTACATCAAACAAACTGTAACACACCATATTTCCCTAGCATAATCTAAGTCCCAATACATGAGTATTCATATATAAAATTTTTGATTATCCCAGAACTTTAAGAACTCACCTACAACTTTAAAAAATTCACTATCCCAGGTATGTTAGATGTTCATCCATGGAGTTTAAGAAACCCTTTTAAATTATGAAATTGTGATCTCTTCAATTTATCATGTTTTAAATTATGATTTCATCCATGAATCTCCATGGACTATTGATTTTATACCATGTTACCATGAAATTATTGTTATTATTCAATCTTCCATTTTTTAATAATATGATTTACTAAATTAAACCATGATTTAATGCTATTATGATAAATTCATGCTATTCCTACAAATTTCATGACATTTCTATGATTGTTTTAAACCATGAACTACAAGTGTCTGATAAAATGCTTACAAGAGTGATTTATTTAATAAGAGCCTTTATGTTTTGGTCTTCAAGCTTTAGTGTCTTTTCAGTACTATTATTTTGAGTCCTGGGGGTATTGAATACCCAAAACCCATAGCTGTTTATTTAGTCTATCCTCAATACATTATAGAATAGTCTTCAAATTATATTATGAGCATTATCAGAATAGTTAGATATCAGTTATTGAACTCAAAACAGTTCAGTATCTTAGTGTCTTTCAGTTAGGAGTTGGATTTAGCATCGAGTAAGTATAGGGATGGAGGCTTCCTCGTCAGATAGGTAGAGTTGCTAGTAGCAGTCCCTATATTCCAGAACTACGTAGCCAGTGTAGGTTATGAGTAGTCACCCATCAGATTAGGCTTGACTATCTCACAAGGTCACCCATCAGTTTAGGCTTGACATCCTTAGTCCTTTGGACATTATATCAGTTTAGTGGATCCACTCAGCCATTGTTATTACCCGTGGCATGGTATTAACACCTGTAACACCCCAATTCTAGTACCCTGGATGCTACACGGGGCTCATAATCCCAAAGGACCACAAGCTAATCCTTTATTGATATCATTAACTGAGCACTGAATAATACACTGTAAAAATATGATAAATTGGAGAAAAACTTGCCATAAGATTCAAATATGTAAAATACAACTAAAAATTAAATACTGATATATCTGTCTGAAAAGTCTAGTTTGAAATCCTCTAAACTGTCTGAACTGTGGAGATGATGGGAAAATCCCCCAACTAACTTTGTATATTAAAATACTGAATCTAGAAATATAAAAAAGTAATAAAACCATCCTCAAATAATGAGGACTCACACCTATGGTATAAGACACCATAGCACAAGAGAAAAGTATGCGTCAGTATGTGAGAATGTACTGGTACTCTAGATGAGGTAAGGCTAAGTGCAAAGGCTCATATGCCTGAACTATAGCTAACGGAATAACATGAATATACTAAATGAGGATTACATGTATAAATGCATAAACTACAACTGAAATTATAGTAATATTGAACAATGAGTTCTAATAACTGGATTATTGATACTGTATTTACTGGTAACTGATATCTACTATTACTATATTTTTTATCTTACTGATACTGAATTTTGATAATTGGGTCTACAATTTCTGAAATCTGAGATCAGGCCTATCTAGCGGGTGATCTCTGGATCTACCGATATTGGCATCTGAATCTTGATTAACTGAATTTTAGATCAAGCCTATCTAGAGGATGACCTCTGTATCTATTGGTAATGAAAATGATTAATAAATTCTGATATCAAGCCTATCTAATGAGTGATCTTTGAATCTCTGGAATTATCTAAGTTCTTTACTGAGCTAATTGACTGTATTTGATAGTCCTGAATCTGTGCTACTGAGATGAGTTCTATTACTGAGATCGAATCTGAAATGGAGATTGTGGGAGGTAGTCATCTAACCGACATGCCCAAATTTGAACTAGTGAGGTCTAACCTGTAACCTCAGCTAGAAGGGTATCAGTACCGTGCCATGGGTTAAGACAACTACTATGGAGTCAGTCCTAATCTAGTGGGTAGCCCTTGAGATTAGTCCTGTACTAGTGGGTGATCCCCGAGTATGTAAGTCCTATCTAACGGGTGATATCTCATGCCTACGCTGGCTACATAGTTCTGTAACTTAAGAATTACTTATAGGGATCTTAGTCCTATCTAGCGGGTGAGCCCCCATCCCTAGGCTCGCTTGGTGCTGAATCCTACTCTCATTTGAAAGACACTGAACTAATTTCCTAGTTCATACTAGGCTTGACTGAACTATTACTGATCCTACTAATTAATTAAACTGAATTGATCTCACTGAGTTCCGTTGACTGATAAAATACTACTGAATTCTATTATTTGACTAAATGTTACTGAGTTTTTGGATTGAATACTTGAATACTACCAAGGTCTGAGCTGAATACTGAACTGGAATAGACTGATATTGAGATTACTGAGTCTCTCTAAGTTTTATAACTGAATGAGTTCTACTGATCATGGAACAACTGAGATTATCTTGAAAACTGACATTAGCTCTAGACAATCAGCTAAATTATCGGGTATTAAATACCCCCAGGACTCGATAACATAAATAAATAAATAAGGCATGACAATTCTTGAATAGCATAACAATAGTCTATCATTCTCAATAAAATTAAGGAGACATCTCTTCAAGCACTTGGAACTAGTCATCTAACCATTGTTAGTACCTGTGGCACGATATTAACCCCTTCCAGCTGGGGTTACAGGTTGGACCTTTATTAGATCAAATTTGGGAATTTCGGTTAGATGATACCTCCCACAATCTTAGATATAGTCTCAGTTATAGTCCCAGCTCAGTTATTCAGTCTTAATGTTGTTTGAATAAAACATACATATTTCAGTTATTTCAGTATTTCAGTTTACAAATTTTAGCTAGTTCATGTTATATTATTGGTCATGCATCTTCAGTATTTATAGATTTCCATGCATTATCAGTATTTACAGATTGTATGCTCTCTACTAAGTACTCCATGCCTTACATACATATCCAGTTAAATATTAGTTCTGTTCAAGAAACCATGCATATCACCCTAAATTATTTAGCATACCAGTACATTCAAAGTACTGATCGTATATCTTTCTTTTGCGCTATGATGTATTATATCATAGGTTCTGATGCTCAATTCTTGACTTGTGATTAGACTTATCAGATCCTCAGCAGTAGCAGTGGTGAGTCCTCATACTTTGAGGACAGGCTTACTTTATTTCATGTCTCAATTAGTAGTTAGTTGGAGTTATTTGGAGCTTGACCCATTAACTCATATTCAGTCAGTCAGTTTTAGAGGTTTTTCAGACATTAGAGTTAGTTATTAAGTATTCAGATATTACAGTTAGTTATCCATTTTATCATTATTTTAACAGATTTAGTCAGTTGTTTCTATAGACTCATATTCAAGTTTTAAATTCAGTTATTAAAACCTTATCGCATGTCAGTATTCTTCCGTATTTATGATCATTGTATTTAATACTCATAGTAGGTACCACTTCATGGGTTAGCTTATGGTCCCTCAGTACTATAATCTCCGTGTGAAGACTAGGGGGTAGTCTCGGGTCGTTACACAAACGAACTTCCAAACGAGAAAATGTATGCACCTCTTTAGACAACTCCCTTTTCTCATCTGCAATATGGGCTACACTACCTATAGACAATCTACTAAGAGTATCAACCTCTATATTTTCTTTACCTAGATAGTAGATCACATTCATGTCATAGTTCTTTAACAATTCTAACCACCTCCTCTAGCAAAAATTCAACTACTTCCAGGTAAAAACATATTGGAGACTCTTATTGTTGATGAAAAAATCTTCATACATGTTGTAAGGATAATGTCTCTAAACTTTTCGAGTAAAGACCACTGCTTTCAACTCCAAGTCATGCATTGGATAATTCTTCTTATGATCCTTAAGTTGTCTAGAAGCATAAGTTATCACTTTCCCATTTTGCATAAAAACACACTTGAGACCAACTCTAGAGGAATCACAATACACTACGAACTCCTCTAAACTATTTGGCAAAGCTAATACCGGTGTTGAAGTTAATTTATCCTTTAAATATTGAGAAATTAACTCACACTTGTATGACCATTCAAACTTCAGTTTCTTTTATATGAACTTAGTCGACAGTGCATCTATTGAAGAAAAACCCTCTACAAATTTCCTATAATAATAGGCTAAGACTAGAAAGCTCCTAATGTTATATAGAGTAATGGGTGTAAGCCGGTGCTTCACTGCATCCATTTCTTGAGGTTCTATATGAATACCTTCACCAAAAATCACATGCCCCAAAAAGATGACAGACAAGAAACAAAATTCACACTTACTAAATTTTGCAAACAACTGACGATCCTTTGGGGTCCATAACACTATTCACAAATGGTTTTCATGCTCTTCCTCACTCCGAGAATACACAATTATATCATTAATGAAGACAGTAACAAACATAAATAGATATTGCTTGAAAGCCCTACTCATTAAATTCATAAAAGTTGCAGGAGCATTTGTTAGTCTGAAAGGCATAATCACAAACTCATAGTGACCATACCATATTCTAAAAATGGTCTTTGGGATCTCACACTCCCTGACTTTCAGTTGGTGATATTCTACTTTAAGGTCAATTTTGAAAAAATAATGAGCACGCTAAAGTTGGTCAAACAGGTCATCAATTCAGGAGATAGCATACTTGTTCTTGATGATGCCTTTGTTCAACTGCTTGTAGTCCATAAACATTCTAAGAATACATCCTTCATTTGCATGAATAAAGCTGGGGCATCCCATAAAGAAATATTGAGTTTGATAAAACCCTTATCTAAGAGGTCCTTAAGTTGCTCCTCTGTTTCTTTAAGCTCTGCTAGAGCCATTTTATAAGGAGGATGGAGATGGCTTAGGTATCTCAAAGAATGTCAATTCCAAATTCGATCTCCCTATCAGGAGGAACTCCAGGTAGATCCTGTGGAAAGACCTTAAGAAAGTCTCCTTGGCATGACCCTAACACAGACCCCTACTATTTTAAAGTTGCATTATTCCTTGGAATTTATTCTAAAATTTTCAAATACTTTCTAATGGTCCCATTATCATTCCTAATCATTTATCAACATTAATGTTGCATCAAAACATGTGGTAACTATCAAAATAAAATTATTGAACTTATAGGGAATAACATTTTAAATTCTTATAAGAATAAAACAATGAGCAACACTATTAGGGCTAGTTTATTTTAGGGTGGAGAAGTTTTTTTTGAAGGTGGTTCGTTTAGATATTGTCTTCCTATGGAATTAACTCATTTTTTTCTATTACACTCAAATACGATCATGTTATTTTCACAACTTAAAAGTTGCGGTCATGATGACATCTACCTGACCAACCGATGATAGATAAGCCAATCGCCCAAAAAGGAAAGAGAATAAAAAAGTAGCTATAATAGAAAAAAATAAGACTTGTAAAATAAAATCAGGTCAACATAAGTATAAAACATAGCAAAAATCAGAAATAAATAGCATAAAACTCCTAAAATCTAGTGTTATAAATGTAAATTATCTAAATACAACTCAGGAAGTATAGAAAATACAATATGTATGTTTAGAAAATAAGTAAAGACATATAGATAGACAATAAGAGGTCTAGAGTTAACTCGGGAACCCTTGAGCATTCCAGTACCTTTATCACCAACTCCGATAAGCACGGACTCAGCTACCACGCCTCGTACTCATACCTAAATCTATATACAAAGAGCACAGTAGGAGTGAGTATGGACCACTTATACTCAATTGGTATCATAGGTTGATTGAGCAAAGTAGAAAATAATACAAATAAAGACAATATTATGAGCACGTTACTAGCAAATAGAAAAGTTTCTAAATGGCAGCTCACACCATCTTTACTAATAGTTCTAATATATATATATATATATATATACACATATATATATGAAAATCAAAAGGGAATAGGCTTACACAAAAGTACATAGAAATGATTATATGTCAAAAAACACATGAAATGCATATGCAAATACAATGCAAAGGATGATGAAATGAACGGTTTGAAAGTCATCGCATGACTTTCTATATAACCCATACATCCCCAATTCTCCCAAAATAGAACCCATGAGAGTTGGAAACCTATCTATGATCTTAGAATATCAACCCACCTCTCCAACTTGTTTTCACGAATCAAGATTTTTACCAAATATCTAATTTTCTTTCAGAATAGTGTTTCTCAATGGTACCAATATCTCATGAATGTTTATGAATGAAATAAGTATATAATAATCACAAGAAAAATAGTAAAAAGATAAAAATTCATTCAATACATGTATAAGTGAACCCATAAATTAACTTAATATATCAACATTGCAGGATGTTAGTTCTAGTTTGGCACCATTGGAATAAATATCTTTTAAGTGTAACACCCTGAAAATCCAAGTTCATATTATAATCATGCTTCAAGTTCATGCAAAATCAAACATCATGTTTTGGTAGTTTTGTAAGTGATTTATACATATATTAAGGCTTCAAATAACTCCTAGATTAAAGACAAGTCAAAATATCTCTTACTGATTGAATTCTTGTGAAGAATATAACTATAATCAGTTTCAAACGAGCGTAATTTTTTATTACTAAGATTTTTAAAGATCAAAACCTGTCATATGATAGATAATTTAATTATCTTTCCAACACCTCTAGTTTTTCCTTAATCCAATATCAGAGTAAAAGTTAGGGCCAAATTACTAAAGCACTGTCAAAGCAACCAATGATGACAACTCATCATCAGGACACTATAAGTCATTGGGTGACTCATCATCATGGAAGGGGGGACAAAAATTTGAGTCCTATGACTATGAATTAGTCTACGACTTATAGCCAGACCCTATTAGTCACCACCTGAGCCATCGGGGACCAATATTACATTGTTTAAGCTTTAGAAAGGCTGAATAATTATTCTAAAACACCCCTAAGTCCCCCATTCCTCAAAATTCATTCAATACTTAGAAAAGTTAGAGAGAAAGAGGCGAATTTTCTCTCCAAGCATGAAATAGGGCTTTTCAACTTCTGGCTTCAAATTCAAATTTTTGTTTAATATTTTAAACCTTAGATATGTGGGATTTCATCAATGGATTTCCTTTCACCCATTTAGTCCCAAATATTACTCAATTCTCCAAGATTAATTCACCCTTCAAGCTTTGGGTTTCCATGAAAAAAGTGAATTTCTTAAGTTTTTTAGTTTATTTCTTTAACTAAACCCTAGATATATTTTTCCCATAAATTTGAGCATCTTTCTATGCTTAGAATTATAAATCTAATTATATTGATAAAATTTTTATTTTGGGGCTTAACTTTTGAAATTTCTTATTACGTTCAGATTTTAATATTGCCATGATTAGTTGCATTCTTCAGAGATGTTGGGCAATGAACACTCGATGACTTAGGATTTCATGTATACACTTAGGAATGCTAGATTCTCTAGTTTACGTGTAATTGAATACTTTTAGATAGTGTATTTATTGTCAATTTTTAGAATAATATAAATATTGAGCATTTCAATTATCAGTGATATTTAGTTAGGAGTAGTACTTAGCACTGAGTGAATTCAAGGATGGAGGCTCACCCATCAGTTAGGTTGAGACCTTTAGTAGAAGTTACTAAGTCCATAACTATGATGCCGCCGTAGGTTCAAAAGGTCACCCGTCAGACCATGCTTGACACCTTTGTCCTTTCAAACATCATTTTAGTGGATCCACGCCAGTCACTATTCATACCCTTGGCAAGGCCCATCTAACTGGGGTTACAACTTGGATCCTGGTTAGCTCAAATTTGGGTATAGTTGTTAATGGTTGCTGCCAATGTCCATAGTTTATAGTTCAGATTCAGATACTTGGATGACTTTGTGTTCAGTTATTTAGCCTATCGCACAGTGCATATTTATTTCTTGGTCTTACATTAGTTTACCATGTCACATGCATTATTTTCATCCTATGTCAGTTATTTCCCATCTCACATACTCAATAGATTCAATGTATTGATCACAAACTTTCTTTGCATTATATTTTCTTATAAGATAAGTTGTGACGCTCAGTATCTAAATCACACTTACTACAATTATTCATCATATCAACAACAGTTTTTGGTAAATCCTCATTATTCGAGGACCAATTATCAATATATTTTTCAATATTTTTTCAAGTTTTAGATTTCCCAACAACTCATATGATTTAGAGGCTTTCAGATAAATAGTTATATTTTCAACATGTTGATTATGTTAGACTGTCATAGTGTTGGATATCCAGTATTGATTTTTATTTTATTATAATCAGGTTATGTCAATTTAGTTTTCGCTCAGAATCTTATTATTTTCTTTAGTATTCTTAGTGTTTTGCTAGGAAATAGGTTAGCTTGGGGTCACTTGTGACTCTGAGCACTGTGTAGTGACTAGGGGCAGTCTTGGGTTATGAAAAACATGATATCAGAGCTTCAGGTTTAAGTAGAGTCTTGTTCATGGGTGTAAATCACGTCACATTTATGAGTGAGAGGCTATGAAATATCTAAGGAAAAGCTGTAATTCTTTAATATTCATGTCATGTGATAGAGTGTGAACTTTATTATAATCTTCTTCTAGCTCATCCTTTACATATTTATAGAAAATGCCTCCGAAGAGAACTAACCGAAGGAGGAATAAGAATAAGCAAACACAATAATCAGCAAGCACTACTGTGAGCTCTAGCAAACCATCTGAACAAATAAGTCTCCCATGCTGAGTTTAGGGATGATTTTACGACATTAGCACAGTCCATGACCATATAAAATAATGAGTAGGTGGTTGCACTATCCAACCCAATTGTGAATATGATAATAACTAGAGTCTGAGACTTAACTCGGATGAATCCTCTAATATTCTTTTGGTCTAAGTCTAAAGAGGATCTACATGAGTTATTGGATAGTACATACAAAGTTACTAAAATCATAGGTGTCACTTCTACTGAAAGTGATGATTTGTCTACTTATTAATTGTAAGAAGTGGTTCACATATGGTTCAAGCAATGAAAGAATGATAGAGGTGAAAATGCAAAATCGGTAAAGTGGGATGAGTTTATTGCTATATTTTTGGACAGGTTGTTACCACTTAAGTTAACAAAAGTCAAGGTGTGGGAATTCATAAACCTAAATCAGGGAAATATGAGTGGGAAAGAGTATTCCCTTAAGTTTACTCAGTTGGCAAAATATGCTCCAGTTATGGTTGCTGACTCTAGGGCCTCAATGAGAAAATTTGTGTCAGATATTTCTAAGGATATGGTCAAAGAATGTAGAGTGGTTGTGTTGGTTAAGGAGATAGAAATCTTTGGATTAATGGTCCATCTCAAATGATTAAGGAAGAGAAAATCAAAGAGAATAAAAGAGAGAGTAAAAGAGCCAGAACTGATAGCTTTAAATTCTCTCAGTAGAGGTCAGACGGTGATAATTGTTCTTAATTTCTCCAAAAATCATCAGATCCAGCCCCATTTTTTGCTAGTGCTTCAGTACCTAAGTTTTAAAAGATACTCGAGATAGAGCTCTAGGCTCTAAGTCTTAAGGTAGTGTGAATAATGTTTGTACCAACCCAGTTTGTAAGAAATATGGTAGGAACCACAAGGGTAAGTGTATAATAGGTAGTGATGTTTGTTTTGAGTGTGGAAAGACGGTCGTAAATTGAGGGAATTCTTAGATGATTTATAGAAAGGTAAGTATGCTCGTCAGCAAAGTCAATATAACTCTCAGCAGCTCTAGTAGGTTACCCAACTCAATATATCTAGTGCTTCTAGTGGACATAGTCAGAATAGGTTTTATGCCCTTCAGACTTGATACGAACAAAACGGTTCTCCTGATGTTGTCACTAGTATGTTATAAGATTTTAATATTTATGTTTATACATTGTTAGATCGTGGAGCCACACTTTTCTCAGTGACCACTATATATATAGTAGTTAATTTTGGTGTCAACCTCAAAATCCTAACAAAACCCTTCTCAACTTCTACTCCAGATGGTAATATAGTCATAGTCAGATGGGTATATAGAAATTTCCCAGTCATAATATACCAAAAAGTCATCTCAATCGATCTTGTAGAGTTAGAACTGACAAATTTTGATGTTATTCTTGGTATGCATTGGCTCCACTCTAGATATGCCTCAATTGATTGAAGAAATAGAGTAGTCCAGTTTCAGCTTCCAAATAAACCAGTCTTAGAGTGGAAGGGTAGTACCTCAGTGCTTTTAGGTTGGTTTGTCTCTTTCCTTAGTGAAAGGAAAATGATTTCCAAAGGGTCAAACTATCATCTTATTCGAGGTCAAGAACTCAAGGTCCAAGACCCCAAGACTTGATTTTATTCCTATGGTAAAAGAATTTCTAGAAGTGTCACCTGAAGATCTATCCAGAGTTTCTCCTGAGCGGAAAATTGACTTAAAAAGATCTCTTTCCAAATACCCAGCTTATTTCAATTCCACTCTATAACATGGCTCTAGTAGAACTTAAGAAATAAAGAAACAATAGAAAGATCTCCTAGACAAGGGTTTTATTAGGCCAAGTCTTTCCATGGGGTGCGCTAGTTCTTTTCATGTCTAAGAAAGACGATTCTCTCAGAATGTGCATTGATTATCATCAGTTGAATAAGGTAATAGTCAAGAACAAATATACCATCCCTAGGATTGATGACTTGTTATAATTTCTCCAATAGAGACCTTTGATCCGGCTATCATCGGCTTAGAGTCAGAGAATGTGACATTAAAAAGACAACTTTCAGAACTCAATATGGTCATTTCGAGTTTGTTGTTATGTCTTATGGACTAACAAATTCTCCTTTATCTTTTATGAACTTGATTAATAGGGTGTTCAAGCATACTTAGACATGCTCATTATAGTGTTCATAGATGACATCCTCATTTATTCTTGAAGTAAAGATGAGCACAAAAAATATATAAGGATTGTCTTGAAAACTCTCAAAGATCACCAACTATTTGCTTAGTTTAACAAGTATGGAATATGGTTGAAATCAGTAGCATTCCTAGGTTATATCATTTTTGGTGAACATATCTAATTTGATTCTCTAAAAACCAAAGCTATGAGGAACTGGCATAGCCCCATCTTTCCATCAGATATTAGGAGTTTCTTGGGTTTAGCTGGTTACTACAGATGGTTTGTTGAAGGATTTTTCTCTGTGTTTTCTCCAATGTCTAGACTGGCTCAGAAGAAAGTCATATTCCAATGATCTGATTCTTTCTAGAAGAGTTTTTAGTATTTGAAGACTCAACTCATCTCTGCTCTAGTTTTAACTCTACCAGGGGTTTAGATGGTTTTGTAGTTTACTATGATGCTGCTAGAGGTTTAATTGGTTGTGTGTCAATGCAGAGGGGCAAGGTTATAGTATATGCCTCTAGAAAACTAAAAACTTATGAGAAGAACTACCCAAATTATGATCTCGAGTTGGCAGTAGTTGTTTTTTCCTTAAAGACTTGGAGACATTATATTTATAGGGTTTATGTTGGTGTGTTCACTAATCACAAGATTCGTCAGTATGTGTTTAGCCAGAAAGATCTAAATCTTCTTCAGTGAACGTGGCTAGAGTTGTTGAAGAATTATGATATGAGTGCCTTGTACCATTCGGGTAGAGCCAATGTTGTGGCTGACACTCTTATTAGATTGTCTATGGAGAGTGTTGATCACATTAAAGATGAGAAGAAAGAGTTAGCTCGTGAGGTTCACCACCTTTCTAGATTGGGAGTTCGATTGGTTGATTCAATCGAAGGTAATATTTTTCTTCATAATGGTCTGGATTCTTCGTTGATAGCTGAGGTGAAAGAAAAGTAAGATAGGGATCCTATTTTGCTTAGGTTTAAAGAAGTAGTCCAGAGTCCGAGAGTAGAGATTTTCTCACAAGGGGGAGATAGTGTTTTTCATTTATGTGTTCTGGATGTAGATGACTTAAAGCTGTGGATGCTAGTAGAAGCTTATAATTCTTGATATTCTATTCAACCAGGAGCTACTAAGATGTATAGTGATTTGGGAAAAGTCTATTGGTGAAATGACATGAAAAGGGATATCGCAGAATTTTTTGCTAAGTGTCCAAATTGCCAGCAAGTTAAGGTTGAGCATTAGAGACCTAGTGGTATGCTTTAGAAATCAGCATTCCTACTTGGAGGTAGGAAGTGGTAAATATGGACTTCATTGTAGGGTTTCCTTGTAGTCGTGGACAACATGATTCTATTTGGATTATCATAAACCAAATGACTTAGTCAGCCCACTTCTTGGCATTTAACGCTTCAAATTCAGCTGAAGATTATGCTAAACTCTATCTTAAGGAGTTGGTGAAGTTGTATGGAGTCCCTTTGACTATCATTTCAAATAGAGGTACCTAGTTTACCTCACTTTTGGAATACGTTTAAGAAGGGTCTTGGTACCCAATTTCATCTTAGTATGACTTTTCACCCACAGATTGATAGAGGACCATTGGAAGATATTTAATTGAATTATATTTCCAATGCCACTAGTTTTACCTTAATCCGATATCGGAGTAAAAAGTTATGGCTAAATTACTGAAGCAATGTTAAAACTACCAAAGACGATGACACATCGTCAGGACACTACGAGTTGTTGGGTGAATTGTTGTCACGGCATTGGGAAAAAAATTGAGTTCGTTGGCTATGAATGAAGCTACGACTCAGAGCCATACCCTACAAGTCACCACGTGAACCATTGGGACTACTTCCAGGAGTTTTTTAGACAATTTTTAAGCGGTTTTTTGGTCTTTTATCACCACTTAACCCCAAAACAACGTACTTTAAGCTTTACAAGAGATGAATAATTATTTTAAAACACCCCTAAGTCCCCCATTCCTCAAAATTCATTCAACATTTAGAAAATTTAGAGAGAAAGGGGTGATTTTCCTTTTCAACCAAGAAATAGAGCTTTTCAACTTCTGACTTCAAATCCAAAAATTTCTTCAAGGTTTTAAACCTCAAGGTATGTGGAATTTCATCAATGTATTTTATTTCACCCATTGAGTCCCAAATATTACTCAATTCCTCAAGTTTAATTCACCCTTAAAGCTTAGGGTTTCCATGGAAAGTATGAATTTCTTAAGTTTTTCAGTTTATTTCCTTAACTGAACCATGGATATATGTTTCTATGAAATTTGAGCATCTTTCCATACTAAAAATTATAAATCTCATTATATTGATAAATTTTTTATTTTGGGCCTTGACTTTTGAAATTTCTTATTACGTTCAGATTTTAATATTGCCATGAATAGTTGCATTCTTCAAAGATGATGTGTTACAAACACTGGATGACCTATAATTGCAAGCATACAATTACAAATGCTAAATTCTCCAGCTTACGTGTAATTGAATACTCTTAGATAGTATATTTATTGGCAATTTTTAGAATAATATTACTATTAAGCATTTAAGTTATCAGTGTTATTTAGATGGGAGTAGTACTTAGCACCAAGTGAATGTAGGGATGGAGGTTCACCCATCAGTTACGTTTGAGACCTTTAGTAGAAGTCCCTTAGTTCCAAAACTATGATGCCATGGTAGGTTCTAAAGGGTTACCTATCAGACCAGGCTTGACACCTTAGTCCTTTTAGATATCAGTTTAGTAGATCCATATTAGTCAGTGTTCGTACCTTTGGTAAGGTACTAAACACACATCAAACTGGGGTAATAGGTTGGACCCAAGTTAGCTTATATTTGGGTATGTTTTGTAATAATAGCTCCCACAGTCCATAGTTCAGATTAAGATACTTGCATGACCTTGTATTTAGTTATTCAGCTAATCATACAGTACATGTTTATTTCTTGGTATTCATCAGTTTACCATGTCACGTGCATTATTTTTAGCCTATATTAGTTAGTTTCCCATCTTACATACTCAGCACATTCAAAGTACTGATGCGGACTATGTCATTTAGATGCGACAAGATCAGGAGGGTTCTCTTGATATGGTCACTGGTATGTTACAAATATTTAATATTTATGTTTATACATTATTAGACACCGAAGCCACACTTTTCTTTGTGATCTCTTATATAGAATTATATTTTGGTGTCAACCCCAAAATCCTTACAAAACCATTCTTAATGTCTACTCTAGTTGGTAATTTTGTCATAGGCTGACAGGTATATAGAAATTATCCAATCACAGTATCAAAAAAAGTAATCTCAGTTGACTTTGTAGAGTTAGACATGAAAGTTTTTGATATTATTCTTGGTATGGATTGTCTTAACTCTTTATATGACTTAGTTGATTATAGAAATAAAGTAGTCCATTTTCAGTTTCCAAATGAGCCAATCTTAGAGTTGAAAGGTAATACCTCAGTGCCTGTAGGTGGGTTTTCTCTTTCCTTAAGGCAAGGAAAACAATTTCAAAAGGGTACATTTATCATCTTATTCTGGTCAAGGACTCAAGGTTCAAAACCCCAAGACATGAGTCTGTTCATGTGGTTAAAGAATTTTTAGAAGTGTCTCTTGAAGATCTGCTCGGAGTTTCTCTTGAGCAAGAAATTGACTTTGGAATAGATCCTCTTCTAGATACCCAGCCTCTTTCAATTCCATCCTATAGAATGGCTAAGTCAAGATTAAGAAATTAAAGGAGCAATTGAAAGATCTCCTAGACAAGGGTTTTATTAGACCTAGTATCTCTCCATGGGTTGCTCCAGTCCTTCTCATGCTTAAGAAATATAGTTCTCTCAGAATATGTATCAACTATTATCAGTTGAACAATGTCACTGTCAAGAATAAGTATCCCATTCAAAGAATTAATGACTTGTTTGACCAACTTTAGGGTGCCAATTATTTCTCCAATATAGACCTTTGATCCAGCTATCATCAGCTTAGAGTCAGAGAATATGACAATCAAAATACAGTATTCAGAACCCCATATGATCATTTCAAATTTGTTGTTATGTCTTTTGGCTAACGAATTCTCTTGTAGCATTTAGAGTCTTGATTAATATGGTGTTTAAGCATACTTGGACATGTTCATTATTGTCTTCATAGATAACATCATCATTTATTCTCGAAGTGAGGATGAACACGCAAACCACTTAAGGATTGTCTGGCAGACTCTCAAAGATGACCAGCTATTTGCTAAGTTCAGCAAGTGTGAAATTTGACTAAAATTAGTAACATTTCTAGGTCATATCATTTTCAGTGAAGGCATTTGAGTTGGTCCTTAGAAGACCAAAGCTATGAGAAACTGGCCTAGACCTATTACTCTATCAGATATAAGGAGTTTCTTAGGTTTAGCTAGTTACTACAAATGTTTTTTAAAGGATTTTCCTCTATTTCTTCCCACATGTCCAGACCAGCTTAGAAGAATGTCAAATTCTTGTAAAAAGAGTTTTCAAGATTTGAAGATTCGACTCACCTCCTCCCCAATTTTAACTTTACAAGAGAGTTCAGTTGGTTTAGTGGTTTACTATGATTCTACTAGAGTTTGACTTGGTTGTGTGTCAATGCAGCAGGGTAAGGTTATAGCATATGCCTCTAGATAACTCAAACCTCATGCAAAGAATTGCCTGACTCATGATCCCAAGTTGGTAGAAGTTGTTTTTGCCTTAAAAAATTAGAGGCATTATCTTTATGGGGTTCATGTTGATGTGTTCACTTAACACAAGAGTCTACAATATGTGTTCAGCTAGACAGATCTAAATCTTTTCCAGTGAAGATGGCTATAGTTGTTGAAGGATTATGATATGAGTGTCTTATACCATCCGGGTAAAGCCAATGTTATGGATGACACTCTTAGTAGATTGTCTATAGGGTATGTTTCTCACATTAAGGATGAGAAAAAAGAGTTAGCTCGCAAGGTTCACCACCTTTCTAGATTGGGAGTTTGATTGTCTGATTCAACTGAAGGCAATATCTTGTTCTAGAATGGTTTGGAATCTTCATTGATTGCTGAGGTAAAGGAAATACAAGATAGTGATCCCATTTTTCTTAGGTTTGAAGAAGCAGTCTAGAGTTAAAAAGTTGAAAAAAGTTGAGGGTTTCTTGCAATGAGGAGCTAGTCTTCTTCATTGTCAGGGCAGACTATGTGTATCGGATGTAGATGACTTAAGATTGTGGATGATAGTACAAGCTCATGATTCTTGATATTCTATTCACCCAAGAGCCACTAAAATGTATTGTAATTTGAGGGAAGTCTATTGGTGGAATGGAATGAAAAAGGATATCATAGAATTTTTGGCTAAGTGTCTAAACTGCCAGCAAGTCAAGGTTTAGCACTAGAGACCTCATGTTATGCTTTAGAAATCAACATTCCTACATGGAAGTGGAAATGGCAAATATGGACTTCATTATAGGGTTACCTCATCCTCGTTGATAATATGATTATATTTGGACTATCATAGAGCAAATGACTAAGTCAACCCACTTTTTGCTAGTTAAAACTTTAGTATCAACCAAATATTTTGCTAAAATATATCTTAGGGAGTTGGTAAAGTTGCATTGAGTCCCTTTGACTATCATTTCAGATAGAGGTACCCAATTTACCTCTTGTTTTTGTAAGAAGTTTAAAAAGGGCTTGGTTCCCAAGTTTATCTTAGTACATCTTTTGACCCACAGATAAATGGTCAGGCAGAGAGGACTATTTAGACCTTAAAGGACATGTTGAGAGTGTGTAGGATTATTTTAAGGGCAGTTGGGATGATTATTTGCCTTTGATTGAGTTTGCTTATAATGCAAACTACTACTTTGTATTCAGATGGCCCCATTTGAAGCACTTTATGGTAGAAGGTGTAGATATCTATTGGTTGGTTTGAGGTTTGTGAAGCTACTTTGATAGGGCCAGGTTCAGTACAAGAGGCTATGGAAATAGTTCAGTTCATTAGAAAAGGGATGAAAACCACTAAGAGTAGTCAAAAATACTATGCAGATATGAGAGAAGGGAGCTTGAGTTTGTTATTAGTGATTTTGTCTACTTGAAGGTTTTACCTATGAAAGGGGTGAAGAGATTTTTCAATAAGGTAAATGTTAATCCCCTGTATGTTCATCCTTATAAGATTTTAAGTTTCTATGGTAATATAACCTATGAGTTAGAATTGCCTATAGTTTTAGCATTAGTGCATCCTGTCTTCCATCTTTCCTTGTTAAAGAAATGTATTGCTGATCCTCATCATTTGTTCCTCTAGAAAGTTTGATTTTGAAAGACAGTCTTTCTTATGAAGAAGTCCTAGTTGTGATCCTTTATTGTCGGGTTCGTAAGCTAAGGCATAAGAAGGTTTCTTTGGTAAACATTTTATGGAGAAATCAGTCAGTGGGGGAGATACTTGGGAAACGGAGGAAGATATGATGACCACGTACCCCCATCTTTTCTTTTAGAACTCAGTCCTAGCTTGAGGTAATAGTTTTTCGTTAACTAATTCTTTCTATCTAAGGCCACCAAGTTATTTTCATGTCTAAACATGTATTCGTGAGTTTGGTCAGTCCATATATCAATTATAGATTCATTTATCAAGTCATTATTCAACTTTTAGGTGTTTAGTGTGGAAATTATAGCTTTTCTCCTAACACCTCAGCTTAGTTAGTTTTCATTCGGGGATGAATAAACCCAAGAGGGAGATATTGTAACACCTAAAAAATCTAAGTTAATATTAGAACCATGCTTCAAGTTCATGAAAAATCAAAAATCATGTTTTGGTAGTTTGATAAGTGATTTAGACATATAATAGGGCATAAAATAACTCCTAATTTATAGACATGTCAAAATATCGCATACCGATTGAATTCTAGTGAAAAATATCACTACAATAAGCTTTAAACAAGCATAAATTTTGTATTACAAAGAGTCTTTGTCTAAAGACCCACCAAAATATATATAATTGAATTAAATTTCTAGTGCCACCAGTTTCGTCTTATTCCAATATCAGAATAAAAAGTTGTGGCCAAATTACTAAAGCACTGTCAAAACTACCAGTGACGACAACTCGACGTCAGGACACTATGATTCATTGGGTGAATAATAGTCATGCAGTGGGGACCAAAATTTGATTTCTTTGGATACGACTCATATCCATACCCTACGAGTCATCACCTGAGCCATCGAGATTGCTTTCAGGAGTTTTTCAGACACTTTTAAGGGGCTGTTTTGTGTTTTCTCACTATTTTAACACCAAAACTTCATCGTTTAAGATTTACAAGGGATGAATAATTATTTAAAATCACCGCTAAGTCCTTTATTCCTCAAAATTCATTCAACACTTTGAAAATTTAGAGAAAAAGGAGTAGTTTTCCTCACCAAGCAAAAGATAGGGCTTTTCAACTTTCGGTTTCAAATACAAATATTTACTCAAGGTTTAAAACCTCAGTTACGTGGTATTTCATCAACGAGTTTACTTTCACACATTGAGTCCCATTACTCATTTTTTCCCAAGTTTAATTCACCCTTTAAGATTACGGTTTCCATGAGAAGTGTTAATTTCTTAAGTTTTCTATTTATTTCCTTAACTAAACCATTGATATATGTTCTCCTATAAATTTGAGCATCTTTCCATAATTGGAATTATAAAATATCATTATGTTGATAAATTCTTGATTTTCGGCTTGAGTTATGAAGTTTCTTATTACGTCCATGTTTTAATATTGTAATGATTAGTTGCATTCTTAGTGATAATGGGTTATCAATACCTGATGACCTAGGATTTCATGCATACACTTATGAATGGTAGATTCTCCAGCTTATATGTTATTGAATACTTTTAGATTATGCATTTATTAGAGATTTTCAAAATGTTATTATTATTGTGTATTTTCAATTATTAGTGTCATTCAGTTGGGAGCAGTACTTAGATTCGAGCAAACGTAGGGACAGAGACTCACCCATTAGTTTGGTTGAGTCCTTTAGTATAAGTCCCAAAGTTCCACAACTACGGTGCCACCATAGGTTTTGAAGAGTCACCCATCAGACCAAGCTTCACACCTTAGTCTTTTCGGAAATCAGTTTAGTGGATCCACGCCAGTCAGTGTTTATATCCTTAGAAAGGTACTGAACACCCATTCAACTTCGGTTATAGGTTGGACCCCGATTAACTCAAATTGGGATATGTTGTTTAATGGTATATCCAATAGTCCACAATTCATAATTCAGATAGAGATACTTGCACCACCATATATTCAATTGTTTAGCTTATCGTACAGTACATGTTTATTACTTGGTCATACATCAATTTACCATATCACATGCATCATTTTCAGCCTATAGCAGTTATATTCCCTTCTCACATACTCAGTACATTCAAAGTACTGATTGCATACTTTCTTTGCTCTATATCATCTTATAATATAGGTTCTGATGCTTAGCATCCAGATTATGCTTAGTATGATTCCACACCATATCTGCAACAATGTTTGGTGAATCCTCACAATTTGAGGGTCAATTATCAACATTTCTTTTTAGTATTTTTTTTTTAGTTTCAGTTTATTGGAATTAGTTGGGCTTTGTCCTAAAAACTTACATGATTCAGAGACTTGATGATAGATAGTTATGTTTTCAACATGTTGATTATGCCAGGCTGTCTTAGTTTTTGATATCCAGTATTAATTGCAATTTTATTATAATCAGGTCATTTCAGTTTAGTTTCCGCTTAGTATCTCATTATTTTCTTCAGTATTCTTAGTGCTTTGTCAGGCCATGGGTTAACTTGGGGTCATTTTTGACTCTTAGAATTGTGTTACGACTAGGAGGAAGTCTCAGATCATGACTTGATCATATCAACCCATAACTCGGGCATTTCTATTATGATAAAGGAAAACAATCCTCAATAAGGCCTATAATATCTACTCAAACCCCCCCACATGGGAAACACATTAATAATAAAGGTACTTAAGACCATAAATAAGCATAATAATTCAAATAAACTCCCTATACAGGCAACACACAATATTAATATCATAAGTTTACAACAATAAAATATAAGCCCCCACATGAAAATACAACAGTAATAGAAATCTCAGAAATACAACTCATATATTTATCTTCCGAAACTAATAGCATGCCTTATTTATTAACAACCCAGCCTAAGTCTAAAGAAAGTTAAGTCATAACTTATTTTGAAGCATTGAAATCCTAGTTGAAAGTCCTTCAATATGGATCCTTCCCTTTTCAAACAGTCATGGAATCAACCTAAAAATACAAATATAACATCTGTGTGTTAAAAAAACTAATGATACCCATGTTGTCCATAATTAATTCGAATCCAAAATGGGTTTGAAAAATGAGTTCAAACATAAAAGGGAAAAAACAAATTTTTTTTAGAAACTAATTCCTAAGGTTATTGGAGTCTACAATTGAAAACCCATATGAAAATGAATTAAAAATGAGGCCCAAATTAAAGAAAAGTCATTTTTAAGCTTTATGGGAAAAGACCTCATAAATCCATTTCAAAATTATGATTATGTAACATCCCGTACTTAATTACGTGCATTAGCCATGGTTATATGTGTTGGAGTATATGTATTGATCATAAGTTAGGTATATATGAGTTTAAGTATGAGTATTGATTATTTTGAGATGGTTTCAAGTGTATAGTTTGATTATATGTGTATAGGAATCGACTTTATTTATACCGGAATTTGCTCATCGAAGTTTCTATGCAAAGTTTATCGAGTTAGCTTTCCAACGATATAAAGATTTCCGAAAACAGATGAGTATCGGATATAAGCGAGCATGTTCGAACTTGAAAATGGTGGACGCAATGAACAGTAAATGTGCAGAAATTTTCTGCACACAAAAGTACTGCAGCCAAACAGATTTTTGGGTCGACTTTAAATGATCATAACTCCTTGTACAAAATGAACTGTGTGAGCTGCTATAAATCGATGAGAATCCCCGAGAGTCTTCTTTCTAATGCAATTGGTTTTACCCAAATCCATTATCGGAGCAAAAAGTTATGGTCGATTTACTTTAGCCTATCAAAACAGTCCACCATGGACAGATTCAGATTTACTTAAATTTTAAGGGCAATATGGTCATTTTTCATCACCTCATGGACGAAAATTGGTCATTATATACATATAATTAGCCTCATATCCATCATTTATCATCCAAATTATTAAAGAATAAGAAACCCTAGCCTAAGTTCAACTCCAATTATCTTGTGATTCAACAGTAGAAGATCCAAATTGATTCCGTAGTTGTGTTCACCGTCTCGAGGGCTTCGAGAAGCACCCCTTATTTGTGCCAACAGGACTTTGAAATCAAAAGGGCCATTTTATGGTAAGGATGTAAATTATGTTGGTGTTATTTATATGGATATGTATATATATGCATGTGAGCATAAGAAGTATGTTATCTGATTGTTGTTGAAAGATGATTGGGAAATGATGTTGGATTATTCTTGTACATGGTTGGACTATGTTGAATTGTGAAGGGATTTGGTGTGATGATATGGTATTGAAATGATGATTATATATATACACATAAACCTATTGTTCAAGTTGGTTTTTGGAATGCTTTGCAAATATTGGTTGTATGGAATTATGGAAGAGAATTGTGGTGTTGGGTTGCTAATACTAGATGCCAAACATTTCATTTTAGATAAGTGATTTGTAACGGCAGGAAGTTGTGTTGAATTGGTATCCGAATCTACAACGAGGTATGTAAAGCATACTCTAACGATGTTCTTTGGCATGAAAACACCAATGTTCCGTCAAGTAAGATTCTGAGGGTGTCCAAAAACATGTATTGTTCTACATTACCAACGAAGTTGTTTCCATTCTATAAAGTGTCAAAACGTTTCATTGATATACCAAAAGGCTCCTATTTCATTGTTGTGATATTGATGATTTTGAAACACATTGTTGATGTACCAATGAGTCTTTATTACATCGTTATTGTATAGAAGGTCTATTACTTGGTTCCTATTGATGTATCATTGTTCCAAAGTTACTATATTGGCATGAACACTAATGTAATAATCTCAAAAGCTTTTGAACTAAGTTATTGGAAAGATCTCTTATGTGTGTTACTTGATATACGTGTGGGTGGTAGCTCACGGGCTTAAGCCTAGCATGGGCTGATCCCGATACTTGATATGATTACAGTGATATGTACTGGGGGCATCCTAATGGTCACAGTACGGTACAGTATTGATTATTGTTAGGTGGTTGGAGGTTCGGGAGGAGGAGGTAATGGCGAATGATAATTGTAAAGAATGAAATGAATGAATGTATACCGTTCCACAAATGTGTTTGAATTCAAGAACCCAATTTAGATTAATGATAATGTACATGATCCTAAAAGTGTTTATGAAGTGTGGTTCACTTCTATTATGATTTATTCACTTGCGTTTGATTTTCTGGATCCCCCATATCACATATGATTATTTACAGCTTTACATACTCAGTACATATTTCATACTGACGTCCCTCATAGGGGACCTGCATTTCATGCTCCAGGCACAGGTGCTTCAGCTCATTCACAGCATAGATAGGAGCCAGGTCATACAGCTATTGTTGGTGAGCTCCAGTTTGCTTCGGAGCTTTCCGAGTCGGTTCCTTATGTTTTGTTATTGTACAGGAGTCATGTGTGGGCGGGGGTTTGTCTCGACCCTAGTTATGTCATGTATATCCTAGAGGCTTTGTAGACATAAGGAAGGGTAAAGTCATGGAAGTTTATATAGTGATGTTATATTTGTATATGTGGTGGCCCCGATGGCCAAGTATTATATATATATATATATATATATTTGTACGTGTTGTGCTGATACAGGTAATTAGACTCTTCCATATGCAATGAAGTGCTGACCAAATTTTTGGTGACATGTAAGTAAAAGTACAGGTATTTGAACAGGTTCTCCTGGGCCTTCTCGGCTTTGGGTGCCAGTCTGGCCCGATGGGATTTTGGGGCGTGAAAAAAGTGGTATCAGAGCGGTTCATCCTAGTGAGTCTACAAAGCCGTGTCTACGTAGAGTCTTGTTTATCGGTGTGTTGTGGACCACATCTATAGACAGGAGGCTATGGACATTTAGGAAATTGTTTCTTTTCTTTAGATCATAGATCGTGCCATAGAGTTTATATAGCAAATGAAGTCATAGTTGACCACTGAATCCATTTGTTTCTCTTATTACAGTAAGAATGCCGGATACCGAAAGTAAGAATATCGGCGAGCGGGTAGACGTGGCTGTTGGAGAAGGGACTAGTAAGTCACCACCTGTACAAGTTAATCAGAGTGAAGCTCAAGTTGAGCGGGTATCTGAAATGTCTTCCACTCCAGATGAAATAGGTGGGAGGTGAACCATATTCACAGAACCACTTGTTAATGCTGTTGATCAGGATATGAGAGATGCAGTACAACTGTTGACCCGGATTGTTGCTGGACAAGTCCAAGGGCAAGCTATTCCTGTCGCGGGTTCTAGCGGTACTGATAGGGTGGCTAGTCTTCAGACGCAAGATTTTCTTAAGATGGATCCGCCTACTTTTACCGGATCTGATCTTAACGAAGATCCACAGGACTTTATTGATCAGATCCAAAGGGCCCTAGAGGTAGTGTATGTATCGGGCAGCGAGACAGTGGAGTTAGCCACGTATAGATTCAAAGGTGAGGCTATATATTGGTATGAAGACTGGAAAAGGTCAAGGGGCATTGATGCACCCCCAACTACTTGGAAAGAGTTCAAAGAGGCATTTATTGATCATTATCTTCCATATGAGACTCGTCAGGCCTGTGTGGATCAGTTCTTAAATCTTTGACAGGGTAATACAAGTGTGAGGGAGTATAGTCTTCGATTTAATTCTTTGTCCAGATATGCTCCTAATGTTATAGCTACTATGGATGACAGAGTTCATCGATATGTGGATGGATTGGATCCGTATTTGGTTAGGGATTGTACTATTGCTGCACTGAATAAAGACATGGATATAGCTAGGATCCAAGCATTTGCACAGAAAATGGAAGACCAGAGGCAAAGAAAAAGAACACAGGAATTTGAAAGCGGATCTTCTAAGAGGGCCAGATCTACAGGGCAGTTTATGGCGCCATAGGGAGGTTTTAGACCTCAATTTTCTACTAGACCACCTAGGCCATTAATTTCTTATTCTGCAGCTAGTGCTCCACCACAACATCAGGGGTTCAGAGGCAGTAAATTTGGGCAAAGAAGTGAGGGTCATAGTTCGCGATCAGTGGGTTATCATGGGCAAGGGAACATGAGCCAATCGAGACCTTCTCGAGAGCTATGTAATCAATGCGGAAAGCATCATATGGGCATATGTCGAATGGGAACAAATGTTTGTTTTTGGTACGGTATGATGGGGCATATGATGAGAGAATACCCACGAAGGGGCACAGGTGGCATAGCACGACCTTCGGGATCAGCTGTTGCATCATCGTCACCGGTATCTTATTCTAGTAGAGGCGCACAACCTACGGGTCACGCTAGGAATGAAAAAGGAGTCGCCAGTTCCAGCGGGACTCAGAATCGCACTTATGCTTTAGTGGATCGACAGAATCTAGAGGCTTCCCCAGATATACGTGTGGGTAGTAGCTCAGGGGCTTAAGCCTAGCATGGGCCGATCCCGATACTTGATATGATTACAGTTGATATGTACTAGGGGTAGCCTAATGGTCACAGTACGGTACAGTATTGATTATTGTTAGGTGGTTGGAGGTTCGGGAGGAGGAGGTAATGGCGAATGATAATTGTAAAGAATGAAATGAACGAATGTATACCGTTCCACAAATGTGTTTGAATTCAAGAACCCAATTCAGATTAATGATAATATACATGATCCTAAAAGTGTTTATGAAGTGTTGTTCACTTCTATTATGATTTATTCACTTACGTTTGATTTTCTGGATCCCCCATATCACATATGATTATTTACAGCTTTACATACTCAGTACATATTTCGTACTGACGTCCCTCATGGGAGACCTGCATTTCATGATGCAGGCACATGTGCTTCAGCTCATTCACAGCATAGATAGGAGCCAGGTCATACAGCTATTGTTGGTGAGCTCCAATTTGCTTCAGAGCTTTCCGAGTCGGTTCCTTATGTTTTGTTATTGTACAAGAGTCATGTGTGGGCGGGGGTTTGTCCTGACCCTAGTTATGTCATGTATATCCTAGAGGCTTTGTAGACATAAGGAAGGGTAAAGTCATGGAAGTTTATATAGTGATGTTATATTTGTATATGTGGTGGCCCCTACGGCCAAGTATTATATATATATATATATATATTTGTGCGTGTTGCGCTGATACAGGTAATTAGACCCTTCTATATGCAATGAAGTGCTGTCCAAATATTTGGTGACATGTAAGTGAAAGTACAGGTATTTGAATCGGTTCTCCTGGGCCTTCTCAGCTTTGGGTGCCAGTCCAGTCCGATGGAATTTTGAGGCGTGACAGATTAAAAGGTGTTTCGAAGACACGATCAATAGGAAATAATGGAAACATGAGCTTAGAGCTTACCCACATGAAAATGATAAATAAACCCGAGAAGAATTATTTTCTTTGAATCTTAGAGGTCTAAAATTAAGTAAAATTGCGATT
The DNA here is from genome assembly GCA_030864225.1 of Capsicum baccatum var. pendulum. Taxonomy (NCBI): domain Eukaryota; kingdom Viridiplantae; phylum Streptophyta; class Magnoliopsida; order Solanales; family Solanaceae; genus Capsicum; species Capsicum baccatum. The sequence continues at coordinate 44,970,826 of CM061561.1, forward strand.
CTGAGTTATTTATACAGTTCTCTGAATTGTACCTCAGAATTGCGGGCCCTTTCTCATGATTGTTAAAGTTAACATTGACCAATCCACTTACATGGCCTTCATATTTGCAATTAGGGCTTCATATTAACAAAGGTCCTCGACCTAGATACATCGCATTTGCGATATCCCTATCACATTAACAATGCAGGTCAATACCTGACCTGGTCCCGACTATCCTTCATGATTACGGATCTCTCCTCGCAATTATGATGAACTAAAATATCGTTCTTCACTTTATTAGCCAAATACCCATGTTCACAAAGAAGGATAGGGTCTGAACTAGATATCAGTTATTCAACTAAAATGAAAGTTTTTAAATACGCTGAACGAACCTTCGGAATTTATTTTGGACCCCTGCAGAAATAAATCATATATGCTGCTATGCTATTTTGATGTTTCGAACTCAATGAAAATGTTGAATTTTTTTAAAAAGACCATTTTCAACAATTTAGCCTTTGGGACCCCTTTTAGGCAAATTTCACTAGTTTTCAAATAAAGGGTAGAAACATAAAGTAAAGGTTTCAAACTCGAACCAACTCTGCTACTAACACAAATTTGATACTCCAAATCTAATGAAAGTTCTAGGGGTGTCAAAATGAATCCAGATTGAGATGACCCGCCCAATTCGCTCAAAATTTAATGGGTTGGGTTCAAGATAGTTTACTATTGATAAATCTCAACCCATTAAGTGCCAACCCATTTCTAAATTGAGTTCAAATGAACTCAATTCAATCTCCACTTCAACCCGTTCAATAAAAAAATAATTTTTTTAATAAAGTAGGGAAAAGAAGTGATAATGTGTCCTCCCACCTCACCTCACCCCCACCTCATCACAACCCAACACACCCTCAGCTTACCCCACCCCCTTCTCTCCTCCCATAAATAAATTACTTTTATTTCTTAAAGAAAGTTCTTGCCCCTATCCCCCCTCCCTACCCTGAACCACCACCACCCTAAAAATTTATTATTTTTTGAAAATAATTAAAAATCTTTTCGTACTCCACAGTCTAAACCCTAGCCCCCTTCCCTACACCCCCTAACCCTTCCAAAAAAATATTTTTTTAAAATAAAGAAATAAATTTCTTTTCAAAAAAATAAATCTTACCCCAACACCTGCACCCCCAACACCCCCTCCACTGCACGACATAACCCCCCCCCTCCCAAAAAAAATATTTTTTAAAAAAGTTAAATTTATTTTAGAAAAAACTCTTACCTCAACTCCCTCCCTTCTCTACCCCCTCCCCACCCCACACCCCACACCCACACCCCCACAGTTCCCAATTTTTATTATTTAAAAAATATTTATTTTTCAAAAAATAATATTATTTTAAAAAAAATTCTTACCCCCCTCCCCCACGGCTACCCCTTCCCTAAAAAATTATTTTTTAAAAAAAATAATTTTTTTTTTTAAATAAAAAATTACCTCAATATCCATCTTAAACCCTACCCTTCCTACCCCCTAACCCTCTACCCCCTACCCTCTAGCCCTCTAAATAAATTAAATTTTTATTTTTTAAAATGTTAAAATTTATAAAAAAATATTTTTAACTCACCTCCGCTCCCTGCTGAAATACCCTAGCTTTGGTCCTAAGAAATTTCATAAGCTTTAAGCTTCTAGACACCATACGACTTGTGGGTAATAGTTTTATGATAAGGATATAGTTTAGGGGATCTTGGTCATGTGTTACTAGTGTGGTATTGGGTGGTTACTATCTAAGGTACGAATGGACACCATACGAATTTGTATGGAGATAGTACGAGTGAGTGAAGTCATTTCCTATGACGATTAGTGTGTCATGCTCTTGGTGGGTGGTCTAGGGTATGTTTTATGGGTACTTGTTATATGTTTGGATGTGAGTAGGACTTAGTGGTCTATGTTGAACAGTGTAGGGGTCCAACTTGAGGTCCAGGATATGAGTAGTGGGTACAACTCAGATGATTGTGTATGATTAAGGAGGTAAAGTCGTACCCACCCTTGGGAATTTTTTTATAGTTAAGTTAGGGGTATTCTAGACTTTTCCCTCTTAACCCCTTATGATCCCAATACCTAAAAAACTATTGGGACTTCATTTATCCCATTCCCTAATGAGCTGGTTATTGAATAGGAGGGTGGTTTCCTAACTCCTAAATGAAAATTTATATCATGTCTTACATATCGGAGATTAATCTCCAAAGGGTGTCTCTATCACTTAGTCCAAATTAAGGATTCTAACTCAGAGGGTCCTTCTTTGCATTTGGTTCCAGTGATGAATGAATTTCCCGAGGTCTTCCCTGATGACCTTCCTGGTGTTCCTCTGGATAAGGAGATTGAGTTTGGGATTGATCTTGTTCTAGACACTCGTCCAATTTCTATTCCCCTATATATAATATCTCCGACAGAGTTGAAGAAGCTTAAGGAGTAGTTAAAGGATCTCTTAGATAAGGATTTCATCATCCTAGTATGTCCCCGTGGGGTGCACCCGTGTTGTTCGTGCATAAGAAGGATGGTTCCCTTTGAATATGTATTGACTACCAATAGTTGAATAAGGTTATAGTAAAGAACAAGTTTTCCCTTCCTTGGATAGATGTCGTATTTGATCAGTTGTAGGGTGCCAAATTCTTTTCTAAGATTGATCTTTGATCTGGGTATTATTAACTTAAGATTAGGGAGGTGGATATCCCTAAGACAACTTTCCATACCCAGTATGGGCACTTTGAGTTCTTGGTGATGTCTTTTGGGTTGACCAATGCCCCAGCAACACTCATGGATTTGATGAATAGGGTCTTCTGTCAGTTTCTAGATCTATTTTTCATTCTGTTCATAGATGACATTTTGGTGTACTTGGAGAGTGAGGTGGTTCATTCCAATCACCTCTGAGTTATGTTGCAGACTCTGAATAAATAACAGTTGTATGCCAAGTTCTCTTAATGTGAGTTCTAGTTGAACGATGTCACTTTTTTAGGTCACATTATTTCTAGTGAGGGGATCAAGATAGATTCTCAAAAGGTTGTTGTGGTTAAGGTGTGGCCTAGACCTACGACTCCAATCGATATTTGGAGCTTCTTAGGTTTAGTTGGCTACTATAGGAGGTTTATGGAGAGCTTTTCTTCTATAAATACCCCGTTGACTAAATTGACTCAGAAGAAGGTTAAGTTTTTTTAGGCAGATGCGTGCGATTATAGATTTGATAAACTGAAGGATAAGCTAACTTCGACTCCAATTTTGACTTTCCCAGAAGCAACAGAGGGGTTTGTGGTTTATTGTGATCCGTCCCTTGTGGGACTCAGCTATGTGCTGATGCAGCATGGCAAGGTGATAGTTATGCCTCTAGGTAGTTGAAGGTGTATGAGAGAAATTATCCTACTCATGATTTGGAGCTATTAGTTGTGGTGTTTGCATTGAAAATTTGGTGGTACTATTTGTATGGAGTGCATGTGTACATCTTCTCTAATCATAAAAACCTGCAGTTTGTATTCACTTAGAAGGAACCAAATCTCAAGAAAAGAAGGTGTCTTGAGTTGTTAAAGGATTATGACATGAGTTTTCACTACAATCTAGGTAAAGCTAGTGTTATTGATGATGCTCTTAGCAGGTTGTCCAAGGGGAGTCCAGCTCAAGTGGATAAGGAGAAATGAGAGTTAGTGAAGTACATTAATCATTTGGCTGACCTTGGAGTTCATCTCTTAGATTCTAAGAATAGTGGTGTGTTCATTCAGAAAGTGGTGACGTCATATCTGGGTGCTTAAATTAAGGAGAAATAGGTGTTAGATCATATGTTGATGAGGATCAAGGGTGATTTTTATGGGCAGAAGGTGTGGGCATTTAAGATTACTGGTGATGGTACTTTGTGGTACCAAGGGAGGTTATGTATCCCAGATATCAATGGTTTGCGAGAAAGGATACTGGATGTGGCGCATGAATTATGCTAGGTCATTTATCCGGGTTTAATAAAAATGTTTCATGATCTAAAGGATATGTATTGGTGTAATGGTATGAAGAGGGATGTGGCTAATTTTGTGGCCAAGTGTTTAGTGTGTCAACAAGTAAAAGTTGAGCACATGAGGCCTAAGGGTTTGTATCAAGAAATTGAGTTGCCTGAATAAAAATAGGAAGTGATCAAGATGGATTTCATTACCGATCTTCCTCGGTCTCATAAATAATTTGATTCCATTTGGGTTATCATGGATAGGATGAAAAAGTTTACTCACTTCTTTCCAGTGAGGACTAACTTCTCTGCTTAGGATTATACCAGGTCTCACTTTTGGTAGTTATTTCAAAAAGGGTTGGGGACTAAGGTGAGTCTGAGTACGACTTTTCACCTATAGTCGAATGGGCAGGCAAAGAGGACTATTCAAACACTGGAGGATATGCTTTGGGCGTATGTGATTGACTATGATAGTAGTTGGGTTGAAAATTTACCTCATATAGAGTTTACTTATAATAATAACTATCACTCAAGCATCGAGATGACTCTTTTTGAAGACTTGTATGGTAGGACGTATAGATCTCCTATTGGTGGTTCGTTCTTGGTGAGGCGGATAAGTTTGGCTCGGATTTTGTTTTCCAGACCATGGAGAAGGTGAAGGTGATTCGAGATAGACTTAAGGTTGACCAAAGTCGCCAAAAGTCCTATGTGGATGTTAGGCGACGGGAGTTAAATTTTGAGGCTGGGTATAGGGTGTTCTTAAAGGTGTCTCCTATGAAGGGAGTAATGCAGTTTGGGAAAAAAGGAAAGCTCAATCCCTGGTATATCGGTCTTTACTTGGTTCTGAGAAGGGTTGGTAAGGTAGCATATGAGTTAGTGTTTTCTTTTAGTTTGAGCTCCATTTATCCGGTGTTTGATATATCTATATTGAGGAAATATATGGGTGATACATCTCAAATCGAGCTCTTGGGTTAAGCAAGGACTAGGGTTTTATCAAGAGGATCAATTAAGGTTTCCAAAAGGTGATTTCTCTCCGTCTTCTTCATAATCTAAGGTATGTTACTCCTCCATAATTGTTAGTTCAACTAAATTCATGTTTTAATGGATAGTTTCCATGATCTAATTGTGAGTATTGTGTTTTTTCCAAATTGTTATTGGAGGTTTTGGTTGGATAATGTTTTCCCATGTTTTACTTGGGGTTTTTCATATTATAATGTTGGTTTGAACATTGTGAAATGCATGGTATTGGTAAATGGGATTAGGGGTACGTTGGATTCCCTAAATTTCTTGGTTTTAGTTTTGGAAACTATATGCCCTCAATATGTTGGTTAAAATGCCTATGAGAATTCTTTTATTACATAGTTGGACTTTCATTGAAAACTTTGCATGGTATATAACGGTAATGGAACCTAAATTGGTTAAATGGTTTTAATGGCTAAATGGTAACGTCATGGTGGCCATGGCTTTGATTTAAAAACCTTGTGGGGTACACGGGGAACCCCCAAGTAAATCTAATAATAGAACCTATGGGGTACATGGGAATCCCCTAAGTAATTTGCTAAAGACATTGCTTGCAAGCTATAGTCGGTATGACGATACCACTTCTAATATCCTTGGTTAATAATATATGAAATTGGTGGTTTGGTTGTATGCTAATGGTTTTAATTAGGCAATAATGGAGGGTTGTGATAGCTAACCGTGAAGGTGTGAATCTAATGAGTGGACAGTGGAAACTTATGTTTGCCGACATGAGGATTGGTCATGGTGACAATATACTAGTGAGGTATGTGGGAATCCCCTAAGTTACTTTGGCATATATGTATCATGGAGGGTGAAGGGTACACGGGAATCCCCTGCCCCTGTGATATCTCCGATTCGTATGGCTACATGCACTGGGGCCTGTTCAAGGGGTAACACTGGACCCATATATCCCATGGGTAGTTCTAGGACGGTTAAGCTACACAAGCCCATGTTAATGGTTTTAAAGGCGTGCTAAACCCGGTCCACTTTCTTGGCATGGATTTTTTTTATTATTTTTTTATATATATATATATGTGTGTGTGTGTGTGTGTGTGTGTGTGTGTGTGTGAATGTTAATGCATATCATTATTTACTTGCTTTCAAATATTAGCATTATTTTATTTTTACCCTGAGTGCATGCTAGAGTTCACGTGATGCAAAAACTGGCCATACTACTCCTCCTGCTCAGTAATCGGATTCCGGGACAGCTTTGAGTTGGATTGAAGTGGTAAGATTCCATATTCCAAAAGGCTCCATTTGATTTTATGGTCTTGTTTTCGTACTTTGGTTGTTTATTAGACTTACGTTTTGGCTTTGGTTGGAGGCATGTCTCGACCATATATTGTTTTGAATTCGGTTAGAGGCTTTGTGAGACTACTATGGTTTGGTATAGGTGGTGTTGTCATTGGTGTCAGCCTTGGCATTATTATTAGTATTATGGCTTATACTGTTTGACTATATTTGATTTGTGATTGTTCCATCTTATTGTGTTATGGAATGGTCATGGATTGATTAACGTTATGGTTGTTGGTTCGCTACTGGATAGTTTGAATCGTTTGGGTCGGTCATGGTCATGGACCTATCCCAGAGTCTTGAATGGAACATAACTCTATCTTATTATATGTTCAGAATTCATCTGATACAAGGTATGTGTTTGGAGGTTGGATTGGGTATTGGGGTTGGTCTCTGGTCCTTGTTGGACTTGGGATGCCTATTACGACAAGGCCCTGGTTCGGGTCTGTCACCTACCCACCCATCCAAATTCCCAACCCTATCGAAGTTTGTTTTTTTGAGTCGGGTTTACAAGGGGTAGATATGTATATGATTATATTTCTTAGACGAAGCGGATCAAATTGGGCGGGTCAAAACCTAATCCAATTTTAAGCCCATTTCAACCCAAAGTAAATTTGGACGTGTTATGACCCAACCCAATATCCAATTCAGCCCATGTAGTATCTTTAGTCTGAACCTAACCCTCTATTTGACACTCCTTAATGAAACTATCCAAATTTTCATCTAGCACTCAAAACATCAAATGTTAGCTGTAGTCAGCTAGAGGACATTTAAAGCCCATAAAAACCTCAAACTCTCGCAAAACCCTCCCGAAGGCATTAAGAACCGTGTCAATCATCCCCACATCCCAAAATTGACACGTAGAAACTATAGGGAAGGGGAAAATAGTCCAATCACATAAAAAGTAAAATTTCACAAATCAGACTATTACACTATACACCATTAAGACTCTAGTTCATCCTCGAACTAAAAGGCAAGGAAATATCTGAATCAGTAAAAGCTAAGGGTAACTACTACGCATGTCGAACCCGACCTTCCAAGTAGACTCCTTAACAGGATAGTGTCTCCACTGAACCTTAACAACAGAAATATCTCTAGAATGCAATCGTCTAATATCTTAGGCTAAAATTAACACCGAATTTTCTAAAAAGGTCAACCTCCATCCAACTGAATTGAGTCCTAACAAATAAAGTGAGAATCATCAGGAATATAGAGTTGTAGCATGGACACATAAAACTTAGATGAATGGCTAACATGTTTGGAGGTAAGGCTAACTCATAAGATACCTCCCCAAATATCTGTAGTATATTAAATGGACCGATATCCCTGGGTCTAAGATTTCCCCTCATCACGCCCTTCATGGGAAATACTCAGAGAAAAATTCAATCACTAAACCCAAAATTTAAAGCACAAAGTCTATGGTCCGCTTACATTCCTGCATCAACACCACATACAAACCAACACTAGAAGTATCACAGAATATGATAAAATCGATGACCTCCTTAGGCAATGTCAAGATAGGGGTCAAGGTCAATAACTCCTTGAGCTTTTGGAAGTTATTCTCACAAGCATTCGCCTACTGAAATAACTCTTTCTTCTGAGTCACTTGGTTAAAGGAGTTGTGATTGACGAGAAACCCTTTACAAAATGCTAATAATAACCCACCAAACCAATAAAACTTTGAATCTTTGTAGGAGAATTAGGTCTAGCCTAATCACGTATTACCGCTATCTTGACTTGATTAACCATAATGTCATCCTTGGTTACCATATGACCCAACCAAGAGATAGAGCCCAGCAAGAAATCATACTTGGATAACTTAGTGTATAAATTTTCATCACGCATATCTGAAGTACAGTCTTCAAATATCTCACATGATCGACCTTATTCTTGGAATAAACCAAGATGGCATCTTTAAATACAATAACAAAGGTGTCTAGATATGGTCAAAACACCAGATTCATCAACTCTATGAGCATTGTTAAGGCATTGGACAATCCAAAAGACATGACCAAGAATATATACTGATTGTATCGAGTCTAAAAAGTCATCTCTGGAACATGCAAATGTCTAATATTTAACCAGTGATACCCGGATCTCAAATATATATTAGCAAACAAGGAAACACCCATAATTTGGTCAAAAAAATCATCAATGCAAGGAAGAGGATACTTGTTCTTAATAGTTACTTTGTTTAACTGTTGATAGTAAATAAACATGAACATAGAATCATCTTTCTTCTTCACAAACAAGACAGAAGCACCCTAAGAAGATGCACTAGGCCTAATGAACCACTTACCTAACAAATCCCGCAACTACTTCTCCAATTTCTTCAACATGGTTGGGGCCATATTATAGGGAGGAGTGAAAATGTGTTCGGTTTTCAACTCCATATTAACAGTGAAATCAATATCACGATCAAGAGGCATACTAAGCAAATCCATAGGAAACACATCCATGAACTCGCGAACAACCATTATAGAATACTTAGGAGGCAGTGAGGCAACACTAGTATCATGAACATAAGCTAAATAAGACAATCACACACATCTGCCATGCATCGAGGACATAGAAAATATTTAACTCCCCTCGGACCCAAAATATGAGTACCCATTCAAGCAAACCTTGGCACACCCAGAGTAGCTAAGGTCACGATCTTGTTATAATAATATAAACTATCATGGAAGAGAGCTAATCAATCCATACCCAATATAACATCAAAAACAACTATATATAAGATAATGAAGTCTACCTAAGTCTCACGCTCCGTAAGGGTAACTTCACAAGATTGGTACACCTAATCAACAACTAAAGAATATCCTATGAGGGTAGCAATATGAAGTGGAATAGCAAAGATATAACATGAAGGATAAAAAATAGAAGTAAAATATATAGACTCAGAGAAGAATGTAGACCACGATCAAATAACACAAAAGTAGATCTGTAGCAAACTGGATGATACTTGTAATGACTGCATCAGTAATCTCTGCATTGGGTCTCCTAGGTGTAGCATAACACTATCCATATTCATTCCTAAACTAAGAAACCCCATAACCACTACCATAAGTTACCCTACCTCAATTTTAAGCACATCTAGCATTATCCCTATGATTTTGTGAACCACCTCTTGTCATAGATATCAAAGTAGGGGAAAGCTGAAGCTAAGAGCCCTACTGAGTAGGTCCATACACACGTCAAAGAAAGTCCTTGGACAAATGGACAAGCTCCATACATAGATAGCATACTCTATGTCCTAACTTAATCCGAGGGGTCACAAAATAACTAGGACAACTTCCCTAGCTTAAAGAATTGAAACTAGCACTTCTACTCGCATTACCTGATGCCTGGCTACTTGAAGCCATAAAAATTGAAGGCCTACTACTTGATCCTTGTAAAGTAGCCTAAAATATTCTACAATGATAACCATAGGAACCCCTACTCAAGAAATCTCTGCCTCGAGAGGTAAAAATACTAAATTCGCCCTAACGATAAACCTTCTTAGTGCTTCTTTGAGTAGCGTAGGTAATGGACTCTTTCAACTAGGTATGTGACATGACCTAAACTGAGGCCTAGTCATGTGGGGCATCTCAAGTTCAACCAGGACCAGAGACCAGCCCCAATACCCAACCATAACCACCCTACACCATACGTAAGATAAAGCAAGAATAGTTTAAAGACATTAATCAAAGTCTATAATCATAATCGAACAACCTCAATAAAATATCAACCCAATACCAACCCTAATAGCAATACCAACACTAAGGCTGACACCAGTACTGATATCGCCTATGTCCATAGTTGTCTGACAAAGACTCTATCCAAAATCAATAACATCTAGTCGGGACATGCCCCAGACCATAGCCAAAGACAAATAAAATAAATAACAAAAATAAAAGAATTCTATAGCATGAAATGGAGCCTTTCAGAGTACGAAACCTCACCACTTCAGTCTGACTGAAAGATGTCCTCGAATCCAAGTCACTAAGTAGGAGGAATGGTAGTATGGCCGATTCCTACATCACATGGGGATACAACACTTGAAGAAAGTTAGCAGAGTGAACGCTAGCATGTCCTCAGGGAAAAAATAAAATAATGCCAAAAAATAAAATAATGCCAGTAAGTCAAAACCAAAGTAAATAACCACATGCAATCACCTACATACATGCATATATATAAATATATATATGTATATATATGTATATCGTGTTGGGAAAAGGAACCGGGTTCAGCATGCATTTAAAACTTTAACCTGGGTTGTGTAGCTTTAATGATATAATCCACCCATGGGCTATATGAGTCCATTATTACCCCCTAAATAGGCCCTAATGTGTGTAGCCACATGAATCGGAGATATCATAGGATCGGGGATTCCTATGTACCCTTCGCCCTCTATGACACATATATACAAGTATAAACTTCAGAGATTCCCATGTACCTCACAAGCATATGGTCACCAAGACCAACCCTCATGTCGGCAAATATGAGTTTCCAGTGTTCGTTCATCAGACTCACACCTTCACAGTTAGCTATCAGAACCTACCATTATTGCCCAATTGAAACATTCAATACATAATCAAACCACCAATTCAAGAAGCCCATTATCAATGCATTATAAAGTGGTATCATCATACTGACTATAGCTTGCAAGCAATGTCACTAGCTGACACTTAGGGGATTTCCATATACCCCACAAGACTTCCAATTAAATCAAAACCATGGCCATAAGGCTTTGCCAATCCATTGAAAATCATCCATGCCAATTTAGGTACCATTAACATTTATGCAATGCAAAGGTGTCAAGATTAGTCAAAATATGTGCCAAAATCATTCCCATTGGCATTTTAACAAATATGTTGAGGGCATATAGTTTCGAAAAGCAAAACCAAGTATCAATTAACCATTCCCATGCAACCACATGTTCAAATCATAATTATAACATGAAAACCATAAGTAACGATGGAAAAACATTATCCAACCATAGACGATTGAAACCCCCAACATCTATTTCAAAACCAAAACAAATCCATATTAGTACCATGAAAACCATACAATAAAACATGTTTTTAGTTAAACTAACAATGAGGGAGGAGTAATATGCCTTAAACACCAAGGAAAACATAGAGATTCACTCTTGAGATCCCCTAATTAATTTCCATGTAGAAACCCTGGCCTTTTCTTGAACCAAGATCTTGAGAGTGATTTAAAATATTATATCAATAAGTTCCCAAAAGGTGTTATATGTCATGGGGTCAAAAGGAGTTAAGTGTGGAAATGTACAGAATACCCCTAACTTAAAATTGTAGAAAACTTATAGGTGGGTATGAGTGGACCTTCAACTCATCACCATAATATACGAGTGGTACCCTTAAGTCGTCACTAGGTCAGAAAGTTAGACACCATACTTTGTCCATCATACGACTTCTTTTCCCAACCCGTCACCATACCATACGGCTAGTACCATATAATTGTACCCTATGCAGAACATCGAGATCTAGACACTAGGAAAAATATGATTGGACCCAATACCTTTCGTCACATGCTCATACAACTTGCATGGAGTCTACCATACCAAGGATAGAACTTGGTTAGCAACTCACTGACCAACATACGACTAGGGTCCCTAGACTTATAACCACACCATAAGACTTGTACGGTGGGTCATTACAAGGACAACTAGTTCAAAACTCAAGAAATTTCCAAGGGCCAAAACCTAGGGTGTTTCAGTATGCTTAATAATACTTTAAAAAGAAGACCCTAAAATAACCATCTAGGCAGTAGCCAACTGATAAGAACACTCTAACCCCTTCACAAACTTATAAATTCTCCCTGACTCAGTGGATGTTATGGCAGTTGAATAACTAGATAGAACATGAAAATATGCCTCATACTCAATAATGATCCCTACTCTAAGTGATCAAACTTATTTCACATCTTATCTCACAAGCTATATAGCAAAAGCCTCTCTTAAAAAAGCTTCAAAAACCTGAGCCCAAGTCATAACAGGAAAACCTAATAGAATACAACTGGATAGAGACCTCCACTAATTGCAGGCCATATTTGTTAATCGATAGGTAGTATTAGCAACTCTGTAAGACTCAAAAGATATAAGATTATGTAACTTCTCTTAGAAGTCAATCAGAAACTCTTAGGATTTTTTCACTAATCTCTTCACTAATCTTAGGAGGATCCAAATGAATAAACCTCTCAAACCTATTCTGATCATAAAAAAACATCATTGTACTCAAAATAACTGAAGTAGTAGTAAGTCTGATAGAAAATGAATCCATATTCAGAAGTACCATAGATGATAGTTGTACCCTTAAAGTAAAAATACCATAAGAAGACATAGGTACAAATAGTGAAACACAAATTAAAGTCTGTAGTATTCCAGGTACACTCAAGGGAACACCCTTCAAGTGACTCAAAAGGCAAACCAATAAATCCTGAAGCACTGGGTATCAACTGTACTTTGTTGAAACTGAGCTGGAATTGCACCCCTATCAAATAATCATCTTTGGCATACACAACCCCATGCTCAGGAGAGGCCTCTGTAGCACGTACTTTGACTAAAACAGCTTCTCACACCCATTCTCTACCTCTAGGTTGACACAACCCCTACTTCATCTGCTAACTAGGGTTCTCTAGCATCCGTAGAAATATTCCTTACTATCCACACAAAAAATAATGAATCCAAGTTTCAAACATTTGGTATGAATAACTTGCACAACAAAGAACCAAACTAGAGAAGTTTCTTCCAAAAATATATTTTAGCCTCTCAAATATAGTTATGGACATCTACATACCAATCTGTGAGACTCAATAGACATCCTACTCTTATACATATTAGATCGATAAACCTAGTACCCAAATATCAATTTGTCATGATCAGAAGTTGAGGACATAATGACATTAACCTAACACAATTATTGGTAGATAAGCCAATCACCCAAAAATAAAAGAAAATAAAAAAGTAGTAAAAAATAGGATTAACGAGACTTGTAAAACAAATTTAGGTCAATACAAGTACAAACCATGGCGAAGGTTAGAAATAAATAACATAAAACCCCAAAAAGAAATTGTGTTATAAGTGTAGAATATCTAAATATAACTTAGAAAATAGAAAAAATACAATATATGTCTCTGAAAACATGTAAAGACATCCACATAGATAAGAAGAAGTCTAAAGTCAACTCTAGAACTCTAGAATATGCCAGTACCTCTATCACCAACTCCAATAAACATGAACTGAGCTACCGCACCTTCTACTCACACCAAGATTTGCATTGAAAGAACACAATAGGAGTTAGTATGATACACTTGTAATCAGTAGGTATCATAGACTGACTGTGAAAATTAGAAAATAATTCCATTAAATATAATACTATAAACATATCACCTACAAATAAAAAAATTCTCAAATACTAGCTCACACTGTCTCCATTAATGCATATATATATACATATATATATATACATACATATATATATATATATAATATCAAAAGGGAACAAGTATACAAGAAAGTCAATAATTTAGTCACACGTCAATTGACACATAAAAGCAACACATGAAATGCATATGCAAATGCAACATGAGGAATAATTAAATGAATGGTTTGAAAGTCATTAAATGACTTTTTGTATACACCTATTGAGCGTCAATGCTCCCAAAATAAGACTCATTTAGGGTTCAAAACTTGTATACTATCTCAAAGTCTCAACCCACCTTATGACTTGTGTTCACAAATCAAGATTTTTACCAAATATCTCTTTTTCTTACAAAATAGTTTTTCTCAATGGTACCGATATCTCATGAATCTGTACAATGAAATAAGGATATAATGCTCACAAAAAAAATATTATGAAGAAAATAAATGCACTTAATACATGTACAAGTGAGCCCAGAAAGCACCTCAATACATCAATATTCTAGGATATCTGTACTAGTTTGGCATTACTGAAATAAATATACAAGTAAGATATCATTAATATCATATCAACCCATAACTCAAACATTTATATCATGATAATGCCAAAAAATTCTCAATAAGGCCTATAATATCTATTCAAGGCCTCCGGAGGGGCATCACATTAAGAATAAAGGCATTTAAATGAACAAATAAGGAAAATGATATCAAATAAAGCCCTACATGGGAAATACACAATATATAAGATAAAAAGTTAACAAAAACAAAATATAAGCCTCTCCATCGGCACACAACAGTAATAATATTCTCAAAAATACAATTCCTATAGTTATATTCCCAAAATCATAGCATGTTTTACTCATTTATTAACTACCCAACCTATTCCAAAAAAAATTTAAGTCATAACCTACCTCTAACCATTGAAACCTAAGTCCAATGTCATTCAACATAGAGCCTTCCCCTTTCAAATTGTAATGCCCCATACTTTTCTTAACTAAGTTCAGCTCCTAGTAATATAAGAGGCTTAAAGCCTAAAAATTTAATCAAGTGTTAGGGACTTAGTCATATTTTTGGTGTCTTAATTTCAAAGTTTTTTAAATGAGTCTTCCTAAACCTGAGACATAGGTTTTTAAGTTAATTCATGTTCAGGGGTGTAAGGAGCATGTCTTGGGAATGTTTTAATTTTTTGAGCGATGATTGAGTTGTATTTAGATTTTGATTCCAGCAGCTCACTATGATAGTTGTGTATCGCGGTGGCTATAGCAGTGAGGCAGTCATCGCGTCACGGTCTCCCTTCAATCCGCATTCCAGGTGTGAATTTAATTCTTTGAGGGGTAATAGAGTTTTTTCTCCTCAATACAATTCATAAAAACATGAATTAAAATGTTACTTAGGGCATTATATGCCCATTTCCCCTAATTTACTCTTAAAAACAAACCCCAATCATTCCCTAAGTTTATCAATTTCATTCCTTAGCAGTTCAGAATCTTTAGCAGAACCTTTCTCAGTGTCTGCTCTAGTAGGTGTCTCTATTGTACCTAGTCAGTTATACAGGAACTATCCGATCATAATATCCCAAAAAGTCACCTTAGTTGACCTTGTGTAATCAGAGATACTGATTTTGATATTATTCTCGATATAGATTGGCTTTACTTATGTTATGCCTCAGTTGATTACAGAAATAGAGTCATTTAGTTTTAATTTCCCAATGAACCAGTTATTGAATAGAGGGGTAATACTTTAGCGCTTAGGGGTCGAATTGTGTCATATCTTAGAGCAAAAAAAATGATATTCAATGGATGCATATACCATCTTATTTGAGTCAAATACTTTAATTATGAGACTTCAAGTGTCGTGCCAGTTTCAGTAGTTAGGGAATTTCTACATGTGTTCCCTAAAGAGCTTCTCGGAGTTTCTCCCATAAGGAAAATTGACTTCGAAATAGATCTCCTTCCAGATACCCAGCCTCTATATATTCTATCCTATAGGATGGCTCTAGACGAGCATAGAGAGTTGAAATAATAGTTAAAAGATCTCTTAGATAATGGATTTTTTAGGCCAGTGTTTCCCTATGAGGTGATCCAGTTCTTTTCGTACTTTAGAAAGATATTTCCCTAAGAATGTGCACTGACTACCATCAATTGAACAAAGTTATAATAAAAAATAAGTACTCACTCTCTAGGATTGATGACTTGTTCAACCAACTTTAGGGTGCCAGTTATTTCTCTAAGATAGACCTCAGATCTGGCTATCATCAACTCAGAGTCAGAGAATGTGACATTTTAAAAACAACCTTCAAAACTCAGTATAGTCGCTTTAAATTTCTAGTTATGTCTTTTGGACTAATGAATACCCCAGCAACTTTCATTGACTTGATGAACAGAGTGATCAAGTAGTACTTGAATATGTTCATTATTATTCAATGATGATATCTTGTATACTCTCGTAGTGATAAATAATTATGCAAACCATCTTAGAATTGTATTGCAGACTCTTAGAACCCATCAGTTATTTGCCAAATTTAGTAAGTATGAGTTTTGAATAAGATCAATAGATTTTTTGGCCATATTATTTTCAGTGATGGCATAAAAGTTGACCCTCAAAAGACCAAAGCCATGATAAACTGGACCAGACACATATCTCTGTCAGATATTAGGAGTTTTTTGGGTTTGGCAGGCTATTATAGATGGTTTATTAAATCGTTTTCTTCTATTGTGTCCCCCATGTATCGATTGACTTAGAAGAAATTCAAATTTCAGTGGTTAGATTCGTATGAAAAGAGTTTTTAGTAGTTGAAGACTTGACTCACCTCAGCCCTAGTCTTGACTGTGCCAGATGGTTTAGATGGGTTTGTTGTTTACTGTAATGGTTCTAGATTTGGTCTTAGTTGTGTATTGATGCAGAGAGGTAAGGTCATAGCCTATGTTTCTATACAACTTAAACTCCATGAAAAAAATTACCCTACCCATGACCTTGAGTCAGAAAATGTTATTTTAGCCTTGAAAATTTAGAGGCACTATTTGTATGGAGTTCATGTTGATGTGTTCATGGATCACAAAAGTTTACAGTATGTATTGTCATAAAAAAATTTAAATTTTCATCAGATAAGGTGGTTAGAGTTGTTGAAAGATTATGATATTAGTGTATTGTATCATCCGAGTAAGTCTAATGTAGTGGCAGATGCCCTTAGTAGATTATCTATGGGTAGTGTTGCTCATGTTGAGAATGATAAGAAGAGGTTAGTTCAGGAAGTTCATCAGCTTGCTAGATTAGGTGTTAGGTTGGTTGATTTAATTGTGGGTAGTGTATGGGTTCAGAATAGTTCAGAATCTTCTTTCGTTGACAAAGTTAAAGAAAAGCAAGATAGGGATTCTAGTTTAGTTAGGTTGAAGGAGTCAGTTAAAGATCAGAAAGCAGAGGTTTTCTCCCTTAGGGGAGATGGTGTGTTGTGATATTAGGGTAGACTGTGTGTTCTGTATGTAGATGGTTTGAGATTGTGAATCCTTATAGAAGTGCATGGTACATGTTATTCTATTCACCCAGGAGTTACTAAGATGTACCGTGATTTGTAGGAAATCTATTGGTGGAGTGGTATGAAGAGGGATATTGGAGAGTTTATAGCTAAGTGTTCTAACTATTAGCAGGTTAAATTTGAACACCAGAGGCCTAGTGGTACAATACAGGAGTTTAATATTCCTACTTATAAGTGGGAAGAGGTGAAATAGATTTTGTGATAGGGTTGCCCTGTTCACATCGTTAGCATAATTGATATAGGTCATTACAGATAGAATGACCAAGTCATCCTATTTACTATCAGTTCATACTTCTTATTTAGTCGAGGACTATGCCAAGCTCTAATTAGAGATTTGGTTTTGTTGTATAGAGTCCTGTTGTCTGGTATTTAAGAAAGAGGTACTTAGTTTACCTCTTACTTTTGGAAAGCTTTTTCGAAGGGTCATGGTACCTAAGTTCATCTTAGTACAACTTTTCATCCTCAGATAGATGGTCAGGAAGAGAGGACCATTCAGACCCTAAAGGACATGTTGAGAGAATATGTTATTGAATTTAAAGGAAGTTGGGATGATCACTTATCTTTGATAGAGTTTTCCTACAATAACAGTTATCACTCCAGTATTCAGATGGCTCCATTTGAGTCCCTTTATAGGATGAGATGTAGATCTCCTATTGGTTAGTTTTAGGCAAGTGAGACTGCTTTGACAGGACCATATTGGGTGTTTGATGCAATGGAAAAGGTTCAGTTGATTGGGCAGAGGCTTAAGACAACCCAAAATTGTCGGAAATCCTATGAAGATATGATAAGGAGGGATCTTGAGTTTGAAGTTAGAGATTTAGTGTATTTAAAAATCTCTCACATGAAGGGAGTGAAGAGATTTGGCAAGAAAGGGAAGCTCAGTCCCCAATATGTTGGACCTTATAGAATTTTTAGTCATTTTGGAAAGGTATCTTACGAGCTTAAGTTGCCTACAGATTTGGCATTATGCATCCAATGTTCTATGTTTCCTTATTAAAGAAGTGTATTCGTGATCCAGCTGTTGTAGTTTCGTTAGAAAGCACAGATGTTCAGGATAGCCTTTGTTACTAAGAAATCCCAATCAAGATCCTTGATTGTCATATTCATAGACTAAGGAACAAAGAAGTTCCCTTGGTCAAAGCTCTTTGGTGGAATCAGTCTGTTGAGGGAGCCACTTGGAAAGCAGATGTAGATATGCATACCAAGTACCCTCATCTTTTCTCCGTAAACTCAGACTCAACTTAAGGTAACAGTTCTCCTTAGATTATTTTTTTTCCTTTCTCAGTTCCAGCTAAAAATCATTCTCATGTGTTTGCATGCATTCATGAATCAGTTCAGTCATGTAGCATATTTCAAGCTCAATCATGTAATCATGTTTACAATTATGCATGTCCAGTATAGGATCTCAGTTTCCTAAGTATTCTCAGCTTAATCAGTCTTATTCGAGGATGAATGTTCCTAAGGAGGAGATATTGTAATACCCCATACTTTTCTTAGCTTAGTTAAGCTCCTAGTTGTATATATAAGAGACTTAAAGCATGAAAATTTAACTAAGTATTGTGGACTTAGTCATATTTTTGGCCTCTTAACATTGATGATTTTTAAAGGCTTTCTGGCCCTAAGACGTAGGTTTTTGAGTTAATTCATGTTTAGGGGTATAAGGAGCATGTCTCAAATTTTTTCAAACAAGGATTGAGTTGTATTTGGATATTGATTCCAACAACTCACCATGATAGTGGTGCATTGCGGTGGCTATAGCGACGAGGCACCCATCGCATTGTAGTCTCTCTTCAATCCACGTTCTAGTTGCGAATTTAATTCCCTAAGGGGATGTTGAGTCTTTTCCCTCAATCCAATTCGTAATAACACAAATTAAAACGTCGGTTAGGGCATTAAATGCCCATTTTCCCCAATTTTCTCTCAAATAAAAACCCATTCCCCAAAGTCATCAATTTCATGCTTTCCTCTTCAAGAAAACCAAGAAATCAAGTTCCCAAATCCAAGAACTTTCAAGAAAAGCATCAAGATTGTGTTTCTCTTTCAAGCTTAAGGATTTAAGGTATATGTGATGTTCATCCATAAGCCTTTTCCACCCATGGAGTCCAAGAATCCCCTTTTGATATCAAATTATGAGTTTTTATATGTTTATGGTGAATTGGCACCATGAAATTGTTATTGATTTTGATTACAAGTTATGTTACAAGAGTTAATCGATGGAATGAGCCCTTATATGATTTGAGTATTGAAATACTTATGCTAAATCCCTAATTTATTGTTTTAGTATTGTAACTATGTTTGATGAAATGTCTAAATTTTGGGTTTTGAGCAATGATCCTTTATTATTGGTTTTAAAGCTTTACATGTCTGTATTGATACCTTTACTCAGTGCTGGAGGGTTATGAATACTTGATACCGAGCTGTTTATGTAATTTCAGTATATTTAGAATGGTTTCAGATAAACCATGAGCATTGTCATTCAGTTAGTTATCATGATCATTTGTTTTCTCAGTTAAACTTAGTTCAGTCCTGTAATTCATTATCGTTCAGTTGGGATTAGGATTCAGCACCGAGCGAACCCAGTGATGGGAGCTCACCTGCCAGTAGAGGGTGTGACCTTTAGTAGCAGTCCCTTAGTTCCAGAACTATGTAGCCAACATAGGTTAGAGATATCAACCTGCAAGTTAAGGGTTGATAAAGTGTTTACCTGCTAGTTGAGAGTAATACATATCTCATCAGAGCACCTACCAGATGAGGGTGACTCATTAGTCCTTAAGTATATTAGTTTAGTGGATCCACACAGCCATTTTTAGTACTCGTGGCACGGTACTGATACCCTTCCAACTAAGGTTACAGGTTGGACCCCGATTAGCTCAGATTGGGGAATGTCGATTAGATGATACCTCCCACAGTTACAATTCAGTATTTAGTATACAGTTCAGTTCAGGTTGATTGACCATAGCATACAGTACATCAGTTATTCAATTACCAGATTTCAGTATTTTAGTTTACGAACTATATCAGTATCATGGTATATGCTTGGTCATGCATTATCAGATTTTACAGCTTTCACACATTTATGCATCAGTTATCTCAAGTTATTCATTCAATCATTATTTTATGAACATGAACCTATGCATTTTAGCCTAACCTCATCTCATATATGAGTACATTCAAAGTACTGACCGCATGCTTTCTTCACACTATAATGTCTTATATCATAGGTTTGAATGCTAAGTTTCCTAACCATGCTTAGATAGTTCATCCTATCAGCAACAATAGTAGTGGTGAGTCCTCATATGTCGAGGACCGATTATGTTATTTTAGCATTTTTGTACTTTCTTTTAGTTAGTTTACTTTGGAGTTAGTTGGGGCCTATCCCATCAACTTTTTAGTCACTTAGAGGCTTTTATATGTTTTTAGACATTCAGACAGTTAGTCAGTTTATCTAATGTTTGATTATTCTTTTTAGTATGTCATTAGATATTCAAACTTATGATTTAAATCGTATTTTCAGTATTTAAACCTTATGGCTTTATTCAGTTGTTTCCGCACATGTTCATTATCAATATATTATTTATTGCTCACAGCAAGTACCAACCTTTGAGTTAGCTTGTGATCACCTGTGACCATAAGCACTGTTGTCACAACTAGGGGGTAGCCTCGGGTCCTAACACAAATAACCTCAAAATCAACTAAAACATCCAAGTATAACATCTACACATTAAAAAAAAGCTAATGATACTCATATTGCCCATATAGTTGGCTCCAAAAGTGATTCGAATAACAAGTTTGAAAATAAAAAAGGTAAAACTAGAATTTTATTTTAAAACCCCATTCCCCATGGTTATTGTAGTCTACAATTGAAAACTCATGTGAAAGCGAGTTAAAAACAAGGATCGAATTAAACAAAAAGTAATTTTACGCTTTACCAGCAAAAACCCCAAAAATTGATTTCAAAATTGTAATTAAAAGGTGTTTTTGAAGACATAATCTACAGGAAATAGTGAAAAGATGGGTTTTTAGATTACCCACACAAAATGATGAAGAAACCCTAGCAAAATTATATTTCCCTAAGATTAAAAGTCTAAAAACAGAGTAAAATGGAGATTTTAAGCTATTTATACTATTATGTGAACAAGTACCTCTCGATTTTGAACCCCACCTCTCGGTTGCGAGGGTATAAATTTACCAGGTAACTAAAATAGTCTTCTTATTTGAGATCAGGTCTTCACATTTGCAAAGTTCCCCGGCCCATACACATTAAATTTACGACAACCCTATTACATTAGCAAATAAAGGCAATACCCAATCGAATCTTGGCTACTCTTGGCAATCATGGCTCCCTTATTGAAATCATGATAAATAAAAATATCCTTCTCCAAATTTATGGATAGAGGCCGCATTCACAGCAAAGAATAGGGTATACACCAAATATCAGTTATTCAACTGAAATGAAAGTTTCTAAATTCTCTTAATGGACCCCTGAGATTCATTTGGAACCCATAGAAATAAACCATATATACCACTATACTATTTTTGATGTTCTATACTCAATGAAAATATTGGATTTTTGAAAAAAAATGATTATTTTCAATAATTTAGACCCCGAAATTTTTGAAAAAGGGAAAAGGCGACTGGGCAAACCTTTGAGAGGGTGATTTTGAAGGAAGGAGAGATACCACATACTATATAGGTGGTTGAGACTGTTGAAGGTGGTATATGTATTAGAATGGTTTGAGTACCTTAAGTGCATCAGGCGCCACCAATGCCAACTTATCCCTGAGTGTCATGGCCTCAGCCGAGACCATTAGAGTAGAGAAGTAGGTTGGGGACCCATCTGTGTCCCCATGTAATCAGAGTTTCACTGGAGTATAGAGCACCACAAGTATGTCCCTTACCTTAGTTTTACATTTTCATGTTTTTGTGCAATGAGGACATTGCATAATTTCTAAGTTGGGGGTGAGGGTGTACCACAACCGAGAGCTTTTTTTGTTATGTTTATTTTCCCTTGACTGTGCTATCATAGTTAGAATTGGTATGTTTAGGTATTTTTATCATATTTATGTTTATTTTGTCATTTTCTGTGTACTTAGAGTACTCAAGAAAACTTGATGCAGTCAAAATAAATAAAGCATTCAAACTAGCTTTGTATATTTTAAGGGATACCCCTACAAATTTTCTTGTTTTGATTTATGGTATTGTTTGTTTAAATGTGTTGTAACCAATATTACGATCTAGATATGGAATTAGGATTGTTAATTTGATAACCTGTTCGGTCTTGCTTGAACAAAGTATGCAACAACTTAGATGAAAGCCTTGAGCCATGGGTGCGTGATTTTCAACCTAGTCGGTGTGTATGTGCAATCTAGAACTTTCGCAGTTATTCATGCTAAATGTTGTAGGATAGAAGGTTAGGAAAAGATCGCAGGTCATTTTTAAAATAGTCCACTATATCCTAAATGACCTATCAAACGATCATGTACCCCATAAACTCAACTTTAATCCTTTATAGACCTTTTCTTTGAACTAACCAATTCACCTTCCCAATTTTCTATAATGAATTTTCTTTGACCCAGGTACCTCCTTGGACACTCTGTACCTCACCTAAGGTGCAGCTCTAAGTTGATGGTGGCTATCGTATAAGAGTGTAGAAACTGGGTATGCAAAATTCTTAATAAAAGGAAAAGAAATTTAGGTGTGGTAAGACAAAAACAAAAGAAAAAAAGAAAAGAAAAAATAATAACAAAAAATAGAATAGGAAAAAGAAAATATAAGAAAAAAGATAGGTTTTAATGAAAATACAGCCGCACCCGGGTCCACAATGAACTGAGAATATGAAAAGAAATAAATAGGGGAGAACAATACAAAAAATAAGAAAGTACAATAAAAATTAGTACAGTGACAAGGATGAATAAATCATTATACCAAAATGTGCCATATCGGTCTCCAATCCTATATTATAAGCCCACAAAAGACCTATAGTGATCCTAACTCGACTGTCTGAAAGTTGAAGCATAAAAAATAAGGGCAAGCCTATAGTATCAAATGGAAACAACCTAACTTCATTGTGAGTGTGAGAGATTTGATTCAGTCCCAATTTGAAAAATTCATTGCATCTACTAGGTGAATAGGGATTCTTTGACTTGAGGGCATAGGGATTGTAGTTTAGTTATTGCTTTGTTAGGTAGTGTATCGGTCTACGTGTTAGGTTGTCTAGCATAATGTAATGTCATGTCCTGATCCCATTGAGTTAGGGTACTTTTCTTGCATACACACTGTGTTGGTCAACTTTGAAACTTGGAGGGTACTACAATTACGTATGTTGTTTACATGTGTGGAAATTGGTTTTGTAAAAGTGACTGATATAGTGGTCTTGGTATTGCTCTAAGTTAAGCGTCTTAGTAAGTCTATTTTATTTTGTTCTCCTGATGACATGAAAATGTTTTAAGTTAAGGGTGTTGATGTGTCGTGGATTTATGATACTTAAGAAACTTAAAACTATGAATATTTGTAAGTACGAGGTTATTTTTTGTGGATATGATGGGTTTTTGCATGATTGCAGGATAAATAGGCTCGGAGAAGGAAAGTGCTGAAAATTAAACTCAAAGATTATCAGATTATCAAAGGTACGATAGTGGGATCTGACCATGATCATAGTAAGAATCAGAGGCTTGATTCTAAGAAGTCACTCAAATGAAAGGATCAAACAGTTATATATTGATTGTGAAATCATACAAAGAGATTGCATAAAGACTAATCAAAATCAATCTGGAGAGATGAAGTCCATAGTTGCATTCTACGACCATTTGTTTAAGTCATAATTATAGTATGAGGACATGGGAAGAAGTTCTATATTTGTAAATCTCAGAAGTTGAAGTGTAGGATGATCGTACGATAACATAGTACAATTGTAGGTTCATATAATGGAGTTGTACTGAGAACCGTACTAGTGAAAATCTGAAGATAAAAATCCCCAAGCCAAACCATGAGCATGTGATGCCCCGGGTGTTGGCCATTGAAAATTTTGAGTTTTTGAACTCACTGGTCTGACTACAACTCACCCTACGATTCATAACGGTCATTGCGAGTCATAGGACCCCAATTGTAGGGTGTCCAATAAAGGTAGTCTAAGTTATTATCCTGATTACGAGTGGCTCCTAACGAGTCGTAAAGACTCTATACGAGTTTTATGGTCCCATCCATAGCCAAACCCGCATGTGCCCTAAGTGTTTCTATCTTGACCACGACTTGGATCCTATGAGTCATAGGGTCACCTAACGAGTCATATGGTGTGAATCGTAGGGTCACCAGAGAATGGTCCTTTAGCTACTATCTCTATTATGACTCTTGGTGACGAGTTGTAATGTGTCCTTATGAGTCGTATAGTGACTCATAGACACTGGCGATCATTTTTCAACTTTTTATTAAGGGCACTTTGGATATTTTCCCTTTTCCCCAAATCATGACACATGATTTAGAACCCCTTTAGGTGTCATTATCACTTCAAAACAAATTGAAATAACTTTTCAATCCCTCTCAAATTCTCTCAACAAAAATAATTAGGGTTTCTCAAGGGTGATTTCTTCTTCAAATTCCCTGGTGATGAAGGCATGTTACTCTTCACCAACTATTATTTTATAAAAGCATATTTTTAAACAGTTATTCATGGGGTTTTGATGTTGGTTTTGGAACATGGTTGAGGGTTTTGAATGTTTGTTTTTGAATTATGTTTCCCATGGTTTACATATGATTGTTTATGCTTTATTTATGGTTTTGAACTTGTAGGGTGCATGGGTATGGTGAATAAACTAGGGGATTGTGATTTTCCCAAATTTTGTAAATATTGACAATGGAATTGGTAATAACCCTAACCTAATTTTGTGAACGTGGTTTTAAGTATGAGTATAATTACATTGAACTACTTTTGGAATAATTGCATGATATAAAGAGGAATTTAAAACGTAATGGTTTGATTTAATGAACAAAAGGGGTCGGTGTTCCCCACCTTGTATAAATGAACTAAAGGAGTTATTTTTTTGAGTTAATGGAATTAAAATGGCATAATGATGTTACCCAACAAGTATAGTCGGTATGACGATACCAACAGTGTATGCCTAAATGTGTATTATGGTTCAATTAATGGAAATATGTGATAAATGTTTTTATAGGGCTTAAAAAGGGTTGTGTAGCTAGGCTGTGAAAGTGGAGGTCCCAAGGGACAAATATTGGAGACTGCATTTGCCAGTGTGCGGTCTAAATGGCCTAGGGTTCGAGTCCTCTGACTTATGATAGGGCGGTTCGAGTCCCACTTACTATAGGATTGGGAGCTTTGAGTCCCTCATATTACATTGCATGATCGGGTGCTTGATCTGCTATAGAAATATAGCATTTTCAATGCATAAAACAGGAAAAATATATTGGTTTCTGAGGCTACTTTGTTAGATATAATCCATTTTGGGTATGTTTTGCTAGAAATCACATTGTGGATGCTAAGTTCGTGAAAAGGGTGTCTTGAAGCGATTATGGATAATTGGGATATTTTCTAGCTTAGTTGTGATCAAAGCATGCTAGAGAAGAGAAAAAAGGATGAAAGATAACTCACGACACCTACCAAGGCAACCTACGGACCGCATATAGGACCTATGGACCACAAGTGGACAGAGCAAGTGACAAAGGTTAAAATCCTGAGAGCAAGGCTGCAGGATTTGCACCTACGATCTACACCTGCGCTCTATGTCAGGATCACAGGTACTACCGACGCCCTGTGCTAGACTGCATATATAGAGAGCAGGTGGACACCGATCCAATTTTCTCCAATTTTGTTTGGGCTTTGGTTTTAGGTTTTTCTCTTGTACTATAAATACCCTTTATGTACTTTTTAGTCAGAGTTACACACTTTTGATATTCACAAACATATTTTGATTCCAAGATCTGTCTTTGATCTTGGGATTGTCTTGTATTGATTTTGGTCCATTAATTCAACTACTGTTGTAGGTTTTTACACTTCTTATTATAATTTCATCTATGCTTTCAACCATGAATGTTATTGATTTCTTCACAAACATAAGCGGCTAAAACCCATAGCTAGGGTTGTGGAAACCCTGGCGGACTTACAAAGTAGGGGAAGTACGATTGTTGATCTGAACCAATACCCATTGCATGTATCACTTTATCTTTATTATAATAGATTTTTTCGTGGGTGAACACATTAGGATACCACCTAGATATTGTTTCTTACTCCAAAAGAGAAGCAGTAACTAGGAAAAAATAAAGAAAACAGTAATTTGAGGTCAATTGTCAATCCATGCTAATCATGGGATATAGTGAATGGCCGTTAACTGTCATCTAATAACTAGAGACTCCAAAGGTAATAGTTAACTGGGATCAAGATAAGGTTTAGTAAGGTGACATCCTGAGACTCAAAAAGTAAAGGGTGAAACCCATCTACTCATCCAATACACCGTAGAAGGTACATAACTTATCGATTTTGCATGCAAGGTATTGGGTTAGTTCAAAAACACATGATAAGCCTACAAAGTTGAGAATCTTGGGGGGGGGGGATACACAATCCTTGTGTTCATCTACACTAATTACAATCAAAGTCAATACAGTTAATTGCTCGAGTTTACTACATCAAAACCCCTAATTTACTTTTATTATTTTACCTGTTGACTACAACTACTGAGATCGCTAAACCATGTGTTCTCTTGGATTTGACACCAACCTCTGTTGGGTTACTATATTTTGACAACAACTGTATCATCATCTAATAGGAGGTATTGTTTGGACGTCAATCATTAAAGTTTGGAGTCATTGTTGGGGAGTACAGTGTTGCTTTGTGAATTAAAGTTTTTATAGTTTTGGGGGTCTTTCTTTTTGTTTTTGTTCTTATTTAGGCATATGCCGATGTATGCCTCGCTCACAGAGTAGAGGAAATACGTTACTTCGATGAAATCTAAATTTTGAGAGGATCCTACAGAAACCTAGTAGGATGTCAGAGCCAAAAATAGATGATCTACTTCTCTCTTATCCCAAAGGAGTTCAGGACATTGTTGATTGATAGACTGGTTAACTTTTAGCTTAAGATGAGAATGAGAAAAGGGTAGTAAAAGAAGTCTAACTCATAGCTTAAGAGGTAGAGTTAGTTGAGCAGGGAAAGGCAACAGACCGTCGAGAAGTACTTGGTACAAAATAGAATTAAAACAGAGGAGGCCAGCCTCAAGATGTTCAACTGTATAAAGACGATGAATAAGATCTGGGATATGTTGAGTAGGAAAAGATGAGATTTATAATTTCAGCCAGCTGCAGGCAGAATCTATGCATGAGTCATGTTTAGGTTCAAGAAGAACATAAATAAGGTTCTCAACAATCATATTTCAGGGATGAACTTATTATAGTTTATCTATAGAGGCCTGAACATCAGTTCTAGAGCCATGGAAGATACCATCTATAGAGGAGCTTTTATGAGACTACGTTGGGAGGTAGCTTCTAGTATTATGGATTAGATCTCTCTAACTAACTGAGGTTGGCAAACTCGGGAGGCTGAGAGGGTTATGACACTCATGATATTAGTGCCCCTAGTGACTAGAGAGTAATTGATGATTCCATGGCATAAGAGATTGCGCTGCTGAGGGCTGAATTTGGGCTGCTGGCAAAGTAGTTTGTGACCGTGAATTTTGACAAAGTTCATATATTAGGATCAAAGGGTGCAACTTCTAGAGCTTATGAGTCTACATTAGATGAGTAGGCTAGGTATTTGGATCATCAGTTGGAGGGTTTTGATCCCAAGGGCAAGGGAACCAAGGTTGGAACTGTTATGATAGATATAGAGACAATATTAAGGATAGATAAGGTGTCTAGATACGGAGAGATAACTACAATAAAAAGGTAGATAGGTATATTTCACCTGGCAGATGAGATATCAAATCATGAATGGAAGAAATACTAACAAAACTGGAGAAGGGTCAAGAAAATCGGGAGAACAACCTTAAGGAGATTAAGGCTGACATTTCAGGGATCACCCAGAAGGTGGAGTCTCATGCCACTGCTATCAAGCACTTTGAGCACCAATTTGGGAAAATGTTTGCCATGATTAAATAGAAATAGCTCATGACTCTTTTGAGTGAAAAAGTTCATAGTCCACCAACTATAGGACATCGTCTAGCTATAACCACTAATGATGATCCCCATGTATCTACTATTGAGGATTTAAAGATTGATAGCACTAAGAGTGATGAGATACTTAAGGCAGAGTCTAAGAAGTCAACATGCAGTGATGATGATTTTGAGTATGATAGTGGTGAGCATTGAGCATTTATCCCAATAATCATGTGCACCATTATTGTGCGACCCCTTCCTTACCATTAGTAGGAAAGAAGGGGGTCCTGGAGCAGTCATTATTCTATGTTCTATTAGGCCTTTCAATGTCAAGCATGCTTTATGTGACTTGGGATCAGGAGTAAATGTGATGCCACTAGTTGTGTACAAGCTATTGAGGATGGGGGAACTCAAAACTACATCCATAAAACTATGGATTGCTGACTCATTTATGAATAAACTGGTAGGTGTCTTTTGTGACATAAAAGTAAGGGTAACACCCTTTATGTTCCCCTCTGATTTCATGGATTTTAATTGTGAGATGAATTCTCAAGCCCCTATTATATTGGGTAGACCCTTCCTATCCACGGGTAGGGTATTGATGATATGAACTTAGAGGAGATAAAATTCAAACTGAATGATGATCAAGTAGTGTTTGATGTGTGTATGACAGTGCAACAGCCAATAATATACTAGTGGTGTCTGTGATTGACACTATTGATGAGGATATAGTTACAAAGGTTAATTTGCTAGACATACTAGGTGTTGAGAAAAGAATATAGGTGATATCCACTCGACTATAGATTATTAAGACCAAAGTAGTTTCATACTAGGATGTGATGTTAGAGCTATAATATGAGTTTCGAGCATGAATAGGTGTTCTTAAGACTTGAGTATTGGCCTGGTTTAATAGGATTAAGATGCTAGATCTAGAAGATATTAGGGAGGAAGTGGACCTACTTAGAGTAGAGGTGTGCTCTCTCACTGAGAGCCACATATTAGCCATCCCTCTAGTTGTATCCTAAATTGATACAAGACAAACAAGGGAAAGCACAAAACATACCCTAAACAGTCCACAAATTCAAGAAAAATCATGGACCAAAAGGGGACCTCACTCGAATTCAACAAGTATAACAAGAATACAAGAAACAAGGGTGTATTTGACACCCAAAAACATCCAACAACATAACAATAATGAGATGAACAAGGTTACAACAAGAATAACCAGATTCGGATTCCACAACAACAAGATATAACGTTACAAGATTACAAAAGAAAAGGGATAGATAGTGAGACATAAACTACTATAATGACTAAGAACCTAAGTGTAGACGACACACAAAGACCCTTAATGATGATAGTAGGAACACCTACACTCTTCAAAGAGACACAAGATATGACCTCAATCCTTCAAGCATCCTAAGTTCCAAGCAAGCAAACAATAAAAGAGATTACACCCTAATGTTATAACCTAGTTTCGGCCAAGCCTCATAAGAGAGAGAGAACTTGAGGGTTTCAAGTGTGTTCTACCATTTTCAAAATTCAAAAACTAAGTGAATAAATCCTAACATGTTCCTTATATATACAAAATAAATAGAAGTTAAAATGACCAAAAAGTCCCTTCAAGAATGGGCTGCCTCTCTAGTGGGCTGTTTTGGTGTGTATTTGGGCCCTTAATTATACTTCTCTTGCAGATACACTTGGTTGTTTTCAATGCACACCCACACAATTCTATTTTCGTGATTGTTATCATATCATCCTCTCCATCTTGAGAAGAAGTTTCCCACAAATTCACGGCTTCACTTCGTTCAATTGGCCACTTCAAAAAAAGCACTCAAAATATTCCACAAAACATGATGAACTCGAGAGCTCAATATGAACAAGTCTCATCCAACATCTTCATTTTGAATCTTGGCTTCCTCTCCATATTGAAACTTGGCTTCAATCTTATCTGACTCAAGTCTCCTTTCATCATATAAGCATCATCGTATACTCTATATACTTTATGTCCCTTTCTTCCATACTCCTCTATATGGACATATCGGTTTTGGGGAGGTGGAGTTTTGGTTGAGAGAGCTATTTTGGTAATGTGGAGCTTCAGGTGTAGAGCTTGGATGGGAGGGAATGGACCTCCAAGTCCTTCTTGTGGGACTTGATCTACTTGCGGGAGAAGTGATCTACCTTGTTCTCAATTTTGAGGGTAATTAGTAACTTTGCTCATGGCATTTTGTGGTGAACTTGGAGGTTTGAATTTTGTAGGCAAAGTCTTGGGGGAAATGGTGATGGAAGGGTTTTGGTCATGACCACTTGAGGAAACATGGATTCGAGGGGTAGAAGCACGAGAGTTCCTTCAACTCTCTATTAGATCCAACCTCTCATTCATAGTAAACATCTCTCCTCGGATTGAGGACATAGTTGTGAGTATACTTTCCATTCAACGGTTGATAGTTTCAAGTCTTTCCAAGATAGAACCAAGAGAATTTTTGTCCATTATATCCAAGAAGTTACCTACAAAACAATAAACAAGTTAGTTGTTCAAAGAATGGTCCTCACACTCTCTCTTTAATCCTTTGTCCCTCGGATTTTCTCACTTTTAATCTCACAATTGTTGTAAGTTTGCTTGTAATCCGTGAAAGTTGAGAGGTGAACCGAGTGTGTACAATGACTCAAAATAATAAAACACACAAAGGAACGTAATCACGGAAAAAATGGTTTCAAAACCAACTCACAATCTAGTAAATTATCACTAGTTTGTAAGTTAGTATTGGAATCAACAAACGAAACTAATGAGACAACAAAATAAAACTAAAAGATCACAATTTCAGATTAAAATTTTTATGTGAACAGTAACTTAGGTGATGTGGTAGCACACTATTGGTCACGATCCCATAATTAGTAACTAGTTGAAGTTTACAAACTTTATTTACTATGTAATGGACACAATTGGTTTTGGAGGGAAACTATATGTCTTGAATCTCCTTTATGTCTAATCTTCAAAATGAAAGACTTCACTTTGTACAATTCCCACAAAACAAGGTCCCTTGAAACAAGGAAAAATGGTTGAAAAGTAAATGTCAAGTCAAGGAAGTGATGGCTCAAGTCTTCTCACAAACAACTTTACAACTTGTAGGTTCACCTTTTTAAATCTATATTACACTTTTGGTTGTCTTAAGTTGTAAGATAAGATAAAGAACAATATGAACACCACAACAATCCTTCAATAACAACAACAATATTCACGAATTCAAGACCTAACTGACCATAACAAGTCACAAATTCTCGCCCTAGGTCCTTGTTCACAACACAACTTTAACAAGTTCAAGCTCAAATGTAGATGTCGACACCTTTTAGTGTTAGTGAATCATGAAATTAACATAATAAAAAAAAATACACACCAAAGGACTACTAGATCCTAACGCTATAAGCAACCTCGGCCAAAATAAACAACAAGAACAACACTTTCAAGGCCAAGAACAACAAGAACACCAATTTTTTTTATTTTCTTAGCAAGAAAACCAAGATTGGTATTGTAAGAAAAATACCAAAGATGGATTTGATACCAAATGATACAAGACAAATAAGGGAAAGCACAAAACATACCCCAAACAGTCCATAAATTCAAGAAAAATCGTGGACCAAAAGGGGACCTCACTCGGATTCGACAAGTATAACAAGAATACAAAAAACAAAGGTGTATTTGACACCCAAAAATAGACAACAACACAAAAATAATGAGATGAACAAGATGAAAACAAGAATAACTAGATTCAGATTCCATAATAACAAGATATAACATTACAAGATTACAAAAGACAACAGGATAGATAGTGAGACATAAACTACTATAATGACTAAAAACCTAATTGTATATGACACACAAAGACCCTTAATGGTGATAGTAGAAATACCTAAACTCTTCAAATAGACACAAGAGAGGACCTCAATCCTTCAAGCACCCCAAGTTCCAAGCAAACAAACAACAAAAGAGATTCTACCCTAATATTGTAACTGAGTTTTGGCCAAGCCTCACAAGAGAGAGAACTTTAGGGTTTCAAGTGTGTTCTACCATTTTCAACATTCAAAAACTAAGTGAATAAACCCTAACATGTTCCCCATATATAACAAAATAAATAGAAGTTAAAATGACCAAAAAGGCCTTTCAAGAATGGGCTCCCCCTCTAGTGTATGAAGTGGGTTATTTTGGTGTGTATTTGGGCCTTTAATTACACTTCTCTTTCACATACACTTGTTTTGTTTCAATGCACACCCACATAAGTATATTTTGTTGATTATTCTTGTATCATAAATTATTCAGCCACCACTTTTGGGTGGTCCCAGACACTGTAATTTATTTATAAAGGATTATGTGGTGGTCCATATAGGTAGGACCAAGAGAGGTTGAGAGAGGGAATTGTAGAATCCATATATGCCATATGAGCAAGTCCTAAAAAGGGCCACCCATGATTCAACAGAGATTAAATTTGTTGATAGGCAGAGGTGTACCGAGCTAGCTGTGGGTGAATCTTCTCATTGTGCACCTCCACCACCATATTCTCTATCAGTGGATATAACCCATCTGGGGAAGATCATGACACGAGATCCTAGTGTGTCCTAGGTATGTTCTCACTTTTCTCTGTTTTACTTTATTTTAGTACATTGAGGATAGTGCACAGTTTTTAGTTGGGGGTGGTATATACCATAACACTATGGGTTTTTATTGTCGTGCTTCTTTTCCTATCATCCATGGTATAATTGTAGAACAGATATATCTAGGATAATTTTGTGTCGTATTGTGATTTTCTTTGTATTGTGTTGTTTTTATATAATTAGGAGATTTTGAGTATTTAGGCCCGTTAAAATAACCCATATCCAGAAGATAAAGATGGCAGAAATTAAAATGCTTAGGTGGATGTGTGAGTGTACTAGGAAAGATAGGATTAAAAATGAGGTTATTCGAGATAAGGTATGTGTGGCTTCGGTGGAAGCTAAGATGAGGGAAGTAAGGTTGGGATGGTTCGGTCATGTGATAATGAGAAGCATGGATGCCTCAGTGCGAAGGTATGAGAGGTTGTCTAAAGATGGTTTCAAGCGTAGTAGAGATAGACCAAAGAAATATTTGAAGGAGGTAATTAGACATGACATAGAGCAACTCCAGCTTATCGAGGACATGACCTTGGTAGGAAGTTGTGGTGGAGGCGGATTAGGGTAGAAGGTTAGTCTGAGTTTTGGGGATGGTATATTTTGGTGTGTTACTTAGAGTATCTCATTTATGGTATTATTGTGTTTCTAATCTCTATTATATCTTATTCTTTTACTATTCTTACTATTATTATTTCTTATCTTAGATTGTTCTATTTTGAGTAGGGAGTTTATAAAAATAGCCTCTCTATTTAACATTTGAGGTAGTAGTATGGACTGCATGTACTTACCCTCCCAAGACCCTACTTGGTAAGAATATATTGGGTATGTTGTTGTTGTTGTAGGGTAGTAGTCATATTTTGACTAATTTTTGATATCCCTCCAAAAAAATTGTGTTTTAGAACAACGTGAATGTATATATGTATGAACTTTGTGGATCTAGTCATGGTTTTAGGATTAGGGACATGATAATCACTTTAACCATTGAATGAACTGGATAAGTAGTAGTTAGTGTTATTGACTCTATGCTATGTGTAAGTGAGATACTACCTAGTTCCCTTTGTATGTTGAATTCAGAACTTGTCTGGTTAGTCTTGCCTAGGTTGAAGGATAGTCGGTTAGGAAAGGATCATAGGCTATCATAGGAGTGCATAGTTTAAAGTGGATATCAAGAAGGGTAAAATAAGAAGAAAAAATTAGTAGGGTTAGGTGTGGTAAAAAAGAAAAAGAAAAGAAAAGAAAAATTATGAAAAAAAAAAGTGAAAAAGAAAGAATAAAAGACCACACCCAACCTGAATGTGCATTAAAGAATAAAAAGGGGAGAAATAAGGGTGGAATAAAAGAAAATTGCCTAGTAAGTGAGACCCCAAGGTTAGTGTAGAGCTAAGGAGGCTTAGTCACTTGATATGGTACCATCCCTTAAGCCTATAGTGATCCTAACTTGACTATCTGAATGCTAACGTAAAGAAAATAAGGGCAAGCCTAGGTATTTGTCATGCATTGATTTGAACTTCTCTTCTGAGTGTGAGTGTTTCTTGATCGTCCCCTCATTGACATGCATGATTTCATATAAGTGAGTGGGACATCCTTGTTGTGAGGACACTTGAGTCATATTGCCAGCTATTTTCTTGTATGGGAAGTGTAATTTTTATACATGAGTGGTTGTCTATTACTAATGTAATTGCTATACCTTGATCCCATTATGTCACATTGTCTTACTTTATGTTCATACACAGTTGCTTTTTAAAAGTGAGACTAGAGGAAGTGTTGTATTTTAAGGTTTAAGTGTTGACTACCTGCCTAGAATATCTTAGTTTCTCCTAACTAAGTGTCATTTTTATTTTTATTTTGTTTTGTTACCTGAGAATAGGCAAACATTCTAAGTTAAGGGCGTTGATGTGCTATAGAAATATAACACTTTTGATTCTTAAAACGAGGAAAATATATAGGTTTCTGAGGCTGTTTTGTTAGATATGATCCATTTTGGGTATATTTTGTAGGAAATCATATTTTGGATGCTAAGTTTGTGAAAAAGGTGTTTTTGGCCACTTTTTGGAGCAATTATGGATATTTGGGATGTTTTCCAGCTTAGTCGTGATCAAAACATGCTCGAGAAGTGAAAAAGAGCTGAAAAGATGACTCCCAACACCTACCAAGGCAACCTACGGACCGCATGTAGGACCTATGGACCATAAGTGGACAAAGCAGGTGCCAGAGGTCGAAATCTCGAGAGCTAGGCTACAGGAGTCATAATTGTGGTCTGCACCTGCGCCCTGTGTCAGGACCGCAGGTACAGAGAGCAAGTAGCCACCCACTCGATTTTCTCCTATTTCATTTGGGCTTTGCTTTTAGTGTTTCCTCTTGTACTATAAATACCCTTTATGTACTTTTTAGTCAGACTTACACATTTTTGTTATTCACAAACATATTTTGATTCAAATATCCGTCTTTGATCTTGGGATTGTCTTGTATTGATTTTGGTCCATTAATCCAGTTATGGTTGTAGGTTTTTACACTTTTTGTTATTGTGATCTCATCAATGCTTTCAACCATGAATGTTATTGATTTCTTACAATCATGAGTGGCTAAAACTCATAGCTAGGGTTGTGGAAACCTTGGTGGACTAACGATGTAGAGGGAGTGAGGGGACTAATACCCATGGCATACATTGCTTTATCTTCATTATAATAGATTTCTTAATGGGTGCACACATTATGATACTGCCTAGATATTGCTACTTACTCCAAAAGAGTAGTAGTAACTAGGAAAAGATAAAGATAATTGTAATTTGAGGTTAATTTTTGATCCACGCTAATCATGGAATATAGTGAATGACCATTATCTGTCATCTAATAACTAGAGACTTAAAAGGTAATATTTAACTGGGATCAAGATAAGGGTTAGTAAGGTGAGATCATAAGACATAAAAAGGTAAAAGATGAAATCCTTTTACTTTTCCAAAATACTATAGAAGGTACATAACTTATTGATTTTGCAAGCAAGGTATTGGGTTGGTTCAATAATACATGATAAGCATATGGAGTTGAGAATCCATTGGGAACACAATACTAGTGTTCACCTACCCTAATTGCAACCTAAGTCAATACAGTTACTTTTTTGAGTTTATTACATCAAAACCCCTCATTTACTTTTCTTGTTTTACCCGTTGACTATAACTACTAAGATCTGCAAACCACGTATTCCCTTGGGATTTGACCCCAACCTTTGTTGGGTTACCATATTTTGATAGCGACCATATCATTATCTAATAAAAGGTATTTTTTATACCTCAATCAGTGCTTAAGTACCTTTAGTATATGATTGGGAGGTTCGAGTCCCTTGGGCATAGATATAAGATTATTCTCTAGTTCGAGCGGCTACATATACTAGGGCCCGACCAGGGGGTGAGAGTTGAGGCCCATATAGCCCGTGGGTACTATTATATGGAAGTTAATATACATAATCTATGTTAAAGTGTTAATGTGTATGTTAAGCCTTATTCCCTATTCTAATATTTTATATAAGTATATATGTATGCAAGCATGTATGTGAACATGTACATTTAGTCGAACTGGATTTTGAATTGTCATTACTTTATCCTTATCCCTAAGTTACATGCTAGTGTCCAATCCACTAACCATATTCCAAAGTTGTATCCCCACGTGATATGGTCTGAAGGTAATCTTACTTTTCCTGTACAGTGTTAAATAGATTAGCTCGGTTCATTGATCATTTTTGGTGAAATTGTAAGCTTTCATTCTCTAAAAGTCTTGCTCATTTCATTGGTTTCCTTTCATAAACTACAATTAAAGACTTCACATTAATATTATCATTATCATTATCATTGTAAGGGTGTAGGGCAGTCTCGAATTAGATTATTTTTGGACTAGTAGAGTCTTTGTAGATATTACTATAGATTGGTTATTGTTGTTGACACTCTAATATATCTTTGAGTTTATTACCTCTCTATCTTGTTATATATTCAGATTTTAGCTGCTTGTAGGTGTATTATGTTCTATTTATCTAGATAACAAGGGTGGTCTCTGGTCTTCAATGGACTTGAGGAACCCGTCATGGCCAAACCCTAGTTCGGGTTGTGACAAAGATAGTTTCAAAGCCTAGGTTTGGTGTCATTAGGCTTCTATAAATCCGTATCAAGTAGAGTCTCTTTTATGGGTATGTAGTGTGCCACACTTATAAAGGAGAGGCTATGCGGCATTTAGGAATATTTCTCTTTCTTGTTGTTCTATTTTAAGATATACAATCTAAGGTCTTGAATCTCCTCTAATCCTTGTTTGTTCATAATTTAGATCATGCCTCCAAGATGATTTGATGCTCATGAAAAATCTTCTATCCTACTTAGGAATAATATGGACACAAATTATCCTGCTTATTAAGTTCAGACCCGTTCTAGGGGTCCAACTACTGATTTCCCTCATTGAGTTCCATTGAACCCCCCTATACCTCCCAGGACACCTCAGATTGATGGCCTATCAGACTGAATGTGTTACTTCTGTTTCTCCATCTTTTGATGTCACTAGAGTCGGTAAATTTATAAGGTTGAGTCCTCTGACTTTGGTTTGTTTGAAGGTTGACGAAGATCCTCAAAATTTCATTAATGAGTTTGAGAAATTTTTTTATGTGATGCATACTTCTGACTCCGATGGTGTTGAATTTGCCATTTACCAGCTGAAGGATATGGCATATCGGTGGTATGATGAATGGGATCATTCTAGGGTGACGATGCAGAATTAACTCTATGGGATGAGTTTTTAGGTGCCTTTCTCTATCGTTTCATTCCTTAGGGGTAAAGGAAGTCCGTGAATATGAAATAGGGTAGGATGACTGTGAAAGAGTATGACCTAAAATTTCACCAGTTGTTCTTTTATGCTCCTAAGCTAGCGTCTTCTATGAGAGTAAGGATGAGGAAGTTTGCATCTGGGTTGTCCTATGACTTGGTGTTGGAATAAAAGGCCTCCTTGTTGAACAATGACATAGATAATTCTAGGTTAGTGGTATACATACAATAAGTGGAGAATGAGAAAAAAAGAAGGCAGAAATTAGGGAGAGGCAGAGTAAGAAGTTTCGATACTCAGATAAAGGTGGAGGAGACAAAAATAGTGATGGTGATAAAAGGAAATGGTATAAGAAGAAGACCTTGGGAAATTTTGGTTCATATTTCACGGCAAGTGCCCCATATTCTAAGTCATTTGGTGACCGTCATTTTCAGGAAAATAGTGGATTTAGGGCACAGGGTGCCCAAGCTCAGGCTAGTGGAGCTCAGTTAGCCCTATCTTATCCCCCTTGTCAATTATGTAGGTAAGTGCATCGTGGATTTTGTGAGAAAAGGAGAATCAAGTGCTTTAAGTATGTCAATTAGGCCACATGCAGCGGGATTGTCCCTCAGTTGGGGTTGCCCTAGGGCTAATAAGGCTTTGGTTGCCACATCTTGGACTCCTACACCAAATGGTGCTACTTCTGGCACCGACACTGGTTGGAATCTCCTTTATGCTCTTGGCACTCACAGGTATCTAAGGCATCTTCAGATGTTGTCACTGGTACATTATAACACTTTTTCCGTGATGTGTATTATATGCTTGATCTAGGGTCTACCCTTTCTTATATGACCACTTATATGGCTATTCATTTCGGTTTTAGTCCTGAGTGTATTCTGGATCCCCTTTTTTGTGTCTACCCCGATAGGTGACTCTATTATGTCTAGAAGAATCTATAAGGGTTGTGTGGTATTTATCTATAGTAGGGAGACATTAGTGGATCTGATAGAGTTGGACATGTTAGACTTTGATGTGATTTTGGGGATGGATTGGTTGCACTCGTGTTATGCCATTTAAGATTGTCAGACCCAAAAAGTTATTTTCTAATTCCCAAATGAGTTAGTGATTGAGTGGGAAGGTAGTTCCCTAGTGCCTAAGAGGAGATTCATTCTGTATCTTAGAGCTCGAAGGTTGATCTCCAAGGGGTGTCCATACCATTTAGTGCATAATAAAGATTCTAGTTCTGAGGGTTCTTCATTTTAATCTATCTCAATAGTCTGTGAGTTTCTTAAAGTGTTCCCTAATGATCTTCTTGGTGTTCCTCCTGACAAGAAGATTGGTTTTGGGATTGATATTCTTCCAGACACTCGTCCTGTCTCTATCACTCCCTATAGAATGGCTCTGGCTAAGTTAAAAGATCTTAAGAAGTAATTGAAAAACCTTCTTAATAAGGGTTTTATTCATCCTAGTGTTTCTCCGTAGGGTGCTCCTATGTTCTTCGTGCATAAGAAGGATGGGTCCTTTCGAATGTGTATCGATTACCACCAGTTTAATAAGGTGACGGTAAAGAATAAGTATCCTCTTCCTAGGATTGCTGACCTATTTGATCAACTTCAGGGTGCTAAGTACTTCTCTAAGATTAACCATTAGCTGGGTTATCATCAATTACAGATTAGGGAGGTGGATATCCCTAAGACTACTTTTCAAACTCGGTATGGTCATTTTGAAGTTCTAGTTATGTTTTTCAATTTGACTAATGCACCGAAAACATTTATGGATCTTATGAATTGAGTATTCTATCAGTTTTTGGACTTGTTCGTCATCATGTTTATTAATGACATCCTGGTTTATTCTAAGAGTGGGTGGATCATGCTAATCACCTCCATGTAGTGTTGCAGACCCTTAAAGACTTAGAGATTGTATGCCAAATTCTCTAAGTGTGAGTTCTGGTTGAACGCAGTGACCTATCTAGGCCATGCGGTGTCTAGTGGGGGGATCATGGTAGATCCACAGAAGGTTAAGGCGGTTAAGAAGTGGCCTTAACCCATGACTCAAAATGACATTCGGGCTTCTTAGTCTTGGTTGGATATTATAGGAGGTTTGTGGAAAGTTTCTCATTTATTGCTGCTCCGTTGGCTAAGTTGAACCAAAAAAAAGTAAAGCTCTTGTGGTTGGATGCTTGTGAGGGTAGTTTTGAGAAGTTGAAAGATAGGATGACTTCGGCTCCTATTTTGACTCTACCTAGGGCTACCAAGAGTTTTGTGATTTATTGTGATGCATTTCATGTGGAACTGGGTTATGTGTTGATGAGCATGGTAGGGTTGTGGCCTATGCTTCTAGAAAGTTAAAAGATCACGAGAAGAATTACTTAATATATGACTTAGAATTGTTGGTTTTAGTCTTTGCTTTGAAGATTTGGCGCCATTACTTGTATGGAGTTCATGTTGACATCTATTAAGATCATAAGAGATTGCAATATGTGCTTACCCAGAAGATGTTGAATCTCAGGCAAGGGAGATGGTTTGAGTTGCTTAAGGACAATGATATGAGCTACCACTATCAACCCAGTAAAGCTAACATGGTTGTTGATGCTCTTAACAGATTATCTATGAGAAGTTTATCTCATGTAGAGGAAGAGAAGCTAGAGTCAGTGAAGGATATTCACCAGTTGGCTAATCTTGGAATCTGTCTGTTAGACTTTGAGGATGGAGGTGTGATAGTGCAAAAGGTGTGGAAGTCATCCCTTAGTGTTGAGGTGAAAGAGAAACTGGTTTTGGACCCTACCTTAATGCGAATTAAGGGTGACATGGGCCAGCACAAATTGATGGTTTTTTAAATTGGTGGTGACGGTATCTTAAGATACCAAGGTAGGTTGTATATCCCCGATGTTGATGGGCTGTGAGAGACGATCTTGTTTGAGGCTCATAAGTCGAGGTAAACTATTCATCCTAGTTCGACAAAAATGTACCATGATGTAAAAGAGATCTATTGGTAGAATAACATGAAGTGGGATATGGAAAATTTTGTGGCTAAGCGTATGGTTTGTCAGCAAGTAAAGGTGGAGCTCGTAAAATCTGGTAGATTGTGTCAAGAGATTAAGTTGCCTGAATGGAAGTGGGAAGTGATTAATATGGATTTTGTTACTGTCCTTCCGCAGTCCCTCCATTAGTTTGATTCAATTTTGGTCATCATGGACAGGATGACTAAGTCAACTCATTTCCTACCTTTGGGGACTAATTACTCTGGTGAGGATTATGCAAAGTTGTTCATTCAGGAAATTGTCAAGTTGCATGGTGCACCTGTTTCTATTATATTTGATTGCAGTACTTAGTTCTCCTCGCACTTTTGCTTTCTTTCTAGAGAGGTTTAGGAACTAAGGTAAACTTTAGCACCACGTTCCACCCTCAGATGGATGGACAAGTGGAAAAGACCATTTAGACTTTGGAGGATATGTTAAGGTCTTGTGTGCTTGACTTTGGTGGTAGTTGGGTTGATCATTTGCCCCTTATCGAGTTTGCTTATACTAATATCTATCACGCGAGTATTGAGATGGATCCAAACGAGGATTTTTATGGTAGGAGGTGGAGGTCACTCCAAGACAATGCACTTATAGCTACGAAACGTATGGTACAAATTTGAAAATCGTAGCTATAACCTAGTTATAGCCACAAAAATTAAATTTCGTGGTTATCTACAAAATCAAAAAATTTCATAGCCACAAAAATCAAAATGATAAAGCTAAAACTTCATTTTTTTGCTATTATTATTTAAGATCGTGGCTATAATTATCTAAATTGCTACAATTTTATAGCTACAATAACATTTTGTAGCTAACTATAAATTTATGCAGCCCAATAAAAGTATTTGTAGCAATAGTAACCTTTTAGCCATAATTAATTATTTGAAACAAATTATTGTAGCTAAATTAAATAATTTTGATTCAAGTTCTAAAAATTATGGCAATAGTAAAAAAAAATAGCCATAGATTTTTTGTTACAATAAACTTTCAAAGTTAATTATTTATTTTTACCCCAAAATAAAATCAATTGTAGTAATAGTAATCTTTTAACAACAAAAAATTATTTGAAGCAAAATTTGTGGCTAAATAAATATTTTTCTTTAAATTTAAAAAATTGTGGTAATAGATGACTTTTAATAGATATAATTATTTGTCCTGACAAAATGATATAGCTACAAGAAATTATTTTTGTTGTAAAATTTCATAGCTAATAATTACTATTTTTAACTATAATTTAAAATTTGTTGTTACAAAACTACTCCCTTTGTCTCATATTATTTGATATTTTCATAAAAAAAATTGCATTAAAATAATTAACATGTTTAAAAAAAATCAAAAGATACTTGAACATTTTTTTTCAACTTTACCTTTAATAATTTAATGAAAGTAATTAACTCAAATAGACAATGACAATATTTAATGTAAATTTAAGAATCACATTAGTCAATTCACAATTCGTATAAATTTTCTTTAAGAATTGTGTTAAAGATAAATATATTAAATAATACTAGATAAAAATAATTTTTTACCCATATTAAATATATTTTTTTCTTACACTTGAGTTGAAGTGGTACCACATTAATAGTATTAATTAATAATCATGATAAATTAATAGCAACAAATTTCTGTAGTTACAAGAATGTATGTATTTGTTTTTTCCTTTAAATGTATTTTTTTAAAAATTAAAGATTGGGGCTCCAAGCCCCATTTTATTATCCAAGCTAACAAAATGCAAAAAAAAAAAAAAATAGAATTGAAAAGCTGACTTAGTAGCTAGAATGGCCTAGAGAGGGAAAGGGAAAGGTCTCGATGGAGCCATCCATCATCGGAGCTCCGATCGACTTCCCCGAGAACAGATCCTTCTACTCCACCAGCTACATCGATCGATGATAAAATCACTCAATTCCTTTTATTATTCCAAGCTAACTATTATTCCACTTTGAATTCTGGAGTTTTCTTCAATGGCGAGGAAACAACTCTAATTTGAGTAGCCTCTACGATCTATCACCGGTAAGTATGTATATGTTCTTTCATTTTTCTCTCTGGTAGATCCTTTTTAATTTTTGTTTTTGTACAAAATGTTCATATCCGATTAAATCGATTGAAT
Source organism: Capsicum baccatum var. pendulum (assembly GCA_030864225.1). NCBI lineage: Eukaryota > Viridiplantae > Streptophyta > Magnoliopsida > Solanales > Solanaceae > Capsicum > Capsicum baccatum. The sequence continues at coordinate 45,013,677 of CM061561.1, forward strand.
ACCCCACATTGTGCTTGGACCATTGGTAGAAGCTTAGAAGGCATTCAAGTTGGTGTCTTTTTTCCTGGGTCTCATGTTTTGCATGTACCTTTTTTTTTTTTACAAAGCTGTCATCCAAGTTTCCCTGTAAAAATTGTTAATTTAGTCTTATCATGCAGATATAGATAATAATTTTTAAGAGCTATATATAGAGACGTATCGAAGATTAATGTCAGTAGAACGAGGGTGTGGTTTATTATACATTCGAGCTGAAAAACAGTGAATTGTGGACCGAATTTGTTTAGTATTTTTTAAAAATCTTTTACTTTGGAGTATTGTTGAACAATTGAGATTGGTGGAAGATGGAAATTTCAAGAGAACCGACTCCTAGAGTGAACTAATTAGTTACATCAATTGAAGGTAAAAAATATGACCCAAATCATTAAAGATCCAAATTGAAATCAATAGATACGTTTGCCCGAATGGATCACCATTTTCTTACGTTGAATGCACCAGAGATTTTGAAGGAAACTGTGAGAATTCTTAAGTACAATCAATAAGTTTCATGAAAAAAGATTCTGTAATTTCTGTTATGATGATCGAGGAATATAACAATGAATTCTCAGAACATTTAGGGAGCAGTTTTGTACAAACCAAACACTCTAAGTATGTGTATTATTCCCTGTTCTTTAAAACATAACTATTTAGTTGGAATATACTGGGTATGTTGTTTTTGTTGTTGTTGTAGACACTTTACTAAATTATATTCCAAATGAGCACCTAATTGATGTACCCTAATAAAAACCTATTATCACGTATTCAGTCAAAACAATATGTACTTGGATATCCAAATGAAATTTACTAACAAGTTTTAGAGGATATCGATATATGCACCATAATTGAAATGATGAGTACTGGATGTATGTGTATATAGTTCTGACTGATTATATTTCAATTTGTTCGATTAGTAGCAGAAGTAACCATATTGAGTCGGGAACTACATGGGAGATGAAAATGGAAGGCAGTTTTTCAAGAAATAATTAAGCGAAGACGACAATGCTGGCGATCACTTAGAGATTCCCAGGATATTAGCGCACTATTTACAGAGTTTGAAACTGCAATATTGCGTTGATGCTGGAGAAAAAACATGGAAAGTCAATTTGGTATGTGATGATAGGGAAAATAAATGTTATTATTTCACTAGACAATAGAGGGATTTCGTCAAGGAAAATCAATAGAAAGTTAATAAAGATTTGGTAAGTGTAACACCCCGATTTGCTGAACCAGAATGCTACACGGTGCTCATGACCCCGAGGGATCACAAGCTAACCCATGACTGATATCTGTACCTGTATACTTCAAATCATGATATAATAATGCGGAATACATAGAACTGTAAGGCCATAAGGTTCAACTGAATAAAATCATGTGGGTGAAAATACCCAAAACAACTCAATCTAAAAGCTAAGTCTGAACGTAAATCTGAAAGCCTCTAAACTATCTGAATAAGGACTTAAAGGAAAATGTCTGCAACTAACTCCATAAAATTGAACTGAAGAAATAAATAAATGTATCAAATCATATTGTCCTCGAATCAATGAGGACTCACTATGTCTCTGCGACTGGAATGCTACCGCTACTGCTGGGCTGGAGCTCGTGTCTCAGAACCTATGTTGTAACATGAAAAGAAAGCACCATAGCGCAAATGCATCAGTACAATTGGAGTAATGAGTATACGAGGAAGGTAGGCTGAACATAAAGGGTTTTATGCATGAACAACACTGACTGACTAATATAAACGTGGGAGTGCAAACACACATATATAGAAACTGGGACCATGAATACGTGATAGCATGACCTGTAAGCTAATACATAGTTTACTAATAACTGTCATGACTGATACTAAAACTAATAACATGGATGACTGTATCTGACAATCTTGTATATACTGAAATCTGAAGAACACCCTGAGTTTTTTCATTGAGATGATACTGAAACTGTGGGAAGTAGTGTTTAACCGACATGCCCCATGTATGCTGTTATGGCTAAGCTGGGGTCCAATCTCTACCCTGACTGGAGGGGTGTCAATACCATGCCACGGGTAAGGACAGCCTGTATCTAGCGGGTACTCAATGAGAATGGTGGGAACCCTAAACTGATGGGTTAAGCCACCTCATCAACCCTAATCTGACGAGTTAAGATATCTCAACCTACGCTGGCTACGTAGTTCTGGAACACAAGGATGACTACTAAGAATCACACCCTGAACTGGCGGATAAGTTCTCATTCTTGGTTTCACTCGGTGCTAACCTATACTCCCATCTAGAGGGACTGGACATGAATAACTGACTGTGCATGACTTAATCTTACTGAATTCTGTTGATTGGCGGAATGTTACTCATATCTGACAACTGACTAAGATCATGAGGTTTTCCTGGGTCACATGACTGACTGAAGTCTATAGAATCATAGCTTGAGTTCGGATATTGTGAAACATGACATGGCTCTAGGAACACACTATAGTTTTTGGGTACAAGTACCCCCAGGACTCGATAGGAGGAAACTGACACACATGACATGACTTGATCACAATATTTCAGTCCACAATTCACAATATCATAAGTAAGGAGTTCATAATAAGAATGATTCTCGACAAACTATCACATGATTGGGAATGCACACAACATGTATATACTTGCATGGCTTCAATAACATGGTCATTCCATATTGCAACAATATCATGAGCATCTCGTACAACTTCTTCAATTCAAGACAATAGCATGGGGATCTCGTTAAACATAAACTTAGAACATGGAATAGTCATTTAGGACTTATTATTTCATAAAAGCATGATTTCTATTCTCTTAGGTATTTTCACAAACACCTTACATGCACATCTTAGGCATAGGTGGATTCATCAAGATTACAAATATTCAACCACCAATTTCACATATTTATATGTTAAATACCACCATATCCTCACAATAAACATACAAAGATCCCATCTTAGGCATCATCAAACTCCAACCACATGAACATCAACCACCAACAACATAAACATCATAATACAAAATTTATAAGATGGTTCTTGAGCTTCATGAACGAAAGGAGTCCATGAATCAACTCACGCATACCTTTGAAGGAAGATTCTTGATGATTGACGGAGGAATTTCCTTGAAATCGGATCTTCAAGCTTAGTTACGCAACCCTAGTTGTTTTTCTCTTTTAGTGCTCTTGGATGATGAGCTTTGAGACGATAATAGGATTGTAATATGTTTAGAAGCTATATATTTCGTAGGGTTAAGTTTAGGGACGTGTAAGGAGTGTTAAAAGACTTAATTACCCTTAAAATAACTCAAAACGGATTATTTTTGGCACCTGGAACTGACTTAGGCGACGCCCAAGTAATTGCCTAAGCTAAGTTGGGTGGCACCTAACCAATCGTCTATGTTTGGTTGGGCGGAGCCTATCCAATCGCCTATCCTTACTGTCTCTCACGAAAATGGGCATAACTTTTTGCTCGGGTATTGGATTAAGGCGAAATTGGTATCGTTGGAAAGTTAATTCGATTCTCTATAATTTGGTGGGTCTACATCATCCAAAATACCATATTAACATCAAGTTATACTGGTTCAAAGATGACCCTTGCAAAATCAAACACTAAAACTTGATGGATTCAAAAACTTTTAGCTTGTATTACCTTAAGTGACTCATATGAACATGCTTAATGCATCATAAGCTATCCTATTACTAGGATATTCATTTTAAGTCATGTACTCAAGTATGAATCACAGGATAGGAGATTTCATACGTAGGAATACTTATTTACTTCCTAGCTTAGAAATATGCGTGGTATTACAATATCTCCCCCTTGGGAGCATTCGTCCTCGAATGAGAATTTACTGAGATAGAATACAAGACAATAGAAACTGATCTGAACATGAAGAACTGAAACTTGATCTCATGACTAACATGCTAAACATACTGAACTCGTGCATATTTGATGCACGGACAACTGACACATGAATGCATGAATGAGTATGAAATGGTTAATAGGTACCAAGTTTATACTGGAAACATGAACGTGAAACTGAATAAGGTTAAGAAGAACTATTACCTTGAGCTTGATCTAAATTGACAGGGAAGAGGTGAGGATACTTGGTACGCATATCTGCTTCTGTTTCCCAAGTAGCTCCCTCATGAGACTGATTTCGCCAAAGAACCTTGATTAGAGGGACTTATTTGTTCCTCAATCTACGAGTCTGATAATCTAAGATTTCGACTGGAATCTCTTCATAAGAGAGGCTACTTTGAATGTCGATGCTCTAAATAGGGACATCAACTGTTGGGTCACCTATGCACTTCTTTAGCAAAGAGACATGGAAGACTGAATGGACTGAGGATAGATCTGAAGGCAACTCAAGCTCATAAGCTACCTTGCCGAAGCGACAAAGAATTCTAAAGGGACCGACATATCGGGGACTGAGTTTCCTTTTCTTGCCAAACCTCTTCACTCCCTTTATGGGAGATATCTTAAGATAGACATAGTCATTGACCTCGAACTCGAGATCCTTTCTACGAACATCTGCATAGGACTTCTGTCAGCTCTGAGCAGCCCGAAGTTTCTTTCTGATCAACTGAACTTTCTCTAAGGCGTCGAATACTAAGTTAGGACCTATGATTAAGACCTCACTAACTTCAAACCAACCAATCGGAGATCTACATCTCCTACCATAGAGAGCTTCGAATGGAGCCATCTGAATACTAGAATGATAGCTATTATTGTATGCAAACTCAATCAAAGGAAAGTGGTCATTCCGAATTCCCTTGAAGTCAATTGCACACGCCCTTAGCATATCTTCAAGAGTCTGAATGGTCCTCTCTGCTTGACCATCTGTTTGAGGATGAAATGTTGTGTTGAGATGGACTTGGGTACCGAGACCCTTTTGAAATGCTTTCCAAAAGTGAGAAGTGAACTGGGTACCTCTGTCTGAGATGATAAATAGTGGAACACCATGTAACTTGACTAACTCCCTGATATAGAGTTTGGCATAATCCTCGATGGAATAAGAAGTACGAACAGGAAGGAAATGAGCTGACTTGGTTATTCATTGAGTTCTAGGCAAACCCGTCACGAAGTCCATGTTAACTTCTTCCCACTTCTAAGTAGGAATGGTGAACTCTTGCAAGGAACCACTAGGTTTCTGATGCTCTATCTTAACCTGCTGACATGTAGAGCACTTAGCCATAAACTCTACAATATCTCTCTTCATCCGACTCCACTAATAGATCTCCCGCATGTCGCGATACATCTTAGTGGCCCCTGGATGAATAGAGTATCGCGCACCATGCGCTTCTGCGAGAATTTGCTGCCTGAATTCATCTATACCTGGACACATAGATGACCCTGACAACGAAGAACACCATCTCCCCCTTGGTAGAAAACCTCGACTTTTTGATTTTGAACTGACTCTTTAAGCTTGACAAGGATAGGATCCCTTTCTTGTTTCTCTTTCACCTAGGAAACTAGAGATGACTCTGAACTACTATGAACACATACACCAACCTCTGAAGAATCGACTAAGCGAACGCCAAGTCTGGCAAGCTGATGGATCTCCTGAGCTATCTTTTTCTTACTATCCTCAACGTGAGAAATACTACCCATAGAGAGTCGACTGAGAGCGTCGTCCATAACATTGCCTTGCCTGAATGATAAAGAAAACTCATGTCATAATCCTTCAAGACCTCTAACCACCTTCTCTGGCGAAGATTGAGATCTTTCTGGGAAAAGACATAGTGGAGGCTTTTATGGTCTGTGAAGACATCTACATGAACTCCATAGAGATAATGCCTCCAAATCTTCAAGGCAAACACTACCGTTTCTAAATCAAGATCATGAGTAGGATAATTCTTCTCATGTGGCTTTAACTGTCTGGAGGCGTAGGCTATGACCTTACCATGCTGCATGAGGACACAACCTAAACTCATTCTGGATACATCACAATAGACTACAAAACCATCTGAACCATCTGGAATAGCTAGAACTGGAGCTGAGGTGAGTCGAGTCTTCAACTCTTAAAAGCTCTTCTCATATAAATCTGACCATTGAAACTTAATCTTCTTCTGAGTCAATCTGGACATGGGAGATGCAATAGAAGAAAATACCTCAACAAACTGTCTGTAATAGCCAGCCAAACCCAAGAAACTCCTAGTATCTGATGGAGATACGGGTCTGGGCCAATTTCTTACTGTCTCAGTTTTCTGAGGATCTACTCTAATGCCATCACCGAAAATAATATGGCTAAGGAATGCTACTAATCTTAGCCAAAATTCGTACTTCCTGAACTTAGCGAATAACTGGTGATCCCTGAGAGTCTAAAGAACAATCCTGAGATGGTCTGCATGATCATGCTCTGTGCGAGAATAGACCAGATTATCATCTATAAGGACTATGATAAACATGTTCAAGTACTGCTTGAACACACGGTTCATCAAATCCATAAAAGCTACAGGGGAATTGGTAAGACCAAATGACATGACTAAAAATTTGAAGTGACCATACCGAGTACGGAAAGCTATCTTCGGAATGTCAGATTCTCTAACTCTGAGCTAATGATAGCTTAATCTGAGGTCTATCTTGGAGAAGTAACTGGCACCCTGAAGTTTGTCGAATAGATCATCAATCCTGGGAAGAGGATATCTGTTCTTGACCATGATCTTGTTGAGTTAATGGTAATCAATACACATCCTGAGAGAACCGTCTTTCTTGCGCACGAATAATACTGGCGCACCCTATAGGGAAATGCTGGGTCTGATGAGTCCCTTATCTAAGAGATCCTTCAACTGATCTTTCAGTTCTTTAAGCTCTTCTGGTGCCATTCTGTATGGCGAAATTAAATAGGTTGAGTATCCGAAAGAAGGTCTATGCCAAAGTCTATTTCCCTTTTGGGAGGAATGCCTGGAAGATCTTCGGGAAAGACATCTGAATATTCATTAACAACAAGGACTGTTTCAATCCTGAGATATTTAGAACTGGAATCTTTAACGTGCACGAGATGATACACACACCCCTTAGAAATTATTTTCCTTGCCCGAAGATAGGAAATAAGTTGACCCCTGACCGCTAAAATGCTACCCTTCTACTCTAGGATAGGATTATTCGGGAACTAAAATTGAACTATCCTATTTCTGTAGTCGACTATGGCATAGCAGGAATGAAGCCAATCCATGTCGAGAATGACATCAAAATCAGTCATCTCTAACTCCACTAAATCTGCTGACGTAGATTTCTAAGATATCATAACCGAGCAGTTCCTGTATACCCACTGGGCTATGATGGTTTTACCCACTGGGGTAGAGACTAAGAAGGGCTCTGCTAGGACTTCGGGACTAATTCCAAAATCGCCTATTATGTATGGAGTAACAAAAGACAAAGATGCACCTGGGTCTAGCAAAGCATAAACATGAATATGGAAAATCTATAACGTACCAGTAACAGGAGAATTTTCCTGATCCTGTCGGGACTGAAGATCATAGAGTCTGTTTGGGTGTTGCCTACTGGTAGCACTGGAAATGGCACCCTGCTGGTTCGGGCGACTGGACTGAGCTGTAGAATGATTTTGCTGACCCTGAAGACTTGACTGCAGACACTCCCTAATCCTGTGGCCTGCCTTGCCATAACCAAAACAGAAATCACTACCGGCTCTGCAAATGCCCTTGTGGTTCTTACCATAATTCTGACAAAGGGGATTCGTTCGGGCACTACTAACACTGCCCTGAGATTTAGAGCCTAGCGCTTTGTCTCTATTGCCGTCTCTGAACTTTAGCACTGGAGCGCTGGCAGAGGAAGGAGATGGAATGGCTGACTTAGAGTGAAACTGTGAATGGTTTCCTCCATCTGACTTAGGGTGAGCAAAGTTGAAGTTACCTGACCTTGCTCTCTTGTTCTGCCTCTCCCTTGTCTTAAACTTCTACTCTTTTACTTGTTGGGCATGGGTCATGAGTCTAGCTAAGGTCATATCACTGATCATCATTGTAGACCTATACTCCTTTACCACGCTATCGTTGACCCCCGACACGAACTTGCTCATCTTAGCTCTATTGTCTGCAACCACATGAGGAGCATACCTGGCTAGCTGAGTAAATCTGAGAGAATACTCCCTAACCGTCATATTCCCCTGCTTGAGGTTGATGAACTTAAGAACTTTGGCTTCCCTCAGCTCTTGGGGAAAAAATCTGTCTAAGAAGGCCATGACAAATTCCTCTCATTCGATAGGGCCTGTATCATCAAACATCTGAGACTTCCACTGTTTGTACCAATCATAAGCAACATCCTGTAACTGGTAGGCGGCTAACTCAGCACTCTCAATAGAAGTAACACCTATGATGTCAATGACCTTCTGGACTTTGTCAATGAACTCCTAAGAGTCCTCATCAGACTTAGACCCATGGAAAAATTGAGGGTTCATCCGGGTGAAGTACGAACCCTAGATTATTTGGGATTGTCAATTGGATTAGCCGGAATGACGGGTGGCCGTTCATTCTGTGCAGCCATGGACTGAGCAAGTGTGGTAAATACGGCTCTAAACTCTACATGGGAAACATTTTCGCCAAAAGGATCTTCAGGATGAGGAGCTGGCTGGTTTCTTCTCTTTGGGGCCATGGTCTGGAATAAGAGAAGAATGGATTAGACTGAGAGTTTAACTTGTGATTATGCTTACTAGTATGACATGAATAATGAAGAAAGGGGACTGTTCCTAAAACATCTTATAGCCTCCCACACATAAATGTGGCGCGCAACACACCCATGTACAAGACTCTACTAGATGCGACTTTCAGACTTCCTAGGACTCTATTGAACCTTAGGCTCTGATACCAAAGTTTGTAACACCCCGGTTCGCTGAACCGGAATGCTACACGGTGCTCATGACCCCGAGGGATCACAGGCTAACCCCTGAATGATATCTATACCTGTATACTGTAAATCATGATATAATAATACGGAATACATAGAACTGTAAGGCCATAAGGTTCAACTAAATAAAATCATGTGGGTGAAAATACCCAAAACAACTCAATCTGAAAGCTAAGTCTGAACGTAAATCTGAAAGTCTCTAAACTATCTGAATAAGGAGTTGAAGGAACATGTCTCCAACTAACTCCATAAAACTGAACTGAAGAAACAAATAAATGTATCAAATCATATTATCCTCAAATCAATGAGGACTCAATGTGTCTCTGCGACTAGAATGCTACCGCTACTGCTGGGATGGAGCTCGTGTCTCGGAACTTATGGTGTAACATGAAAGGAAAGCACCATAGCACAAATGCGTCAGTACAATTGGAGTACTGAGTATACGAGAAAGGTAGGCTAAACATAAAGGGTTTCGTGCATGAACAACACTGACTGACTAATATGAACGTGGGAGCGTAAACACACATATACAGAAAATGGGATCGTGAATATGTGATAGCATGACCTATAAGCTAATACATGGTTTACTGATAGCTGTCATGACTGATACTGAAACTAATAACATGGACGACTGTATCTGACAGTCCTGTATATACTGAAATCTGAAGAACGCCCTGAGTTTTTTTATTGAGACTGATACTGAAACTGTGGGAAGTAATGTTTAACCGAAATGCCCCATGTATGCTGTTATGGCTAAGCTGGGGTCCAATCTCTGCCCCGATTGGAGGGGTGTCAATACCGTGCCACGGGTAAAGATAGCCTGCGAGTGACCCTTATTTGGCGGGTACTCAATGAGAACGGTGGGAACCCTAAACTGACGGGTTGAGCCACCTCATCAACCCTAATCTGACGGGTTAAGATGTCTTAACCTATGATGGATACTTCGTTCTGGAACACAAGGATGACTACTAAGAATTACACCCTGAATTGGCGGGTGAGTTCCCATCCTTGGGTTCACTCGGTGCTAACCTCTACTCCCATCTGGAGGGACTGGACATGAATAACTGACTGTTCATGACTTAATCTTACTGAATTCCATTTACTGGCGTAATGTTAGTGATATCTAACAACTAACTAAGATCATGAGGTTTTCCTGAGTCACATGACTGACTGAAGTCTATGGAATCATATCTTGAGTTTGAATATCATGAAACATGACATGGATCTAGGCACACAGCTATAGTTTTTGGGTACAAGTACCCCCAGGACTCGATAGGAGGAAACTGACACACATGACATGACTTGATCACAAGATTTGAGTCCACAATTCACAATATCATAAGTAAGGCTTTCATAATAAGAATGATTCTCAACAAACTATCACATGATCGGGAATGCACACAACATCTATATACTTGCATGTCTTCAATAACATGGTCATTCCATATCACAACAATATCATGAGCATTTCGTACAACTTCTTCAATTCAAGACAATAGCATGGGGATCACGTTGAACATAAACTTAGAACATGGAATAGTCATTTAGAACTTATTATGTCATAAAAGCATGATTTCTATTCCCTCAGGTATTTTCACAAACACCCTACAAGCACATCTTAGGCATAGGGGGATTCATCAAGATTACAAATATTAACCACCAATTTCACATATTTATACGTTAAATACCACCATATCCTCACAATAAACATATAAAGATCCCATCTTGAGCATCATCAAACTCCAACCACATGAACATCAACCACCAACAACATAAACACCATAATACAAAATTTAGAAGATGGTTCTTGAGCTTCATGGACGAAAAGGAAGATTCTTGATGATTGACGGAGGAATTTCCTTGAAATCAGATCTTCAAGCTTAGTTACGCAACCCTAGTTGTTTTTCTATTTTAGTTCTCTTGGATGATTAGCTTTGAGATAATAATAGGGTTGTAATATGTTTAGAAGCTATATATTTCGTAGGGTTAAGTTTAGGGACGTGTAAGGAGTGTTAAAAGACTTAACTACCCTTAAAATAACTCAAAACGGAGTGTTTTTGGCACCTGGAACTGACTTAGGTGGCGCCCAAGTGATTGCCTAAGCTAGGTTGGGCGGCGCCTAACCAATCGCCTATCCTTACTGTCTCTCACAAAAATGGGCATAACTTTTCGCTCGGGTATTGGATTAAGGTGAAATTGGTATCGTTGGAAAGATAATTCGATTCTATACAATTGATGGGTATAAATCAGCTAAAATACCACATTAACATCGAGTTATACTGGTTCAAAGATGACCCTTGCAAAATCGAACACTAAAACTTGATGGATTCAAAAACTCTTAGCTTGTATTACCTTAAGTGACTCATATGAACATGCTTAATGCATCATAAGCTATCCTATCACTATGATATTCATTGTAAGTCATGTACTCAAGTATGAATCACAGGATAGGAGATTTCATATGTAGGAATACTTATTCACTTCCTAGCTTAGTAACATGTGGGGTATTATAGTAAGACTAGAGATTTCTTAGCGATTTGGCTTTTGAATTGGACACACTTTGGACCACAAAGATATTAACATGAATAACCTTGTACTCCTTGGCGTTTGTGATGATATAAAGGTCTATATGTATAAAAGTTGTGTGAACGATAGTCATAAAGTAATGGTAGTACAAAACTAATAGAGATAGAACCAGTTGTTCAGCTGAAATTATGTTTGCAAATTGTGTATATATATGGTGGTAGTAAAGGTGTACTATTCATGCAACTATCAAAGAAAGACGTGAAACAAAATCTAGGTCATGATCTTCCTCTTCCCGCAGGTATGGCTTGTAATATATGTTGTACAAAAAAAGTTAAACTTCGTTATCTTCCCTTAATATTTTCTTCTACTTCCAAAATTTTAAGTTCCTATCTACTTTTTCTTCTTCTAGACTTCTCGTGAATTTTTTTTTCATTTATCCTCTTCCTCGCGACTCTTTTTGGGCCGTGGCTTTACTATGTGTGACTGGCGGTCCTTGTTTATACTATCATTGTGAGGATTTCAATACCAAAGTATATGTAAAGGTAGTGGGGCTATCTTTGCATTTTTCTCCTATTGATGTAATTTAATTGTGGGTTTTAATGGAGTCTCTTGAAGACCATAAAGCGTGGTGAATGTGTTCTTGGGTTTCTTTCAATATTTAGATTAGGTTTGTTCGAGATTCCTTTCTACATTAGAAGCTGGTTGGTTCTCTCGATATGCCCAAGACAGCTTTTGCCACAGCTGAAGTTAGTGTCATCAACCAACCTGGATGTTGCTGTGGTGGGAACGGAGATGCTCTACTATTGAATCAAGTGTTCTGTTGAATTTCTGGATTCTTTTCCCAGCTGATTATCTTTACTTAAAGTTCTTGTTTGCTATCTTTCTTCACTTGGAATATACAGTGAGCAAAAACCAATTTTCAGCTGTGTTTTCCTTGATAGGATTACTGGTCGATTAGTTGTTGCTCTTATATTGTGGTATTTATTTGTTTGGAAGCTCATAGCAACACTTTTTAGCAATTCTGGTTGGGTTGTTGAAGCTGCCCGGGGCATAATTTAAGTGATCTGCTGTTGTCCAGAGCTACATACCATTTAGCATGCTATTGCTGAGCGAAAACATCAGGGGTCTCCTACTTGCAATAGGGGTTTTTGATCTACCTGTTTTCTTGCTATATTGTTTATTGTTTTAGAAGCTGAATATGACCTTCTCTAAAGGCGATGGTTATAGTTCATTATTATGCCTAATTTTGAGATGTTATCACTGTGTAGGTAGAATAGTGAGGATACTTGCTATCTTGTGCTAGGTAGATTGCGCAAGAGTGTTTAAATATTTGCTGAAGATTTACTACAAGGAAATGTTGTCATCTTTGATGCCTGTGGTGACTTGCTCAGGAATTGTCATTCATCATTCATCTTCACTGAAGATTTACTACAAGGATATTTTGTCATCTTGATACTTGTGATTATTTGATCGTCCATTGAGGTAATGTGTTATCTTTAATGTTCACACTATTAGATTGCTATGCTGGTCTGGTTATTTATCAAACGCCGACGCTAATTGTAATTCATTTCTGGAGCTATTTTTCTGTAGATGTTTATTTAGTACAACGCCAGAAATTTATTAAATTCTTCATTTTTGGAATGATGATTTTTTAATTATTTACAGCAGTAGCTATTATATTCTATTGATTAGCTAGTGTGGATTCTTAACCCATCTGAAAATTACAATACTTGATCTCAACATATGATTCCAAATCAATGGCTCTGTTTGTAAGTCTACTCCTCCCTCCCAGCTTGTCTCAAAAATACACCAAAGAAAAAATTCATAAAAAGAAAGATTTATTATGTGAAAAATAAGACAGCTTCCAGGGTAGTATAAGATAAATACAACAAGAAAATAGGATCATGTGTTAGTAAGGTATCTTGCTTGAACCCTCAAAATATTGTTATATCCATATTGGATTCTCCAAATATGTATAGCTTCTGGAGGATCCAACAAACTCAACAATATTTTTGAAGAATCCGAGCAACATAACGTGTAAGTTATATATGTGTTAACGCCTGCTTATATTCATTAATATAGTTGTGTAATTTTTAGTGTCCAAAATAGTCAGTTTGCTTGGGTCCTATAAAAATACTACTGCATCCAGTGTTGGCTCTTTGAAATATGAATAGTACTTTTTGAAAAATTCAAGCAACATAATTGATAATTAGTTATTATGTGCTACAAAATTTGATATTTGTTAATTTTGTAGTGTTCAAGTATAAGCACAGAGCAGATTTAGTGTTGGAGGTGAGTAAAGATGATTATGACAAGTGCAACACAACCAATCCAATCAAGAAAATGGAGGATGGAAATTCTGTTTTCAGATTTGATCATTCTAGTCCTTTTTACATCCTCAGTGGCAACAAATATAACTATGACAAAGGACAAAAATTCCAAATTATTGTAATATCTGTTAGGAAACATCTTTCTACTACCCCATTAGCACCACAAACTCTGTCACCCATACTTGCTCCGCCTAGTAATGGATCATCTTCACCTACTACACCATCTCCTTCTGGAGGCAAACAGATTCAGAATTCAAATTTGATTAATTCAATTTTAGTCCTGTATTGAAAAATATATCGACTTATTGTTATATAATTTAATGTAGGTTCTATTACCCCACTAACCAAATCTTCTACTCCTTTTGCATTTTCTCTGGGGCTGCTCCGCTTACATCATCCACACCATGTACATCATCACCCAATGGGGCACCAATATCTACTACTCGTGCAGGTACATATACGCAGATTTTAAATTTAAATTTGATAGGTTCAACTTTTAATTTCCTTTTCACTTAGCATATTGTACTTCTTAAATGGTAGAATTCAAAATTTCAAGTTAAAATTTTAATAATCTCTGTTTCAATTGGCATCTTTCAAATTTTAACATTCAAACAAGTGTTTTTTTTTAATTCTCTCAACTTTGGTTGTAAAAATATCTCAATTTATAATGTACTTTAATTTAGACATGAAGTTTAAGAAATATGAGTCGTTTATCTTCTAACATTCATCATTTTTCCAGCAAAGAAGAAGCTTTATTGTGGGTGGATTCCTCACCCCTAATAAGTGAGTTCTCTATTCTTTTGTTTCTCTTTTCTTTAGTACTTTTCGTCTCTGATTTTTCATTTATTACCTGAAGGTACACGCTTTGGCTTAGATATATGTTTCAACCTCAATTACCAGCTGAACCTGAGCTTGTATTTATGCATTGAAGCATCCCTAGTACTTTTGCTGACCTCTTCTAATTTCTGCATTTAGTTTTAGTATTGATGAGGTTTTTTGTGCTAGTAACAATTTTTTTAAAGTACGCATGGTAGATAATAATATTCCAACTTAATCCAACTAATATTATCAATTCAACACTAATGAATACTAATTCATATTCGATCTGAATAGCCCATTATACTGTTTCCTATAGTTATATTACTGTATACTATTTTTCCTGAATTTGTACACACTGAGTTGATGCACCCCCATGAGATAGTGTATAATTGTTTTCTATCTTTTGTGTTGTATCTTCTATGTATTTCAAATTGCTTCATAAATTGTATGTGCATATTTTGATTGTTGCATTTCCCTCACTGTTGATAGCCAGTTTATCCATGACAAAGAATTGATAAAATCATTTTATGGAAGCAGATCAAAAAAATATGAGTGAGTTGGGAGAATAGTTAAATATGAGAAAGATCATCTCTCAAAAATAAGTGAAATTGTTAACTTTCGTTGACTTATATGAAAATAATACTTTCAAAATATTTACAATAACAAATCTTCATCATTAGTTTCTGGTTCTGATTCGATGCCTTCAATGATATCATAGCTAAGGTATCAGTGCTGATAACTTCAAGATCCTTTCTTCTCCTATTTATAAAGTCTTCATCTTCTTCAAATGCGTGCAAGTAATCATTACTGTTCTGCTCAAACTCACTATCATACAAATAAGTATTAATTAGACAAAATAGAAGATAGAGCCAAATGAGAAACTACATGTTAAATTAGTGAATGTCATAAAGAAACATACCGTATAAATGGTTGAACCTCTTCACAATTTTTCAAGATATAAAGATGAGCTTGTTTTTGCTCAACCTCTTCAAGATTTCTGGATTTATCTTTTAACAAGGGAAAACCCTTTTGTTCAAAAATTGATAATCTATTGTATGGCTTGACCTGATTATCTTCATAATTCTTGTTCATTCGATTGTATCCTTTTGCATTTCCATATAAGTACCTTGAACAAAATATTAGACTTTCTTCAACAATATATCCTTCTGCAATAACTCCTTCAGGTTGATTCATATTGCAAATATAACATTTCAAAATGCATAAGAATCTACATTATATAACATGATACAACTCAAATTTATTTTTAGCATGATAAATAATGAGCCACATAAAATTAAATAGAACTGTAAATTAAAAACATACCACTCTATTGGGTACATCCACCCATATTGTACAGGTCTAGCAAGCTTAGCCTCTCTTGGAAGATGAACAACTAAATGCACTATAACATCAAAAAATGTTGGTAGAAATATTTTCTCTAATTTTCTCAATGTTATTGGAATTTGAGTTTCAAGTTGATCCAACACATCAATTCTTAATGTTTTTGAACACAGGTCTCTAAAGAAAATACTTAACTCGGTGATAGCATCATAGACATTATTAGGCACAACTCCACGAATTGCAAAAGGAAGCAATGCTCCAACAGAATATATGAATCATGACTCTTTAGTCCATAAATTTTACTATCCTTTGACTTCACCCACTGTGATATATTGAAAGAATAACCATTTGGAACCTTAACCTTTTTCAAGAACTTGCATACCTTAGACTTCTCATCTAGTGATAAATTATAACATATTGCTGGGTAATACCATCTTCCATCTCTCTGTGTTGGATGCAAATCTTTTCTTATACCCATTTCCTTCAAATCAAGACGAGAATTAAGATTATCTTTTGTTTTTCCGTCAATATCTAAAAATGTTCCAATTACGTTATCACAAATATTTTTTTCAATATGCATCGAATCTAAATTATGGGGTATTGGATTATTTTTCCAGTAAGGAAGATGGAAAAATATGCTTTTCTTCCTCCAATTATGAATGCCTTTACTTTTTTTGTACTTTTATTTTTTTCGGATCTTCCCAAATTTCATGTCTTTCAGAGTAAGCAGCTGATTTAAAACAACATTTCCAGATAGAATTTTTGGAGCAGGTCTTCTTTCTACTCCTCCATTAAAATCATATTTATTACTCCGCCACTTATGATTAGATGGTAAAAATCTACGAACACCCATGTAAGAGAAATTACGACCATACTTCAATCGAGTAGATAGAGTGTCTTTGTTGTATAAAGGGCAGACCAAATCTCACTTTGTGCTCCATCCAGACAAATTGGCATAAGTGGGAAAATCATTTATAGTCCATAAGAGTGTTGCCCGCATACAAAAATTGTCTTTTCTTGAAGCATCATATGTATTTACTCCACAAAATCATAATTCTCGCAACTCATCTATCAATGATTCTAAGTACACAACGATATCATTTCCAGGAGCTTTTAGACCAGGTATCAACAAAGACAAGAACCAATATGGTTGCTTCATTAATATCTAAGGGGTAAGTTATATACAGTAATAATAACTAGCCAAGTACTATGAGAAATGCTCAATTTACCAAAAGAATTTATTCCATCGGCTGCTAAACCGAGTCTAAAATTACGAGGATCTCTAGCAAAGCCCGTATTAGAAATATCCAAATGTTTCTATGCCTCAAAGTCTGTCGGATGTCTAAGAACCCCATTTTTCAAACGACGGTCATCATGTCATGTCATGTCTGAAGCTATTTCTGATGTCATAAACAACCTTTGCAATCTTGATTTCAAGGGAAAGTAACGTAACACTTTTCAAGGAACTTTGTTCTCAGCCTTTCCTTGAGTAGTGTCATTAGCTTTTTGACCTTCAACTGATTTCCATCTATATTCTCCACAAATAGAGCAAGATTCAGCCTGTGCATTATGTTTTCAAAAGTGTATTTTTTCATTACGAACACCTAAATTTTAAAACACTTTTCTTGCTTCATAGAATGACTCCAGTTAAGTTTCACCGAAAGGAAGTATCTGTTTAATTAACTTTAGTATGCTATCAACTGCTTTATCACTCAACCCATGAAGACACTTAATTTAGAATAATTCAACAATTAGTGACAACTTGGAGAATGTATCGCAACCAGGATAGAGTTGTTGTGCAACATCCTCCAACAATTCGAAAAATTTGGAAGCATATTCTGAAGCTTCATCATGTTTAAACTTAACCCCACTACAATCATCCATGATTTTGGGGCCATCATCATGTTTAAACTTAACTCCACTACAATCATCCATGATTTCAGGGCCAAAAATATCATTAATCATTTCAAACATATCTTCACCTTACTCTCTTCTTACATCCTTTTGTTCTACTTTATTATTATTAGTTTTTTGCTTTTTTGCTGCAAATTCTCCATGATGAAGCCACCGAGTATACAATGAGACTATCCCAGTAAATATTAAATGGTTTTGTACTTGATCTCTAGTTTGGTAGAGAACATTGTCGCATGTCTTACAAGGACAAAGAATTTCATCGTTTGGTTCTATATCCGTAAAAGCAAATTGAAGAAAATCCTTGACTCCTTTCTTATACCATCACCCAATCTGTCAGTACAACCAATCTAAGTTTTGTCTATTTCAAATTCCTACAAAGTAAAAAAAGAAAACCTCACTTCTTAAGAGTTAACCATAACTATAACTGAAACAAAGGAAAGAAGAGTAATAATTTGCATCTTTATCACTTCGGTGTCATGTTTGTCAATCTTAGCTATTATGTATTACTCCATTTTATATGAATTATTTTCTAGAATTCATGTTTATTCATAAAAAATTAATAATCACCACAACAATGATCATCTAAACAACCTAAAAAATAACCCCTAAAAATGGAAGAGACTTTTAAGTGAATAAGAAGATCTATAACTTTAGATAGAGAAAGAATAAATAAGCTTACTTCTGATGCTTTTGGTGTTTCTCAGAGATACCTCAGGAGATGACAGCGAGGTTGATCCTCACTTTTGAGAGAAAAATTTGTAGAGAATCAAAATTTAAATAGTGAGGGTTTAGGAATTTTTAGATCCAAATTTAAGAAGTGGGGGTTTAGGAATTTTTGGTACAGTTTTAATTTTATTAAAACATGACTTAGTGCATTCACTTTTAGGAATGCACATATATGTCAAAGTTTCATAACACCACATTTCGGTCCCCTATCATTTTTATATAAATTTTGAAAATCGGTACGCTACCCATCGTATATTAGTTGTTCACATTACTGAATATACTTTTTATCTTAGAAAATATGAGGTACTGCATAATTTCTTTGAGTTTTAACTTTGGACTTTCCCCAGCTTCTGTTATTGAATTTTATGAGGAGGTGGATCCTATATATCATATTTTTGTTGAACCCCTAAATGGAATACCTACCTCCGTCACTACTTGAATCAGTTTGGTAATTGTTGGTAGATATTATGAGATACTAGTTATGTTGTAGAATACTCTGCAGAAAGTACTCAGTAGAAGGCTAATCATCAGAAAGCAATCTTTATCTAAACATTAACAAATTTCTGCAATCGCAAGTGGTTCAAAAAATATGCAAAAGAATACTATAAATCACAGTAATTACCAACTTAAATTTTTTTTAAGATATAAAATATTTGATTGGCTCTCGAAATTATATTTGTGTCACTTAAATTGGAATAGAAATAAGATATTAAAAATCTCAATATGTAAAAACTTAAATTATTTTAAAAAGATAATTGACTATCAATGCCACAAAAGTTTGAACAAGTAGATTGACGTATTATTTGAAAATTACAATAATAATAACAACAACAAGAAACCCAGTGTATTCCCACAAAGTGGGGTCTGGGGACGATAGAGTATACGTAGTCCATACCGCTATCTCAGCTGAAGTAGAGGTAGCTGTATATTATAAGTTACGACAGTTAATAGCTTAAAATATCTAAAACATATTAAAAATATAATTGATTATCTAAATTTTATTTGTGTCATATAAATTGAGAAGAAAAAATAACATACATTGGACCCATACTAGTATGGGCCCTCGACATCTCAGATTTATGACATCTACTTTTGGATATACACATCCTATGTGACCTATTATATGTATGACCCTACGTTAGATATGAATACACCGTGTAGGATGCCACATAAAATGCATGCATTTATTTGTTCAGCTTTATACAAGTTTAAGTATCTACTTATGCACACCCGAAGTTAGACGGTATAAATGAAAGCTTAAGTCAAATTAAAGGGTACATTTATGTGTTATGCCATTGTTATTGGACTCAAACTTGTTTGAAATAGTATCTTTATTGATCTAGCATAGTTAGAGGTGTTAATCATTTGATTTTATCAATCTTACAAATATGTAGGTCTTAAAACTAACTTAAATAAATAAGTGTAGTTCAATAATACTCAAAACTTCATTTCAATCAATTAATTATTTTGGGAAATACTATTTTATCTTGACATAATCTATTGGGATGACATATACTTATATTGATTTAGTGTAATTAGAGATGTTCATTATTCAACTCGATTTAATTTTATGGGATCCTACTTGTAAGTTTCAAATACAGCTTAGATAAATAAGTGATTTTATTTACTTTGACTAATTAATAATATTAAGTTTAAACAAAACTGCAATAAGTTTCGCTCAGATACAATATTACAATATTTACCCTATTGTATTTTGCGTATATAATTGTTGTCTACTATTATTATTTTTTCTTTCTAAAGTCGTTGGTGTTGTTGGGTTCTCTCCATCAATTTAAAAATTCAATAAGTCTAATGTATTCAAATTTGCTATTTAATTAGAAATAAAATAAGGTTTGTTTTAGCACTAGTGTATTTGAATTTGCTTATTCTTGTAATTTGTGTAGACTTTTATGCATGAAGATATGATATATATGAATCGAACTGTTAAGGACCATCTTCTTATCAATTTTGCATGTTTAAAAATTTAAAAATTTATAAAATCAATTAGATAATATATAAAAGCGAGTCGATCAATGCACACCCCCTAAACCTAACCTACAATGTCTTCATGATCTACTATTAATTTAAATTAATTAATAATTATTTTAAATATAATTATGATTAATTGAATTAAGAATTAATAATTAAATATAAAAGCACATGAATACCATAGTTTATATCTAATACATTTGTAAAATAATATTTAATAATCAAAAAGTTATAAAATAAAATAATCAAATTTAATACCATACATGGAAAAGAAATTGTACATTTTACATATAAAAAAATCTCATCAAACATTTTAATGCTATTAGGGTTATTAGGAGGGAGAAATAAATTGACAAAATTAAAAAATTAAGAAAGAAGTAGCCCCTCTCCCCCCTCCTCTAAAAAATTTCCCTCCAAAATATTTTTCTCTAAATTTTTTGTCAAATTACAGATTATTTTTTTATACATTAGAGAAATTATATGCATGACAGTATGACCTACAAAAATATTGGAGAGACAAAATCAAAACCCTAAACTTTCAACGGAAATAAAGTCTTTCTCCAAAAAGGTACAGTTGTTTTCTCTAATATCAATTTGTTAGTTGTTTCAATTATTAGATCATTTTTTTGAAATTTATCAATAATTAATTGACTCTTCTTTCTCTTCAAATTCCACTATGAATCTACTGAATTGTTGGAGCCCTTTCCTTGAATCTTTTCTGCTAATTTTTTTGCTTTTAATTTATATTTTTGATTTTTGATTTACATTTGATGTGTATTTAGTTTGATGGGTCAGTTTGGGTTCTTGAAATTGCTTTTAGTTTTTCAACATTGAAAAGTAGGAGTTGCTATTGAAGAAAGATCTTGAAGAAGAATTTTACT
Organism: Capsicum baccatum var. pendulum; assembly: GCA_030864225.1. Classification (NCBI taxonomy): domain Eukaryota; kingdom Viridiplantae; phylum Streptophyta; class Magnoliopsida; order Solanales; family Solanaceae; genus Capsicum; species Capsicum baccatum. Next base: position 45,035,096 of record CM061561.1, read on the forward strand.
TTTTTTTTTTGATTGAGTTTTATCAATTTTTATTCAAATTGTTTTTAATATTTCAACATTGAGAAAGAATTAATTGTTGTTTGTTGAAGAAGGATTTTTTCTTTGTTGAATTGAATTTGATCAACTTTTAGATTATTAAAGTTGCTTTTAATTTTCAACATTGATTAGTAGTTGTTGTTGAAGAAAATTAATATTTTTTGGTGAATTGAATTAGGTTAATTTTTAAGTTCAAGAAATTGCTTTTGATTTTTCAATATTGAGAATTAGTAATAGTTGTAGTTATTGCTAAAGAACGATCTTAATTATTTTTTTACATTGAAATATGTAAATAGTTGATACTCAAAACATATAATACTATTTATATTTGTATTTGTACAGAAATATTGTAGTATCTTACGAATGCTTATTTCTAACTAGAAATGGGTCGGGATGGTCTTCGAAAAAAGCTTAATCGTGTGGCTGACAATTATGACGTGGAACATGTTACGATTTTCAAAAAGGCATCCGACAAAGAAAGTTTGCGTGACGTGAAACCTGTCATGAGATTCATAAAGACATTCGACAAAGAAAGGTTGCGTGACGTGAAATCTGTTAAGAGTTTCAAAAAGACCTCCGGCGAAGAAAATTTGCCCAAGCAGCATGTAGATGAACCTATTTATTTTGGTAATTTTATATCGTTTTACAAAACTATTTTTAACAATTAGACAAGTTATCGTATTTATTTAATCATATTTAGCGAATTCATGTTTGATAACCTTTTTAGGAAATGTGGACATGGTAAGTGAGGTTACAATTTTCGATCATTATGGTGGTTATTCTAAATTTCGCCCTTCTAAAGAATATGTGAGCGGGCATTTGATGAATACAATCATGAATATTGATTTTATGAGTTATTTTGATCTATAGAATGATTTGAAAAAGCACTGTAATTTTTTTATTTTAGATAGAGATAAGTTCTTTTATTTAAGAGGTGATAAAATTATGAATGATTATGATGGGCTAGTAGAATGTTGTGACGATTCGGACGTTAAGGACATGCTTTTTAGTTATAAGATGCTTAAGGAAAATCCTATAGAGATTTATACATTATCGAAAAATTATGATATTTTCAAAGATCCATCTCTCGAAGAAAATAATTATAGAGATAATGTGTCTAAAGAAGTGAATGAAGCAGTTGAAGAACATGAGCCTACAAATGCGACAGTTTTTTTTTGCTTTATATTGATTTATTTTTTTGTGTTATATATTTTTACTCTAGTTATATATTGATTTATAAATGTAGGTTCTACCATTGTGAAAAGAAAAACTAGAGGACCAACGCGATGCTTGAAAATAATAAATTTACCAGAGGGAGAAAAAGTGTGTGTATAATTTGATGAAGATAGTCAAGCAATTATTGATAATGCAACCTAATTCATTTAATTTTTAGGCCAAATAGTGAGATGTCGTTCTTGTTGCCCATTGAAAGTAAATTGTTTGGAAGGAAATTGAGCATGATAAGATTGATCTTATGTGGGATATCATCATGTTAAGACAAATGACAAACTAACAAATATCTTACTTTTAAAATTTTTATATTTAGTTTGAGTGATTTTGGTCTAAAAATTTCTTGAACTTTTTTGTTTTGATTTTTCATGTTGTGTTTGATGAAAGCCTGTGTCTATCTCATTTTGTATGCTTTTACATACTTTAGCTGTCTCGAATGAAAACTTGCAGTACTTTGGACAGCTATATACCTGAAGTTTGAAAACATCATTGGCTCTAGTAGTTTTGGACTGGGTATTAGTGAAATCAATTTTGTTGCTAGATCCGTCAATAGATAAAATTTTAATTTTAATATTTGCACATGATAACAGTGAGTTGGATTCTTCACTTTAAAGAGTTAAAATGTATTTGAAATATATGTTGTTATGATGCAAATTTCTCTAGTTATAACATCACTACATGGATGTTTGCTTCTTCACTTTAAAGAGTGTATTTGAACGCACGCTGTTATGATGCAAATTTGTCTAGTCATAGCATCACTCCATGGATGTTTGATTGAACAATCTTTAGTAAGAATTGTATGTGCTTATCTCCTTTTGGTGTTTTGTTTCATGTCTCAACCTCCCTCCGTTTTCTCTTTTGTCGGGGTCTATTAATGATAATTTCTCTATTTTATTTTGAGGTTGTGGTATGAACGCATGTACTTATTTTTTTAGACCTCATTTTGTGAGAATATACTAAAAATATTGTTGTCTTCAATTTTATGAATCGATAATTATCATGAAATATGATTATAAACTATAATGGTATGTTGAATTTTTTTGTAGGAGAAATTTAACTTTGATGTGTCTAAGGAAAGAAAAAAAGTAATTCTGAGACATATGACTGACGTTTATAGGGATTATAGACACAGGCTGAAACGGGATTATTTTGATAAAAAAATAACTTACCAACTTTGCTTACGCAACAAGCCTAAACGTGTTATCACAGACGACTGGAAATATTTGGTCAATCTTTGGAGTGATGATAGCTTTCAGGAATTAAAATTGATTTATTATTATTATATATATTAATTATAAAAGTTGTTCATTATTTCACTTTCAATTTTACGCAGAAAAAAATTATGCAAAACAAGACAAATCGATCGAAACGATCTCTGCCTCCTTATTATGGGACCAAAAGTTATGCAAGACTTAGACATGAAATGGTATTATAACATAATAATATTTAGAATGAATTTACAATATTTCTATGCACATATCTTATTTAATTACAATAATATCTTTTGTTTTCATAGAAGAAAAATGGAAAAACTCCTCGTGTTGAAGTCTTTTTTGAATCGCTCAAGAGAAAAAATGGAAAACAAGTTGATACTTTTCAACAAGACATAATTGTAAGTTTTTAAGTTCTAGTTTTGCCTTTTTTTTTTAAAGCTCCTCTTAGAATATATATGTTTGATTGAATTTATTTTAAGTGCAAGATCAATTAGAACAACATAAAAAAGAGCAAAAAGAAGAAAAAAATTCCTTAAATGATGATGATATTTTTGAAAAGGTGTTGGGGATTGAAAAAATAGATATCTTCGTGCATATGAACCAGGAAAAAGTATCAGTAAATATTTTGATGGAAGACCGACAAAGGTACAACTCATTAAATAAGTAGAATCGATTAGAAAGGAATCAAATGAGCATGTAGAAAAAGTCAAATAGGAAGCTAAAGAAGAATCTGAAGAAATGAAGAAAGAAATAGAGGATAAGATAGCAGAGTTGGATAAACAATGGGAAAAAAGAGTTCGAATGATATTTGCGACTCAAGGTCAACAATTATTCCATCATATGGAGGAATGATGAAATGCCAAAATCAATGAATGCTCGTGATTATATTCTCTTGCAAAATGTTTTCATATAATATTGTTGCCAATCTATTGGTCATTTTTAATGCTTTTTTTTTTTTAAGTTTATTGAATAATTAAAGAATATATTATTTCATAATTATTTATAAATTTATGTTGAAAATAATTTCTCAATTATGTTTTATGAATTGTCGCGGTAAATAATAGTCATGAAATAATTTCAATTAGTAGATATATTTTATTTGAAATTCGTAGCTAAATGTAAATTACAACTGCTATGTAATAAGCACATGACTATACTTGTCCGTTTTCATAGCAAATAAAGATAATATTTTGCTATTATTTTATTCTCATGACAAAAAGTATAAATTTAGATATGCATTTTTAAATTTGTAGCTAAATATCCTCTATAATTTGTCATGTATAAAAAAGGTGGCTATAATTTTTTAGTTGTCATAGAAAATTGTAATACCCCAAACTTTCTTTAAGTCAAATCTAGTCTCTAGAAGAGTTAGTGATGACTTCCTAAATGATTAATGTTTAAATAAGATAGAATTTCTCCAATTTTGACTTTTTATCATGTGGAAAATTAAATTATCTTTCCAACAATACCAATTTCGTCCAAATTCGATATCGGAGTAAAACGTTATGGACGTTTTACAGAGAGTTATCGGAACTGCCCAGAAACGACGGTCAGGCCGATGGACCGTCGAGCTAGCGATGGACTGTCACCCAAGTCGTCACGACTAAGGTAGTGAACACAACTTCTGGTCAAGTGCGACAGCCAGGACCGACGGGCCGTCTCCCAAACTATCGCAGACGAGGTAGAAAGTTCAGGATCTAGCCAAGTGTGACGGTCAGGACCGACGGATCGTCGAGCCAGTGATGTACCATCGACCAAACCGTCACCACTTCTGATCAGTGATTTTATGCCATTTTTAAAAGGCTATTTGGGTTTATTTCCACTTGTTTTGACCCCTAATTATACCAGACCAGAGCTCATAACTTCATTATTCATCTACAACACAAAATTAGGGTTCCTCTCAAAGATCAATCCCCAAGAACAAGATCTAAACCTTTCTTCAAGAAACTAAGAAATTCAAGTTCTTCAAGTTCAAGAACCATCAAGAAAATATCAAGATTTGTGTTTCCCAATCCAAGAACGTTCAAGAAACGTTAGTTATTTTTCAAGATCCAAGATTTTGAGGTATGTTTAGTGTTGATTCATGGATTTATTTCAGCCATGAAGCTCAAGAATCCTATTTTAAAATCATAAATTGTGAACCATGTTGTGGATTGATTATAATCATGTTTATGTTGTTGTGTGACTTCCAAGTTGGTAGCTTTAATATGTTTTCATGAAATTTTGTTAATGTAGGGATTGAAATTGATGAAATTGAGTTGAATGAAGGAACTTGATGTACTAATTTGATGTTCATGCTTAAGCCCTAAGTTATTCATACAAGATGTTTGATAAAATACCTAAGAGAGTAAGATTTATGTTTATTGACTCAATAGGTCCTAAATGATGAAACCATGCTTTATCCTTATGTTTCAAAATGACTCTCAGGATATTGAGATGCATTGAAATTGTTTGATGGAATGCCCATGAGACTAGAATTGTGTAATCATGATATATTTGAATGCATTCTTATTCATGTACAAGAGTATGAGAACCAAGTGCTTCATGAAACTCCCAAGAGATTGTATTATGAATTATTAATTATGGTCATGTGTTCAAGAAGTGTCATGTCTTGTTAGTTTCATGCTATCGAGTCCTGGGGGTACTTGTACCCGATAATTTAGCTATGTGCCTAGAGCCAGTGTCAATTTCATGATAATTTCAGTCAAGCCATAATCAGTAGAATTCAGTCAGTTACACGACTTAAAAAAATTTAGTAAATTTAGTATCAGTCTAGTAATCTCAAAAATCTCAGTAATCTAAGTATTCTAAGTCAGTTATCAGATCTCAATAATGTTTCATCAGTTAATAAAATTCAGTGAACTCAGTCTAGTTTAGTCCAGTATATTCAGTTCAGTATCTATTCAGATGGGAGTAGGATTCAACATCGAGTGAGCCCAAGGATGGGAACTCACCTGTTAGTAGAGGGTGTGATTCTTAGAAGTAATCCTTGTGCTCCAGAACTACGTGGCCAGCGTCAGTTAAGACATCAAACCTACTAGATGAGGTGGCTTAACCTATTAGATGATGGTACCGTTGTTCTCATTAGAGTACCTATCAGATGAAGGCCACTCACAGCTTGTCCTTACCAGTGTCGCGATATTGACACCCTTCCAATTGGGGTTACAGATTAGACCCCAACTCAGCTATAATAGCTTATTAGGGGCATGTTGGTTAAAGGACTACTTCCCAAAGTCTTAGTCTCAGGTCTCAGTAATAGAACTCAGATAGTTCTATAGAATTCAGGACTATCAGATACAGTCACCCAGTATAGTACGGAACTCAGCTAGTTTCATTAGAATCTAAGTTGTCAAGTATAGTCAATCAGTATCAGTTACATCAGTTATCAATAACTCATGATATCAGTATTCAGACTCAGTAATCAGTATTATCATGAATTCAATTACAGTTACTTATTCATACATGTATTCTCATGCTCATGTTATACAGTCAGTTAGTATTATTCATGCATATGAACCCTTTGCATTCAACCTACCTCACTAGCATACCAGTACATTCAATCGTACTGAAGCATTTGCGTTATAGTGTTTTATACCATAGGTTCAGAAGTATGAGCTCCAGAACATCAATAGCATTCCAGTTTCAGCAGTCAGAGCCAGCAGTGAGTCTTTATTATTCGAGGATGTTATGATTTGATTACTTCACTTCTACAGTACTTAGGTTATTTTAGTATTTGGAGTTAGTTCGGGACATATCCCATCAACTCCTTATTCAGATAGTATAGTGTTGGAGGCTTTCAGACTATAGTATGTTCAAACAGTTATTTCAGTTGTTTTGGTATTGATATACCGTATTTTTAGATGTTTTTATCAGATATTTGTACATTATGGCCTTTCAGCCTTTTATTCTACATTTATACAGTATATTATGCAGTGTTCAGGTACAGATATCAGTCATGGGTTAGCTTGTGGTCCTTAGGGGTCACGAGCACTGTGTAGCATTCCGAGTACCAAATTCAGGGTGTTACAAAAATAAAAGAAAATTTTTCTACATTTTTTTAAATTTCATGGTTAAAGATATGAATTCTTAACTACAATAGAATTATGTTTGTGGCAAATACTTCAATTTATAGCTATGATTTTTTAATTCATAACTAAGTAGGAATTTTTTTTCCACGAGATTAAGTTATAGAAATAGCTATAAATTATAAGCTTGCGTAGAAAATAAATTAATTTTTTTACTACAAAATAATATCTTGTGGCTATAATATGAATATTCCTACTAATATTATTCGTTGTGGCAAAAGAATAAAATAACTTGCTAGAAGTGTATTTTTTGTGGCAATAACATTTTACTATACTGCTACAACATAAAAAATTCATGGATATAACTATTAGTTGTTAGCCACTGGCCATGTAAAGTCTGTAGCTAAGCTTAGTTACGCCTAGTCTTGCTACAAATGCTACGAAATATATTTTGGCTAAAATATTTAGCCATGGAAATTTTCATATTTAGCTATGAGATACTCTATAGCTATATATGTCTTAGTTTACCAAGCCATGGAGAATGCAAAGTTAATTCAAGACAGGCTTAAGACCACCCAAAGTCTCCAAAAGTCCTAGACGGATGTGAGGCAAAGAGAGTTGGAATTTGAAGTTGGTGATTGGCTGTTCTTAAAGGTATCTTCTATGAAGAGAGTGATGCAGTTTGAAAGAAGGTAAAGATCAATCCCCACTATGTGGGCCCTTATTTGATTTTGAAGAGAGTGGGTAATATGGCTTATGAGTTAGAATATCCTTTCTATTTGGGTTTTGTGTTGGTGTTTTGAATTCCCTGTCTTATAAGGAAGAACTGGTTGAAATTTTGGACCGGCGAGTCCGTCTACTATGGACAAAAGATGTGGCTTTGATAAAGGTTCTTTGGAAGAATCATAAAGTTTAAGAAGATACTTGGGAAGTTGAAGAGGACATGAAGTCCAAATACCCATTCTTATTCCCCATTTCAGATACTCGTGCTTAAGGTATGTGTTAATCTTACCATCTTTGTTTTCTAGCTTTGTTGAAGAAAATTGTGATTTCCTCAATATCTTTATTTTCTATCTTATTTAAAGTTAAGTGTGGGTGTGTTTCTATATTAAATCATTCTAATGGATTCCTTAACCCACCAATCAAGGACAAATGATCCTAAGGGGAAAATATGACTCCTCGAGTGTTGGTACTAAAAATTCTGAGTTCTTAAGCTCACTGGCCTAATATAACTCACCCTATGAGTCATAACGTATCATTATGGGTCATAGGACCCCAATCGTAAGGTGTCCAATAAAGATAGCCTAAGTTACTATCCAAATTATAAGTGGTTCCTAACGAGCCGTAAATACTCTAAACAAGTTATATGATACCATCTGTAGCCAAACCAGTGCGTGCCCTAAGTGTTTCTATCTTGACTACAACTTTGACCCTATGAGTCGTAGGGTCACCTGACAAGTCATATGCTGTGTGTGAATGTAGGGTCACCTGACGAGTCGTATTCATGTGGTTTTGATATTGGTTTTAGAACATGGGTTGAGGGTTTTGAATGTTTGTTTTTGAATAATGTTTCCCATGGTTTAACTATGATTGTTCATCCTTTATTTATGGTTTTGAACTTGTGGGATCCATGGGCATGGTGAATAAACTAGGAGATTGTGATTTCCCCAAATTTTCTGAATATTGACAATTGAATTGGTAATAACCCCAACCCAATTTTGTGGAAGTGGTTTTGAGTATGTGTATAATTGCATTGAACTACTTTCAGAACAATTGCATGATATGAAGAGGCATTTGAAACATGATGGTTTGATTTAATGACCAATGAGAGTCGGTGTTCCCCCGCTTTGTATTAATGAACAAAGTGAGTTGTTTTCCTGAGTTAATGGAATTGAAATGGCATGATGAGGTTACCTTGCAAGTGTAGTTAGTATGATGATACCAACAATGTATGCCTAAATGTATATTATGGTTAAATGAATGGTAATGTGTGATACTTATTTTAATGGGGCTTAAAAGAGGGTTATGTAGCTAGGACGTGAAATGGAGGTCACGAGGGACCAATATTGGAAACTGTATTTGTCAGCGTGGGGCTCTAAATTTCCTAGAGTTCAAGTCCCCTTACTTATGACCAGGTGGTTCGAGTCCCCCTTACTATATGATTGGGAGGTTCGAGTCCCTTATATTACATTACATGATCGGGTACTTAAGTCACCTTTAGTATATAATTGGGATGTTCGAGTCCCCCAATCATATAAATAAGATTATTCTCCAATTTGTGCGGCTACACGCACTTGGGCTCAACCAGAGGGTGATATTTGGGGCCCATATAGCCCGTGGGTACTGTTATATGAATGTTAAGCAACACAACCCAGACTAAAGTTTTAAAGGCATGTTAAGCCTTGTTCCCTATCCCAGCATTTTATATGAGTATATATGTATACAAACATATATGTGAACATTGCATTGAGTAACTGGATTTTAAATTGTATTACTTTATCCTTATCCCTGAGTTACATGTTAGTGCTTAATCGACTAACCTTCTTCAGACGTTGTATCCCCACCCAATACAGGGTCTGAAGGCAATCCTACTTTTCCTATGCAGTGTTAGGTGAATTGGCTCGGTTCGTCAATCATTTATGATGAAGTGGTAAACTTTCATTCTCTGAAACACTTGATCATTCCATTATTTTCCTTTCATAAACTAGAATTAAACAGTTCACATTAACATTATCATTGTCATTGTCATTCTTAGGGTCGGGGACATGTCCCAACATAGATTATTTTTTGATTAGTAGAGGCTTTGTGGATATAACTGTGGATTGGGTATTATTGTTGACACTCTTAGATATCTTTGAGTTTATTACCTTTCTATCTTGTTATATGTATAGATTTCATCCACTGCTAGGTGTGTTGTGTTCTGTTTGGCTAGGCATCGAGGGTGGTCTCTAGGCCTCAATGGACTTGAGGAAACCGTCATGGCTAGGCCCTCGTTCAGGTTGTGACAAAGCACCAAAGAGCGATCATAGGTTCTAACCACGATCGTACGTTATGGTTGTCCGAGGATACCGACTTAGATTTCTTATTTTATTTAGGATAGGATTTATTTTGTCAATAAATATTCTTGTAGGGTTATTTTTATAAGTTGACACTTCTTCATATATCTCGACAATGTGAGATTCTAAGGCATATTTTTGGAATTTTATGGGCATCATTTCAAGGGTTTTAATTCAAGTTGAGACGTTGGACTTTTATTATTATTGTAGGTTAGCAATCATGTTTTCATCTATGAATTCTTAGTGTTCTTTCAATCATGAGTATCACAAATATGGTTGTGGGAACCATTATAACGCCCCAAATTTGGTACCCAATATGTTACACGGTGCTCATAACCCCGAAGGACCATAAGCTAACCCATGACTGATATCTGTACCTGTACACTGCATGATATACTGTATAAATGCGAAAATAAAGGCTGTAAGGCCATAAGGTTCAAAACTGATAAAATAATCTCTGAATGATATGGTATCACAATACTAAAACAAAACCTAAAATAAACTGTCTAAACATGATAGCGTGAAAAGCCTCTAACTGACTGAACTGTCTGAATAAAGAGTGGATGGGACATGTACCCAAATGGCTCCAACTACTGAAATAAATTAATTAATGAGATAATAAAGTAATGGCCATGTCCTCGAAGGATAAGGATTCGGTGCTAACTCTGACTGTTGAGACTGGAATGCTACTGATGCTCTGGAGCTCGTACTTCTGAACCTATTGTACAAAGCACCATAGCACAAATGCATCAGTATGTTTGAATGTACTGGTATGCATGTGATGTAGGATGAATACAAAGGGTTCACATGCATGAATTATACTAACTGGCTGGATAACATGAATGTGAGAATACATGCATGAATATGTAATGACCATAACTGAGTTCGTGATAACATGATTACTGAATCAGAGTTCTGATAATATGAGATACTGGTAACTATATAACTAAAATAACTACTACTGAGCAACTGTATCTGACAGTCTAGTTTTTGATAAAACTAGCTGAGTTCCGTTCTGTTCTGAGTTGACTATATCTGATAGTCCTAAATTTTGTAGAACTATCTGAGTTCTATTACTAAAACTGAATGACTGTATCTGACAGTCCTGATTCTGTACTGAAAATATGGGAAGTAGTCATCTAACCAACATGCCCCTAAGATGCCATTATGGTTGAGTTGGGGTCCAATTTGTAACCCCAATTAGAAGGGTGTCAATACCGTGCCACTAATAAGGACAATTGTGGCTGACCCTCATCTGACAGTTCTCTCAAAAGAGATGGTAGGACCCTCATCTGACAGTATTGATGTCTCAACCTATGCTATCTACATAGTTTTGGAATGCAAGGATGACTTCTAAGAATCATACCCTCATCTGACAGTGTGTGTTCCCATCCTTGGGTTCACTCGGTGCTAATTACTACTCCCATCTTAATAGACACTGAACATGGATTACTAAACTAAACTGGACTGAATTAACTGATTTATGTTGACTAACGGAATAGTATTGAGATTACTATATTACTGAACTTTCCTAACTCACATCACTGACTGAGTTCTATGGACATGGCTCGACTGAGAGTATCTTGAAAACATGATACCGACTCTAGGCACACAACTAAATTGCCGGGAACAAGTACCCCCAGAACTCGAAGGCATGAAACTGACAAAGCATGACTTTCTTGAATACATGACCAACATCACAATCCATAATACAATAAGTTAGAGATTTCATGAAGTAGAAGTTCTAAAGCACCACAAGGCAACACATGTATCCATAATTCACTGACTAAGACATTTCATCAAACATTTGACATGCCTAAACTTTTACATGATTGGGGATTTCATATTATCATACTACATAGGCATTTAATCGAACACATGGGAAGCATGCTTTGGTTATACAATCATCAACACATCTAATAATCATGGATAAATCAATCAACATATAAATTTAAGGGTTTATCATGATTATTATGCAAATCACCACATCCTAGGGTCAATCATTGGAACATGTAATTTCAAACATGAATCAAAACCCCAAAACATCATGAACATGAATTCAATTCAATTTAAATCATGAACATTCATACATACACAAATCTTTGAATTTTGAAAAGAGATTTTCGAGCTTCATGGGTGAAAGGGACCCATGAATCAATACATGACATACCTGGGTTGTGAGTTTCTTGAAGTTCTTGGACTTGAAGAACTTAAATCTCTTAGTTTCTTGAAGAATATTTGGATCTTGTTTCTTGGAGATTATATTTGAGAGAAAACCATAATTTGATAGTGTTGTAGATGGATAATGAACTTATGAGCCTTGATCTGATATTATTAGGGTTTAAAACGGTGGATAAAGACCTAAATACCCTTTTAAAAATGACTTAAAAATAACTGAACGAACTATACGATGGTGGCTGCGACGATTCGTCGCTGGGTCTACGGTCCATTGGTCCTGACCATCGCACTTGGGCAGAATAGGGGTTCACTGCCTCTACTGCGATGGATTGGGCAGTTTTGACTGCTTTCTATAAAACAACCATAACCTTCTACCCTGATACCGGATTTGGATGAATTGGTATCGTTGGAAAGCTAATTCAATTTCCCACATGAAAAAAGTGAAAATATGAAAAATTACACATATATAAAAGTGGATTCATACTTCAAAGTAAGTTTCTAACATAATTGGGATAATTTCAAGCTAAGTAGAAGTACGGGGTATTACAATATCTCCCTCTTGAGAACATTCATCCTCGAATGAGACTAAGTGAGAGAGGAGAAGATAAAATAATGTACATACTAATCATGAATAACTGGAACATGATTTCATACTGATATGATGATAACTAAATATATTATACCAAACATGCATATCTGATGCATGTGTAACTGATTCATGAATACATGACTGAGTGTTCTAATGAACCAAGGTTCTTACAATGAGAGTGTATGTCTGATGCATGATTATATAATTGAACTGATACATGAATGTATGACTAAATATGCAATAGTATTTAATACCAAGTTTATAATAGAATTCTAAATATGAAATGGATACCCAACTTATCGCTGAAATCTGAACATAAAACTGTAAAAGCTTAAGGAGAACAATTACCTTGAGATAGATTTGAGTTAACAGTGAAGAGGTGAGGATACTTGGTACGCATGTCTACTTATGCTTCCCAAGTAGCTCCCTCAACGGACTAATTTTTTCAAAGAACTTTGACTAGAGGGACTTCTTTGTTCCTCAGTGTACGATTCTAGTAGTCAAGAATTTCGACTAGAATCTCTTCATAAGAGAAGTTGTTCTGAACATCTATACTATGAATAGGGACTATAATTGTTGGTTCACCTATGCACTTCTTGAGAAAAGAGACATGGAAGACTGGATGAACTAAGGCTAGATCTGAAGGAAATTCAAGCTCATAAGCTACCTTGCCGAAATGACTGAGAATTTTGAAGGGACCGACATATCGGGGACTGAGCTTTTCCTTCTTGCCGAATCTCTTCACTCCCTTCATAGGAGAGATTTTTAGATAGACATAGTCACCAACCTCGAACTCGATATCCTTTCTGCACACGTCTGCATAAGACTTCTGTCGGCTCTGAGCAGTCTGAAGTCTTTCTCTAAGGCATCGAATACCAAGTCAAGCCCTATGACTGAGGCCTCACTAACTTCGAACCAACCGATTGGAGATCTACATATTCTACCATAGATAGCTTCAAATGAAGCTATCCAAATACTAGAATGATAGCTATTATTATATGCAAACTCAATCAAAGACAAGTGGTCATCCCAACTACCGTTGAAATTGATTGCACACGCCCTTAACATATCTTCTAAAGTCCGAATGGTCCTTTCTACTTGACCATTTGTCTAAGTATGAAAGGAAGTACTAAGATAATCTTAGGTACCAAGACCATTTTGGAACACTTTCCATAAATGAGAGGTGAACTGGGTACCTCTGTCTGAGATAATAGATAACAGAACACCGTGCAATCTGACCAACTTTCTGATGTAGAGTTTGGCATAATCCTCGGCTGAATAAGAGATATGGACTGGAAAAAAAAGAGTTGATTTGGTCATTCTATCTACAATGACCTAGACTAAATCATGCTAGAACGAGTACAAGGCAAACCCATCACAAATTCCATGTTCACTTCTTCTTACTTCCAAGTAGGAATACTATAATAGCCCGTATATTTCTAAGCTAGAAAATGAACCGTTGTTCCTACCCATGAAACCTCCTATCCTATGATTTATATTTGAGTAAATAAATTAGGATGAGTATCCTAGTGATAATAGAGCTTATGATGTTTTAAGCATGTTCATAAGAGTCACTTAGAGTAAGCCAAGCTAAGAACTTTTGAATCCACTAAGTTTTCGTGTGTGATTTCACACAGGTCATTTTTTAATGAGAATAACTTGGTTTACATATGGTGTTTTGGAAGATTTATACGCTCTAAATTTTAGAGAATTGAGTAAGCTTTTTGTCGATACAAAATTCGCCTAAAATGGACACCCGATGAAGAAGTTATGGCAATTTAAAGTTTCAGCAGCGTCATTTCAGTTAGTGGCGCGTTGCGCTGTAAGTAAAAATGAAGTTTGTCAATTTCCAGTGTCTCTCCGCAACTCCATCGCATTGTGGTAAGTTTCCAGGTCACAAATGGGGGCAACACGGTATCTTCGCATCGCGCCGGGGGCCCAAATCGGGTAATTTTCACAAAAATTAAATGATGCATATAAAGGGGTATTTAGGTCATCTTTACACCCCTATATATATTCCATAAACATCGAATTAAATCCTTATTTCACCAAAACATACTCTTTATCTCAAAATCCTCTCAAGAACACAAGGGTTTTCAATTGGGGATTCAAGTTCAAGCATATTTCTCCATCAATCATCAAGAATCTTCCATCTAAGGTATGGTAGTGCTCATCTATGGATCCATTTCATTCATAGAGATTAAGAACCATCTTTTAAATATTATATTGTGATTGTCTTGTTGTGATATCACCATGTACATGTTGATGATTGTTGTTTAAGTTTCAAGATGATATCTAAAGGTGTTTTCACGAAGTATATGTGTTTGTTAGTTGAAATCCATGAACTTTATGTGGTTTAAAATGGAGAAATTCATGAAAACACACCTAAGCTAAAAGAATGCATGAAAAGTGTTTGATAAAAATCATAGGATGATAGAATTCGTGTCCCATGATTTAATAGTGCTTAAATGACAAGTCCATGCTCTATGCTTTATGATTTCACATGAATTCCACGAGATTGATATGCGTCGTTGTGGTGATATGGATTGAGCATGATATTGAAGCTATGCAAGTATACAAATGTTGTATGAATTTCCTTTCCATACGTAAGATGTTGAGAACTATGCTTAGTGTGAAATCCCCTACTTATGATATGGTGAATTATGAACTCCATTTTATGATCAAGTCAGTTATGTGTGTCAGTTTCCTTCCATCGAGTCCTGGGGGTACTAGTACCTAAAAAATATAGATGTGTTCCTAGAGTCATGTCAATTTATCATGATAATCTCAGTCAAGCCATGATCTATAGAACTCAGTCAGTCATGTGACTCAAAATATCTCAGAAATCTCATGATCTCAATAAATTCTCAGATAGTAGTACTATTCTATCAGTCAATGGAAGTCAGTTAATCAGTCCATGTACAACCAATTAAATCATGTTCAGTCTCTTCAGATAAAAGTAGAAGTGAGCACTGAGTAAACCCAAGGATGGGAACTCACCTGCCAGTTTAGGGTGTGATTCTTAGTAGTTATCCTTGTGTTCCAGAACTACGTAGTCAGCGTAGGTTGAGACATCTTAACTTGCTAGATTAGGGTTGATGAGGTGGCTTAACCTGTCAGTTTAGGGTTCCTACCGTTCTCATTCGAGTACCTGCCAGCTAAGGGTCACTTAGAGCTGTCCTTACCAGTGGTGCGGTATTGACACCCTTCCAGTCAAGGCAGAGATTGGACCCCAACCTAGCTATATATATTATTGGAGCATGTCAGTTAAGCAACTACCTCCCATAGTTTTAGTCCCAGTCTAAGTAAAAGAACTCAAATAGTTCTTTAGATTTCAGTATACCAGGACCGTCAGTTACAGTCAATTCAGTTACAGTACGAAACTTAGGAAGTTCCACCAGATTCAGAACTGTCAAACACAATCATCCATGTTATCAAAATTTCAGTATCGGTCATGTTAGATAACAGTACACCATGTATTAGCGTACGGATCTAGATATCATGTATTCATGATTTTAGTTACAATGTATGTATGTTTGTACTCTTACGTTCATATCAGTCAGTCAGTTAGCGTTGTTCTTGCATGTAAACCCTTTTTACATTTAGCCTACCTCACTCGTATACTCAGTACTCCCATTCGTACTAATGCATTTGAGCTATGGTGCTTTCTTTTATGTTACACCATAGGTTCAGAGACACGAGTTCTAGATCAGCAGTAGCATTCAAGTCGTCGAGTTGCAGTGATTCCTCATCCATTCGAGGATGATATAATTTTATTTCATTCATTATTTTAGTTCAGTTTTGCTAGACGGAGTTAGTTGGAGACATGTTTCTTCAACTCCATATTTCAGATAGTATTTAAAGGCTTTCAGATTTAGTTCAGATTTTAGATCCAGCTTTCAGTTATTTTGGGTATGTTACCCTATATGGATGTTAGTATTTATCAGATATTCTATTCAGTTAAACCTTATGGCCTATTGTTCATGTTTTCCATATTCAGGGTGTTACAAATACTGAACTTCTGCATGGACCCACTAGGATTTTGATGCTCTATCTTAACCTGCTGACATGTAGAGCACTTATCCACAAACTCTGCAATATCTCTCTTCATCCCACTCCACTAATAGATCTCCCACAAGTCACGATACATCTTTGTGGCCCCTAGATGAATAGAGTAGCATGCACTATGCGTTTCTACAAGAATTTTCTGCCTTAAGTCATCTACACCTAGAACACACAAACGACCCTGACAACGCAGAATACCATCTCCTCCTTGGGAGAAAACCTCTGCCTTCTGATCCTTGACTGACTCTTTCAACTTGACTAGACTGGGATCTCTATCTTGCTTTTCTTTCACCTAGGAAACTAGAGATGATTCTAAAGTACTCTAAACCCATATGTCACCCTCCTCTGAATCGACTAAGCAAATGCCTAGTCTAGAAAGCTGATGGATTTTCTGAGCTAACTTCTTCTTACTGTCCTCAACATGAGCAACACTACCCATAGACTGTCTACTGCGAGCATCGGCCACAACGTTGGCCTTTCCCGAATGATAAAGGACACTCATGTTATAATCTTTCAAGAGCTCTAACCACCTCTGATGAAGTTTGAGTTCTTTTTGAGAAAAGATATACTGAAGGCTCTTATGATCTGTGAACACATCTACATGAACTCCATATAGATAATGCCTCTAAATCTTCAAGGAAAAAACTACAGCTGCTAACTCAAGATCATGAGTAGGATAATTTTTCTCATGAGGTTTAAGCTGTCTGGAGCCGCAGGCTATGACCTTACTATGCTGCATGAGGACACAACCCAAACCTACTTTGGATGTATCACAATACACTACGAACCCATCTGAACCCTCTGGAAGAGTCAAAACTGGAGCTGAGGTGAGTCAAGTCTTCAACTCTTAAACTCTTCTCGTAAGGATCTGACCACCAAAACTTGACTTTTTTCTGGGTCAATCTGGACATAGGGGATGGAATAGAAGAAAATCCCTTAACAAACTATCTGTAATAGCTAGTCAAACCCAAGAAAATCCTGATATCTGATGGAGAGATAGGTCTGGGCCAGTTTCTTACTACTTCAGTCTTTTAAGGATCAACCCTAATGCCATCACCAGAAACGATATGACCAAGGAATGCTATTGACCTTATCCAAAATTTGCACTTACTAAATTAGGCGAACAACTAATAATCTCTATGGGTCTGAAGTACGATTTTGAAATGGTCTGCATGATCACGCTCACCGAAGGAATAAACTAGAATGTCATCTATGAAGACTATCACGAACATGTCCAAGTACTGTTTGAACACCCGGTTAATCATGTCCATGAAAGCTACTGGAGCATTGGTAAGACCAAAGGACATGACTAGGAATTCGAAGTGACCATACCGAGTATGAAAGGCTATTTTTGGAATGTCACATTCTCTGACTCTGAGCTGATGATAGCCTGATCTGAGGTCTATCTTAGAAAAATAGCTGGCACCCTGAAGTTGGCCAAATAAGTCATCGATTCTGGGAAGAGGATACTTGTTATTTATCATGACTTTATTGAGCTGACGGTAATCAATGCACATTCCGAGAGAACCTTCTTTCTTGCGTAGGAATAAGACTGGTGTGCCCCAAAGGGACATACTGGGTCTGATGAATCCCTTATCTAGGATATCCTTTAACTGCTCTTTCAATTCTGTAAGTTTTATTGGTGCCATTCTGTATGGAAAACTAGATATAGGATGAGTATCTGGAAGAAGATCAATGCCGAAGTCTATTTCCCTTTCGGGAGGAATTCCTGGAAGATCTTTGGGAAAGACATTTGAATATTCATTCATGACTGGATTGATTCGAGACTGGGAGTTTTAGAAATAGTGTCCTTAACTCAAACAAAATGATAGACACATCTTTTAGATATCATTTTCCATGCCCGAAGGTAGGAAACAAGCTGACCTCTGAACACTGAAGTATTACCCTTCCACTCTAGAAAGGGTTCATTCAGAAAATGAAACTAAACTATTCTGTTTCTATAGTCAACTGTAGCATAGAAGAAATGAAGCCAATCCATGCTGACAATGACATCAAAATCAGTCATCTCTAATTCGACTAAATCTGTTGAGGCGACTTTCTGAAATATCATAACCGGATAGTTCCTATATACCCATCGGGCTATGATAGTTTTACCCACTATGGTAAATACTAATAAGGGATTTGCTAGAATTTCAGGACTGACTCCAAAATCAACTGCTATATAGGGAGTAACAAAAGACAAAGAAGCTCCAGGATCTAGCAAAGAGTTAACATGCACATGAAAGATATGTAACGTACCAGTAACCACATCAGGAGAATTTTCCTGATCTTGCTGGGACTGAAGAACATAAAGTCAGTTTGGGCGTTGCCCACTGGTAGCGCTAGAAGTGGAACCCTGCTGATTCGAGAGACTGGACTGGGCTGAAGAACGGTTATCCTGACCCTGATAGCCTGAATGGGGACAATCTATGACTCTGTGGCCTAGATTTCCACATCCAAAATAGACATCGCTACCAGCTCTGCAAGCACCCTTGTGGTTCTTACCATAAGTCAGACAAAGGGGATTAGTTCGAACATTGCTGACACTGCCCTAAGACTTAGAGCCTGGTTCCCTATCTCTATTACCATTCCTGAATCTAGGAGATGGAGCGCTAGCTGAAGAAGGAACTGGAACTGATGACTTAGGATAAAATTGAGAACGGTTTCCTCCTTCTGATTTAGGCTGAGCAAAGTTAAAACTACCTGTCCTAGCTCTCTTATTCGGCTTCTCCCCCATCTTAATCTTTTGCTCCTCTATCTGCTGAGCATGGTTCAGAAGCCTGGCTATGTTTATTTTACTATTCAACATTGTGGACCTACACTCATTGACCACACTATCATTTACCCCAGAAACAAACTTACTCATCTTGGCCCTGCTATCTGCAACCACATGAGGAGTATATCTGGCAAATTGAGTAAACTTAAGAGAATAATCTTTCACCATCATGTTGCCTTGCCTGAAGTTGATAAATTCTAACACCTTAGCTTCTCTCAGGTCTAGGGGAAAGAATCTATCCAAGAATGCAGTAGCAAACTCCTCCCACTCAATAGGCCTTGCATCTCACCTTTCTAACTTTTACTGTTTAAACCAAGTGTGAGAAACGTCAGCAACTAATATGCAGCTAGCTTAGCACTCTTACTAGGAGTAACCCCTATGATTTTTGTAACCTTCTGAACCTGATCGATGAATTCCTGAGGGTCTTTATCCGACTTAGACCCAAGAAAGGATGGAGGATTTATTTGGGTGAAGTCCAAAATCCTAGTTGTAGTTGAATTGGCCATTGGGTTGGCTGGAATGACAGTTGCTCATTTATTTTGAGCAGCAACTAAATGAGTAAGAGTAGTGAATGCAACTCTGAACTCTGTATGAGAAACATGTTCTCCTAAAGGTTCTTCGAGATGAGGGACTGGCTGATTCCTGTTTCTTCTTTTGGGAGGCATGTTCTGTAGAAAAAAAGAAGAAATGGATTAGACCAGACTGAGAGATTAAGTGGAGATTATGCTCACTGCCCGACATGAATACTGAAAGAAGGGAAACTATTCCTAAAATATCTTATACCCTCCTACACATAAATGTGGTGCGCAACACACCCATTTACAAGACTCTACTAGATGCAGCTTTCAAACTTCCTAGGACTCTATTAAACCTGGATCTGAGACCAAGTTTGTAACGCCCTTAATTTTGTACCTGAAATATTACACGGTGCTCATGACCCCAAAGGACCATAAGCTAACCCATGACTGATATTTATACCTATACACTTCATGATATACTGTATAAATACAGAAATAAAGGTTGTAAGGCCATAAGGTTCAAAACTGATAAAATAATATCTGAATGATATGGTATCACAATACCAAAACAAAATTTGAAATAAATTGTCTAAACATGATAGTTTGAAAAGCCTCTAACTGACTGAATTATCGGAATAAGAAGTGGATGGGACTAACTCTAACTACTGAAATAAATAAATTAATGAGATAATAAAGTAATGATCATGTCCTCGAAGGATGAGGACTCACTTCTAACTCTGACTACTGAGACTAGAATGCTACTGATGCTCTAGAGCTCGTGCTTCTGAATCTATGGAAAAAAACACCATAGTGTAAATGCATCATTACGTTTGAATGTACTGGTATGCATATGAGGTAGGCTGAATGCAAAGTGTTCACATGCATGAACTATACTAACTGACTGGATAACATTAGCGTGAGAATACATGCATGAATACATAATAACCATAACTGAGTTTGTAATAATGTGATTACTAAATCAGAGTACTGATAACATGAGATACTAATAACTGTATAACTAAAATAACTACTACTGAGCGACTGTATCTGACAGTCTAATTTCTGATAGAACTAGCTGAGTTTTGTTCTGTTCTAAGTTGATTGTATCTGACAGTCCTGAATTCTGTAGAACTATCTGAGTTCTATTACTGAGATTGAATGACTATATCTAACAGTCCTGATTCTGTACTGAAACTGTGGGAAGTAGTCATCAAACCGACATGCCCCTAAAACGCCATTATGGCTGAGTTGGGGACCAATCTGTAACCCCAATTGGAAGAGTGTTAATACCGCACCACTGGTAAGGACAAGTTGTGGGTGACCCTTATCTGACAGTGTCTCCAAAAGAGAATGGTGGGACCCTCATCTAATAGTGTTTATCCACCCCATCAACCCTCATCTGACAGTGTTGATGTCTCAACCTATGCTGACTACATAGTTTTGGAATGCAAGGATGACTTCTAAGAATCACACCCTCATCTGACAATGTGTGTTCCCATACTTCGGTTCACTCGGTGCTAATTACTACTTCCATCTGAATAGACACTGAACATAGATTACTGAAGTAAACTAGACTAAATTAACTGAGTTCCGTTGACTATCGAAATAGTACTAAGATTACTATATTACTGAGCTTTCCTAACTCACATGACTACTGAGTTTGATGGACATGGCTTGACTGAGAGTATTTTGAAACATGACACTGGCTCTAGTCAAACAACTAAATTGTCAGGTACAAGTACCCCCAGGACTCAATGGCATGAAACTGACAAAGCATGACTTTCTTGAATACATGACCAACATCACAATCCATAATATAATAATTTGGAGATTTCATGAAGTAGAAGTTCTAAAGCACAACAAGGCTACACATGTATCCATAATTCACTGACTAAGACATTTCACCAAATATTTGACATGCATAAACTTGTACATGATTGGGGATTTTATATTATCATACTAGTATGACACTTTTCCTTCACATAGGCATTTAATCAAACACATAAGGAGCATGCTTTGGTTATACAATCATCAACACATCTAATAATCATGGATACATCAATCAACGTATAAATTTAAGGGTTTATCATGATTATTATGCAAATCACCACATCCTAGGGTCAATCATCGAAAAATGTAATTTCAAATATGAATCAAAACCCCACAATATCATGAACATGAATTTCAATTCAATTTAAATCATGAACATTAATACATACACAAATCTTTGGATTTTGAAAAGAGATTCTTGAGTTTCATGGGTAAAAGGGACCAATGAATCAACACATGACATACCTGGGTTGTGAGTTTCTTGAAGTTCTTGGACTTGAAGAACTTGAATCTCTTAGTTTCTTGAAGAAGATTTTGATCTTGTTTTTTAGGCATTATCTTTGAGAGAAAAGCCTAATTTGACAGTATTGTAGATGGATAATGAACTTATGAGCCTTGATCTGATATTATTAGGGGTTAAAATGGGTGGAAAAAGATCCAAGTACCCTTTTAAAAATAACTTCAAAATAACTGAACAAACTATGCAATGGTGGGTACGATGGTCCGTCGCTGGGTCGATGATCCGTCGGTCCTGACCATTGCACCTGGGCAGAATAAGGGTCACTTCTTCTACTGCGACGGCTTGGGCGATGATCCGTCGCTAGATCAATGGTTCATCGGCCTGAGCCGTCACCCTTAGGCAGAATGTGGTCTCGTTGCCTCCGCTGAGATGATTTGGGCGAGGTCCATCACTAGCTCGACGGTCCATCAGCCCTCATCGTCTCGCCTGGGCAGTTTTAACTACTTTCTGTAAAACGGCCATAACTTTCTACCCCGATACCAGATTCAGACAAAATTGGTATCATTGGAAAGCTAATTCAATTTTTCACATAACAAAAAAATGAAAATCTTAAAATTTCCATGTATGTAAAAGTGGATTATTATTTCAAAGTAAGTTTCTAACATACTTTGGACAATTTCAAGTTAAGTAGAAGTACATGCATGATGAATTAACAAAATGGGTTAAGTGCGAAGCAATCTAGATCGTGTTATTGCATGTATTGGTATTTACTTCATTATGATTTCTCTTATACTGGTTGAAAATGTTTATAACTCGCCTGTATTCTAAAATTTCTTGAGAGAGAGGTAGAGATTAGGAAAAGAAAATAACAACAGAGATTTTAAGCGATCAATCTTCATCTATTAACTTGATCCATAATAAGCATAGCTATATGAGGTCAAGAACAAGGGTTAGTTGTGCGACACTCAGAGTTTGATAGAATAAGAGTGAAATTCATCTAACCAAGGTTGGGAGACGTTTAAATGACCTATCTTTTTAAATTTTGCATGCAACGCATATAAATAGTTTGCTACATGAGAAACCCTTGTAGTTATGAAGTAATGGGGATCACAATCCTAGTGTTTTCTCATATTGATTACAACTCCATCAATCGACAATTGTTATTATTGCTCTTTTATTTCAAAAATACCGTCTCTTTTACTTATTTTCCAGTTACCCAGACAAATACTTAATCAAATTTTATCCTATTTCCTGTGAGTTAGAACCAACTTTATTGGGTTCTATATTAATTCAACAATTGCTTTATACCTTTTGGGGGTGTAATTTAGAGGACATAAAATGATATTTTGGGTTATTATAAATATATAAACAACTTCAAAGGCATCTGTGATGGGCTTACAGCCATACACAAGCTTGTTGATGAGGATAGAAAATTGATCAACTCTGCTAGTCTCTTGGATCTTAAATACAAGACATTTAGGACTGTTATTCTAGGTAAGACACTTTATCCTACTCTAAGCTAGTTTGCTAATTCTCTCACGAGATATTACATGAGAGAGGATGAAGAAATAGTGACGCAAAAGGAAACGATAATCAAAGTAATCAAAATACTCAAGGTAGAAATCAAAACAAAGGATACACCTCTGAGGCATGTCAAATTATTGTAGGCACAACCACACTGCTCTAAGAATTTCTACATGTGGGTTTAATACAAGTACTAACTATTGTGAATATTCATATTACTTTAGTAGAATATGACACCATATATGTGAATTCAGGAGTAAGAAATCATATGAGAAACAACTCAAGTACTCTAACTGGACTTAAAGACTATAATGGATCTGAAAAGATCATTATTGAAAATGGTTCAATATAGATATTAATATTGGAAATACAACTAAATCAGGTTTTATACTAAAGGAAGTTCTTGTTGTTTCCAAGATTTATAAGAATTTACTTTCAGTTTATATGATTTCAAAGGACAACTCATACACTCTTGAATTTGATGAATCTGTCTTTATTTTAAAGGATGAGAAAATAAAGACACTATTGTCCAAGAAATCTAGGAAAGACGGATTCAATACCTTGGAGGATAACAAACCTTATCTCTTAACTTCATAATAAGACTAGAATATCTTTAATAATATATGGCATGTTAGATTAGGACACCTAGTTTGAAGTCTTTAAAAAAAATTAGTATAAATAGTTGCATTGATGTTAGTAGTTGGAATAAGGTTCCATTTATTTGTTCTAGTTGTCAGTTGAAAAAAAAATGTATATTACCATTTGGATTAAGAAATAAAATTGAGAAATAACCATTGTTGAAAATATATTGTGATCATTGAGGATATGCCCCCATTAAATATTTTAAACAAATAAGATATTATGTAGTGTTTTTAGATGATAACATAAGGTTTGCACGAAGATATATACAAAAAAAGAAATCAGAATTCTTTGAAGTATTTCTTAAATTTTAGAAAATAGTGGAAAAACAATTCTCAAAAGCTATAAAAACATTTCAGTGTGATGGAGGTGATGAATTCATGAACAAAAACTTTATTAAGAACTTAGATTAATGTGGAATCATTAGGCAACTTTCATATCCTAATACACCAGAACAGAATGTCATCGCTGAATCAAAACATAGACATGTAGTTGAGACTGGCTTGACCTTGTTGTTTCATGCCAAACTATCCTTGTTTCTGTGGGTAAAAAGTTTTCTTAACTGCTATATCTCTTATAAATAGGCTTCCTTCCTTATTGCTAAAAATAAAAACTCCCTTTGTTATGTTTTATGATGCACAACCTGACTACAATGGTCTCAAAGTGTTTGGATATAGGTGTTTTTTCTATTTGAAAGGTAGCACAAAACTTATCTTCGTGTGTTTATTAGATATAGTAGTCTACATAAGGGATATAAGTGTTATCTCCTACAAGAAGAAAGTATGCGTCTAGACATGTGGTGTTTGATGAAGGCACATTGCCTTATGTACATTCAGATCAATCTCAGGGAAAATCTGATATACCTACTCACTTAGCTACTTTCGTTGAATTTTTCTCTAAGTTGTAGGTTCCAAACACTACCAGCTCCACTTTAGGGTAAGTTCTGTCAAGCAGTTCTCATGAAGTTACAAAAGGTTTCAATAATAATGCATCTAGTGATAAAGTAATACATGTGACTTTTTACCTAGATGATGAAAGGACCAATGATGAATAAATCCAAGAAGTTATTCGTGATCTACATTCCTGAGTTTATCATTCAGCAACCATAAAAGGACAGTTGTAAGATGATGCTATTAGTATTCAATTAGATGATAGGTACACTGAATCAAAACTAAGTCCAAAAACAACATAATCCAATTCGCCACAACCTAATTCCCTCTCTTATACATGACTCTCAATTCATCTAGTTGGATGTTGATCTTTCAAAGAGGTTTATGACAAGTGTTGAAGGTGACACTGGTGATAGTTCTATAGCTCAAGCAGTTCCTTAAGGACATCACATGGTGATAAGAAACAAATTAAGGTTAGATAACATCACTCATAAGACTCGTATTTCAAGTAGAAAAAAGTCATACATAGAACCAAAAACTATCAAAAAGGCATTAAAGTCTTCGAATTGGCTTGCAGCTATGCAAGAGGAGATTGATACACTACATTGCAACCAAATTTGGAGTTTGATTTGTAGGATTGCAAGAATGAACATAGTGCGCTCGAAATGGGTGTTTAAAACTAAGTTGAAGGAAAATGAAACTATTAACAGGTATAAAACAAGACCTGTTGCCAAAGGATTATCCCAACTTAAAGGGATTGATTTTGAGGAGACCTTTAGTCTAGTCGTTAAGGCTACAAATATAAGAGTAGTACTTGCAGTGGTGATGAGTTTTAAGTAGAAAATCAGATAGTTAAATGTCAAAAATTCTTATCTACATAGCCATATATTAGAAGAAGAACACATGAGCTATCCCCTAGGTTTGATGATCATAGATATCAACATCAGGTATACTTACCGAACAAGGTTTTATATGATCTCAAACAAGCACCAAGAGCCTAGTTTGACAGGTTTAGTTTAC
Source organism: Capsicum baccatum var. pendulum (assembly GCA_030864225.1). NCBI lineage: Eukaryota > Viridiplantae > Streptophyta > Magnoliopsida > Solanales > Solanaceae > Capsicum > Capsicum baccatum. Next base: position 45,061,146 of record CM061561.1, read on the forward strand.
ATTTGTTTCACCTTGGTTTTGTATGCAACACAGGAAATCCTTCCTTGTTCACATTTCATTATCTTAAGGAACAATATTCTCCTTCTTTTGTATGTAGATGACATTATAGTGACAGAAAAAATCCAGAACATATCTCTAAAATTGCTAGAAAGATTGGGAAAGAATTTTCTATGACGGATCGTGGACCTCTCCATGTTTTCTTAGGAATTAAGGTTAAATACTTCTCAGGAGAAATCCACTTAAGTCGAGGGAAGTATGTTGCTGAACTTCTGAGTAAGAAAGATATGACACAAGCAAAAGTAGTGCATACTCCTCTGGCTCAGAAGCATGGACTGCATAAAGCTACTAAAAGTATTGTAGATATCTCTATCTATAGAAGCACGGTGGGTAGTTTGCAATACTTAACTCTCACTCAAGCTGATATAACCCATGTAGTCAATCTTGCTAGTCAGCTTATGCAAAGACCTAAGAGTGAACACATTCAAGGAGTCAAAAGAATACTCAGGTATATCAAAGAAACTCTTATTAAGGGTGTCAAACAGCCCATGGGTTGTAGGGTACCAGGTCCTGTGTCAGATTATTTTTGGTTTTGGGCCCAATTAACCCGGCCCGGACCAAGCTCGGCCCAGGCCCGCCGGCTAATCAGCCCGGAACCGGCCTAATTTATTTTTTTTAAAAAAAATTTAAGAAACAGACCGTTGGGCCCAAAGTAGTCGTTGGCCCAACAACTATATAGTCGTTTTTGTGTCCAAACGGCTACTTCGGCCATTTTAATTAAAAAAAAATTCCATTTAAAATTATTTTTTAACCCCAAAAAATTCCTATAAATACCCTACACTTTCAAATCATTTTTCACACAATTTTTCATTCTCTCAAATCTTAATTCTCAATTCTCAATTCTCAAATATTCTATATATTTAATTTCCTAAAGTTCTCACTTTAATTTTTTAATTTTGCGATTACAAAGTACGAGTGGAAGTTTCTAAAGTCGCAACCTTCGAATACTTCCAAAATTTGATATTGTCATTTCATCTCTTACGTTTAATTTTTAATTTGTGTATTAATTATTGAATATTTATTTTTATTATATTTGTGTATTTTGAATTTCTTAGTTGAATTTATATTATGGATAAATTAAGAAACCTTGCCTCTAAAGGTGTTAAAAAATTTTGTCCCAGCAGTGGTAGTGGTTGTAAAAAGCGAATTACTAGCGGTAGAGGTACTTCAAGTAGTAGATATACCCATATGTCTCCGCCTCTGATACCGCTTATTCAACCTTTTGAGGAAGAAATAGGTATAGGTACCCACAATATGGATTATGTAGAAGCTCAGAAAAATTACGATATTGAAAAAGAAAATGACGTAGATATGATTAATTTAGACGAAGATGATGAAAATATTGGTGAGACACCCGTAGTAGGAAATGGTAACGTTAGATATGAATCGGTTAATCTCCCTCCCCGTGCCCCAAGAGCTCATAAATCAACTAGTATTGCATGGCAATTTTTTGACCGTATATCAAATATTGAGGTGCAATGCAATATTTGTCAACAAATATATAAGCATAAAAGAGGAGGCAAGCGAGGGGGTACGGGTACCTTAATGAGACATATAAGTGATAATCATAAAAGAGAGTTAAATATTGCACGAGGTGGTGCGTATGTTGGTGGGCCAACGCAAAGTAGAATGGACCCAGCAATCGATCAGGTAATGAATAAGTATAATAAACTGAGGGACCGAGAAGAATACTAGCTATGGGTTGTTTGTCTTTTAGTTTTCCTTCTTCTGATTCCTTTATTCATTATATTCAAGCAATTTATAATCCTATGTTTAATGGTATTCCTAGAACTACTTATAAGGCTGATATTTTTAGAGTTCATTCACAATATTATTTTTATTTATCAACATTGTTAAAAAATATTCAATGTAGAATGTCCCTAACTTCTGATCTTGGTCGTGTTGTAAATAAAATAATTATTTAACCATTACTTGTCACTGGATAGATAGTAATTTTGTTATGCAAAAACATATTCTTAATTTTCTTATATGATGAAGATCGTAAACATACTGAAGATTTTATTGCTGATTTGATTGCTAAAGTTACAGAATTTTACGGTATTGAAAATAAAATCTTATGTATTGCTTTTGATAATGCTTCTAACAACAAGAATGTTATAAAAAAGTTAAAATCTAAGTTATCTCCGCTGTTACCTGAAATTTTTCACGTTAAATGTGCTTGTCATGTATATAATTTAATTGTAAGAGATGATCCTGAGTTTTTTGAAATTTATATTGAAAAATTCGGCTTGCCATTGATTTTATTCAAGGAAATAATCGTAGAAGAAGAATTAAAGACATTAAACTTAAATGTGAACAAAATGGACTTGCACCGATATTGATGCCTGAAGAATGTGATACTAGATGAAATGCTACGTATGATTTTTTTTAAAACTTGGTATAAATGTAGAGTTCCTATTAAACTATCTTTTAACCAACATTGTAGTTCGTTTACTGATTCTTCCCATTGCATGCTACATGATTCTGACTAGGCTGTAATTAATGATCTTGTTAAGTTTTTGAAAAGTTTTTATATAGCTACAGTTGAATATTTCGGTGTTTATTATCCTACTATTTGTACTATTTTGGCATATATAACTGATATTTCTGATTTGCTCAAAGAATATAAAAATAAAGAAGGTTACAAAGAAGCTGTTGGTGTCATATTTGCTAAATTTTAAAAATATTTTTTTTTGATTCCCCCTATTTACTTGGTTGGTGTTATGCTAAATTTGTGCATGAAATATACTACTATGTGCCACTTTAGTACTCTTATTTATGCTAACTTAGAGATAAATACTAACAATGATTCTGATGATAAAGAATAAGAATAACTTGATTTGTGGACGGCTATGGCCGATGCGAATGCTTACATAGATAAATTATATAACCACTATGCTGATTTAGTTGATTTAGCTGTGCCGATAAATATCACTTTAACTGTCGCTCCTTGTCCTTCCGAGGAGCCATCATCTTCTAAAAGGCCGACACATAGTGATTTTTCTGATCACTTTTATGATTTACCTTATTAGAACAGTGTTGAGGAGGGAGCTTACATAACAACTTATCGGGAAGAGCTGAAGTATTATCTCTGATCGCCGCTAGAGGATCGTAGACAACGGATCAGCACGTTGGATTGGTGGAGGAATAATGAATCACAATATCCTGTGCTTTCAAGATTAGTTAGAGATATCCTGAATGTTCCAATGTCAGTCGTTGCATCAGAGAACACTTTTAGTCAGGGACGACAGTAGCTTGGAGACAACCGACATTCATTGGGAAGCAATGCAATGAATGTTCTAGTTTGCCTTAGAGATTGGATTAGAGCCGAACGAAGAAATCAAGGAATAGAAGTAGAGCCGAAAGACAAGTAGAGACGTGAAGAAATTATGACTTAACGGGAGAACTCAGCAGAATTAAGTCCAATGCATGGTTTTGCCCCCGTTGACTTTGACTATCCTATGCAAGTTCCCATTAATATTAACATGAATGAGTTTGAAAAAATGATGCAAAATTGATAGATTTTTCATCCATATAAATTATAAATTTTGGATAATTTTGCAATCAATAAAATTATACATTCATTCACTCCTTAGTCTTTACTTTGTAATTTTTTCCATTTAATAGTTTAAATTGAATTTTCAGTTTAAATTAAATACTTAATTTTAATATATTACTAATATGCTATAAAGTATTATTAATTTATTATATTAAGTAGCATATGTTTTATTTAAAGAAGTACATATATTTTATATGTATACATATATATTGAATGGTACGTATATATGTATGTATATTTTCTAAAGTAGTATATATTTAACATACACATTTGTATATGTTTTAGAAATTAGTATATAACTATATATTTAGTGCGTGTATATATTGTAGTATATATATATATATATATTGCAGTATATGCTTTATTTAAAGTAGTACATATATTGAATGGCACGTATATATGTGTATATATCTTCTATAGACGTATATATTTAACGTATACATGTGTATATGTTTTACAAATTAGTATATAACTATATATTTAGTGTGTGTATATATTGTAGTATATATATTGTAGTATGTTTTATTTAAAGTAGTACGTATATATGTGTGTATATTTTTTAAAGTAGTATATATTTAATGTATACATGTGTATATGTTTTATAAATTAGTATATAACTATATATTTAGTGTGTTTATATATTGTAGTATATTTTATTTAAAGTAGTACGTATATATTGAATGGTACGTATATATGGGTGTATATTTTCTAAAGGAGTATATATTTAACGTATACATGTGTATATATTTTATAAATTACTATATAACTATATATTTAGCGTGTGTATATATATATATTGCAGTATATGTTTTATTTAAAGTAGTACATATATTGAATGGTACGTATATATGTATATATATCTTCTATAGACGTATATATTTAACTTATACATGTGTATATGTTTTATAAATTAGTATATAACTATAAATATAGTGTGTGTATATATTGTAAAATATATATTGTAGTATATTTTATTTAAAGTAGTACGTATATATTGAATGGTACGTATATATATGTGTATATTTTCTAAAGTAGTATATATTTAATGTATACATGTGTATATGTTTTAGAAATTAGTATATAACTATATATTTAGTGTGTGTGTGTGTGTATATATATATATATATATACACACATTGTATTATATGTTTTATTTAAAATAGTACATATGTTGAATGGTACGTATAAATGTGTATATATCTTCTATAGACGTATATATTTAACGTATACGTGTGTATATATTTTAGAAATTAGTATATAACTATATATTTAGTGTGTGTATGTGTTGTAGTATGTGTGTTTGTGTATATATATTTATATATATATATATATATATATATATATATTGTAGTATATATTTTATTTAAAGTAGTACATATATTGAATGGTATGTATATATGTGTATATATCTTCTATAGACGTATATATTTAACGTATACATGTGTACATGTTTTATAAATTAGTATATAACTATATATATTTATAGTGTGTGTATATATTGTAGTATATATATTGTAGTATATTTTATTTAAAGTAGTACGTATATATGTGTGTATATTTTCTAAAGTAGTATCTATTTAACGTATACATATGTATATGTTTTAGAAATTAGTATATAACTATATATTTAGTGTGTGTGTATATTGTAGTATATATATATATATATTGTAGTATATGTTTTATTTAAAGTAGTTCATATATTGAATGGTACGTATATATGTGTATATATATCTTCTATAGACGTATATTTAACGTATACATGTGTATATATTTTATTTACTATATATTTAGTGTGTGTATATATTGTACTATTGTACTATATATATATATATACATATATATATACATACATATATATATATATATATATATATATATATATATATATATATATATTGTAGTATATATATATATATATTGTAGTATATGTTTTTTACTTAAAGTAGTACATATATTAAATGGTACATATATATTTGTATATATCTTCTATAGACGTATATATTTAACATATACATGTGTATATGTTTTATAAATTATTATATATATCATAATATTGTAGTATATATCTTGTAGTTTATGTTTTATTTAGAGTATTATATATATTTAACTAACGTATAGTCGTATACACGATTACATGTGTAATTGTGTATATATATTATGTGTATATATTTTTTTAATTCTAATGTAGTATATATATTATATATATATATAGTGTATATATATTGTTTAACGTATTTAAAATGTATATAGGTGGATATATATAGTGTATATTTGAGAAAAAATTCTTTTTTTTAATTTTTGATCGGTTTTGACCGAATTTTTAACCGGTTTTGACCGGATTTAGATAGGTTGGACCGGGTTAGATTAAGTGGGCCGATTTAGGGTTGTTTTTAAAAATTTTACTGTTGGATTCGGAATCGGACTGGCCCATTTAATCAGGCTCGAATCCGGACCGGCCCACAACCCGGCTAAATCCCCGGCCCACTTGACACCCTTAACTCTTCTTTATGGACTCATGATCATCTCACAGTCGCTTGTCGACCGTATGGCTACTCAGATGCTGACTAAGGGGCCTATCCTACTACAAGGAGGTCAATTACATGTTATAGCATCTATCTTGATGCAAATTGTATCTCGTGGGCATCCAAGAAGCAATCTTAAGTAGCCAAGTACAGTGTTATACCTGATTATAGAACTTTGGCAGCTATTGTAGCTGTAGCGGAAATGACCTGGATCATCTACATTCTCCGTGACATTGGAGTCTATCCAAATATAGTACCTACCTTGTTCTATGACAATTTGAGTGCTCTCTATATTATAGTGAATCCGATCATGCATACTAGGATCAAACATGTGGAAATGGATTATCATTTTCTTTGTGAAAAAGTTGCCAAAGGACAATTGTTTACATAATTTGTGAAGGTCCAAGGATCATGTTCAACTAGCTGACATCCATACTAAGGCTTTGACAAAGCAGATGTTTGTTGGTTTTCGAAGCAAGCTAGGAGTGTTTGTTCCACCTCTTACTAATTTGAGAGGAAGTGTTGAAGACAAGCATCAGAATCAGTGTTTGATTAGGAGTGTGAATAGCCATGAATCAGTTACATAATTGATCTGTAACTCTACTAATTTAGTTCTTGCGGAAGTCTAAGTCTAAGCATATGTATAGATAGAATAGAACTTTTATCATACTTGTATTACCTATTCTAGGCTACTAACTCTCTCCTATAAATAAAAGCATATGTAATCTCTATTATTCATAAATAATACAATCAGTTCTCCTCCAAAATAGCTTCTGTTTTCCACATAAAGTACTTGCATTAGTGGCTTGAGGACTGAGTCGGCCCAGAGCTGGGAATAAAGTACAAAGAATAGTAGGAATAGTTCCCTAGCTTAACAAATGTACTTATGTGGAGTTTCAACATTTTGTGGTTGCACTTGCACATGTGAGACATGCATATGGGACAACGATTTCCTAAAATCAAATTCATCACTTTTCCTAAATAAATGGTACTCCCTCCGTTTAAAAAAAAGAATGATCCATTTTGAATGAACTATTTTGACTTGATACAAAGTTTAAAAAAATAAAGAGATTTTTAAATCTTATGGACTTAAATTAAAGTTGTGTCAAATGTACCAAAATATCCTTTAATCTTGTGGTCCTAAACATGTCATGTAAAGTTGAAATTAAAGTATTGCCAAAAAAGGAAAGGGGTTATTTTTTTTTAAACAGATTAAAAAGAAAAGTACGTCATTCTTTTTTAAACGGAGGGAGTATTTAGTTTTATTTTATTAAATAAATGGTGCTTTAATGTTTTAATTTTATTCCTAAATATGTGGTGTTTTAGATAATTAAGAAGGTATTAATGATGTTTCTTCAGTTTTACCTCTTTTTAAATCATTTTTCAATAATTTTTTAATATCTAATACTAAAAATCAATTAATAGAGATAGTGATAAAATAGTCATGTTAATAGTTATTTTCTTAATGACGTGAAAAATTTAAATATGATAAATAAAAATTAACCGAGAAAGTACATAAGAATTCATTAGTTGATAGTTTACATGCTTCGCGACAAGCTTTGCAATATGTAATGAATCTTTTTTGTGTGTAATTTTCAACTACTACCTAAAACTCTGTAACTTGGTCCAAGTGGACATCACAGGCTATAGCACTTGCCATTCAACAAACATATTGTACATTGATGGTAGTGGAAAGACAATAATCACTCTTTCAGAAGCTAGAGTTTACAACTACATTTCTTCTCTCTTCTACGATGCCTCGATAGTCTCAAAATAACTTTCACTGTACTTTGAAGGGGAAAAAAGGAAAATAATTTCCTGCTTAGCTTTTCTCGTTATTGGATGTTTGAATAAGATCAAATATATCGTTAGATTTCTAAATTTGGCATCAACTTTCACCTTGACATCTCAACTAGGCATTGTTCATTTAACTACTTTATGTAGGCTTCTGTTGTGTCATTTTGACACCTTTTGCTGACATGGTAAAGTAAGTGTATCACCCTCCCTTGAGGCGCGTGAAAGCTTATTTAGATAAATTTTTTCTTGAGAAAATGATCAAATACCCCCCCTAACCTATAGTCGAAATCTCAACTACACACTCAACCTTTCAATTAGACCTATTACCCCCTGATCTGTTTTTTCCTATATTTATTACCCCCTTAAATGCTGAGCTGGCAACATAAACCAAGTAAAAAGACTTTCGTGCATTTCACGCGTCTGGCCCAAGCCTAAACAAAATAAAATATCTCTTTTATTTTTTCAATTTCATTTCCTCTCTCCTCTATCTTCTCTCTAAACCTTTCATCTTCCTCTCTCATCTATTCTCTACTTTCTAAACAGCGATTTCATCAGTTTTTTGGGGTGATTTTTGTTCTAATTAAAACATTTTTGTTGTGGATTTTCAAACAATCATCTTGTTGTTGTATCAAGGTGTTTTTTTTCCTAAACTGAAAAAATTGAATTAGAATTTTTAGGTAATCTCCAATTTTACAAATTAATTGAGTGAAATTAACTGACTCTTTCTGTTATGACGTTGTCCAAGTGTTCGATTAATAGCATAATCCATTCGTAAGTACATGATTTGTTGAGTATTTAAGTTGTTTTATTAGAAATTAGGGCTTTTCTCCTAATATGAAAACTTAAAATTTCAGTTGTGTTTAATAGGACGTGTGCATGTTAATATGTTGTTAGTTTGAGTGGTTTTTTTCAAAACTGAGTTAAAATTAATTAGGATTTTATGCTAAACCCCGAAATTGCGATTTTTGTTGATTGTTTAAGTTGGTTTATTCGAAATTAGGGCTTTTCTCCGATTTGTTGTTAACATGATCAAATTTGAAAATCAATGGTGTTTAATAGCATGACCATGTTAATATCTTGTTATTTTGATGTTGAATTATGTAGCATGTTCATGATTTTTTTTTTCTTTTTTCAAAATGTTTCTGCTATGCTACAATGTCTTATTTGATTCTTTATTATCGTCAGGTAAGACATGAATGATTTTACGTTGATAACTCTAAGATGGTACCATGGTGGGATCTTACATTTTAGTAGGAGGAAACCAGTTTATAAGGGGGGTTAGTAACAGAATTTTTAGATGTCGATATAGATAAGATGTCATATTTTGAGTTGAAAGACTATATCAGAAAATTGAAATATAGCACAAGTTGCAATTTTAGTATTAAAGCACCAAACTATTTCATTTTGGTAATTGTTGATAATGATATGGATATTTTTGACATAATGTCTTCTTTGGAAGATGGGGATATAGTTGAGGAATTTTTCAACCATTTAGTCGATGAGCCAGATGTTGTGGCCCCCTCCCCCCAAACCTTTATTTTTAGAAAATGTTTGTCCTGGAGATTTGGAGGAATCTGGTGCATTTTTTAATGCTAGGCCTAACTTTAGGGTAGGTGAGGACCATTTAAATGTGAAGGACCCTGGTTCTTCTTTTTTTTCCAACCACATCTCCTTTCAATACCACACCTTATTTCACCACTGCATCAACTGTTGCTGCACCAACGGCTACTACACCAAGTCCTGCTATATCAACTGCTGCTGCAATAAGTGATGTTGCAGTAGATGATATAGATGTTGGTCCTACTGGATCTGATTTTTTAGAAGAAGTGAGGGTTTAGATTATTCTATTAAGGATAGTGTTGAGTCAAAAGAAGAATTAGTTGGAGATGATGATGAAGAGGAGTATGGTAGTAATATACATGAGGAGGCTAGGGAGTTAAGAGTTGAAAAGAGAAAGTTTTAAAGAAGGAAAAGAAGTGAGAGAGTACCAGCTGACAATCCAGAGGTACCAATAGGTGAAGCAGGACCAGATTTAGGCTTTGATGAAACTGAAATAGGTAGAGTAAGTCATGAAGGAAGGCTAGGAGGTGATGAGCCTTACTTTGCAAGTTTTGATGAGGATAGTTTTGGTTTAGATGAATATGATTGTTGTGGTGATGAAGAACATGAAGTGATTGATTCTGGTAGAGCAAGAAGTGTGAAGTTGTCAAAAAATAGGACAAGAAAACAAAAAATCATTTATGACCCAACTGCAAAGGAAGTTGTTTGGCAGTTGGGTATGGTGTTTAAAAATGTGTGTGAATTTAGAAGAGCAGTGACTAAATATGCAGTAAGAAAAAGGGTTTCTGTGGAGAAGTGAGTAAATGAGCCAAAAAAGATTAGAGTTAGGTGCAAGGATGGTTGTCCATGACTTTTATATGCAGGTCTTGACAAGACAATAAATGATTTCATGATAAAAACTTACATTCCAAAGCATACTTGCAACAAGACAACCAAAAATTACTTGTGCAATGCAAAGTCCTTAGCTTAAACTTTCAGAGAAAGAATAGTTGAGCAACCCAACATAAGAGTATTCAAGTTGCAAGAGTTGATTAGAAAAAAATTCAAACTTTATGTAGGTAAAACCACTGTGAGAAGAGCAAAGGCTAAAGTCTTGAAAGAGATAATGGGTGATCATGTTGTAGAAGTTGGAAGAATCCTTGACTACAAAGATGAACTGTTGAGGACAAACTCGGAGATCAGTTGTGTTGTCAAACTTGGTGAGGCTGATGAAGCAGGTAAACCAGAATTTCACAGTTTTTATATCTGCTTTGATGCTTTGAAAAAAACATGGGTACAATGTAGGAGTGCATAGGTTTAGATGGTTGTTTTCTTAAGGGTATTTGTAAAGGCCAATTGTTAGTTGGTGTGGCCAAGGATATAAACAACTAGATAGTGCCACTTGCTTGGGCAGTAATTGAAAAAGAAAACACAAAGATCTGGACATTATTTGTTAGGTGTATTAGGGATGACCTAAGACTTGGAGAAGGGGAAGGTCTCACCCTGATTATAGATATACAGAAGGTATGCACATTATTTTACGGTTAACCTCATTTCTTTTTACTTTTAACTTAGTATATATGCAATTATGCCCTAACTTCACCCTTTTTTTGTTATGTATGTTTGTTGAAGGGACTGTTTACAGCAATAGAGGAGGTGTTACCTTAATCTGAACATAGAAGATGTGCAAGGCACATCTTAGCTAATTAGGCTAAGGATTGGAGAGGTCTTCAAAGAAGACAACAATTTTGAAAGATAGCCAAAAGAATATTTGAGTCTCAATTGAGGAAAAACATACAACAGATGAATTTGCTTGGTCCTGAAGAAATGATGGAAGACTTAATGTACTTCAACAATAATTACTGGTGCAAGCTTTACTTTAACACATAAGTAAAGTGTGATTCAGTGGATAACAACATGAGTGATTGTTTTAATGCATGGATCTTGGCAGGTAGGCACAAGACCATTATTTCTATGCTTGAAGAAATAAGAGTGAAGATGATGACAATAATAGACACTCTAAGGGAGTTTCCAAATACCTGGTCTAGCAATTAATCACCAATGTGTTTGAAGATTTTAGAGGAAAATATCAATAGGGCTATGAATTGTACCATTGAGTTTAATGGAGTGGCTGGTTTTGAAGTGAAAGAAGGGCTTTGCCAACACACAGTGGATATTGTCAAGAGGACATGTAGTTCTAGGTTGTGGAAGTTAAAGTACATACCATGTGCACATGGTGTGGTTGCACTATTGTTCAAGAAACACCCCTTGTATGACTATATTGACAGCTGCTACAGTAAGTAAACATACTTGAGGACTTATGCCAATATGCTTGCACCATTAACAAACATGGAAATGTGGCCTGTTTCATCAAACATTACTGTTGCACCACCTGAAATAAGTACCTTGTCTGGAAGGCCATCTAAGTCTAGGAAGAAGGAAGATGGAGAAATAAAGAAATCTAAAAAATTACCTAGAACTGGACTTGCAATGACATATATTTTGTGTTATGTTAGAGGCCACAACAAAAGAAGGTACCCTCTAAGATCACAATCAGCAGAACTAAGTGTTGCACCATCAGTAACACCTATTAGTTCAGGCAGGGGAAGAGGAAGGCCAAAGGTAAGTTTAACAATTAATTTATTATATTACTTATCTTACTTCTCAAATTTCTTAACATTATTTTAATTTCAAGATCTCTTTGAATATGTATAAAACTACACAAGAAACATCAAATGTACCCCCTCAAGTCAGTGTTGGTTCAGGCAGGGAAAGAGGCAGGCCAAAGGTAAGTTTAAATTAATTTAGTGTATTACTTACTTGCTTCTCAAATTTCTTAACATTATTTTAATACGTAAAAAACTACACCAAATGCACCTCCTCAAGTCAGTGTTGGTTCAAGCAGGGGTAGAGGCAGGCCAAAGGTAATATTACACTTGTACTAATATAAAAGCTCAATAACTTTTATATAACTCTCTTCTTTTTATATGTATAGAAAAGTCCATCAAAAATCATTAAAGCATGTCAACAACAAAAAAAAGAAAGAAGGAGACCAAAAAATGTAACACCAACACCTTCTGCACCTACTGTTTTCCCATCATTCTGTTCTGCACCTTCTGATTATTATGCATCATCTTCAATGGCTGGTACTACTAAAAGAGGAAGGGGTAATGATAGGGAAAAAACAGCTCCATTGAAAAGGTCAAAAGTAATGAGAATGGGTGTGTTCTAAGCTGAAAATGAATTCAAAGTCCTAAATGTAAGTGTCTAGCTGTGTTGTATCTTATGTACATATGAGTCTTTAATGTATGAGTTTTTGACTAAAATTTTTCCTTTACTGTAGCCTGGAATGCCTAGCAGTAAGATCTGCTCTACTGGTCAAGCAAGGGTAACAAGATCAGCTGATATAACTGGTTACATTGGTTATACACCAACTTCTACCAGTAAGCTGAAATGGAATGGCAAAGCAACAATGTCAACAAAAAAACTACAAGAGATTAAAGAGAAGAAAAGAAAGAAGAATGTGGGAAGCAGTTCAAATAATCCAATTCAAAAGAATACTTCTTCAAAGTCCAAGGTGTCCTGAAAATTGTAGTGATGTTGATTATTTTAAGCACTGTTTTAAGTTAGATCAGTTGACATGAAAAAAAAATATTTTGGTGTTGAAAAACAATTAAAGAACTGTATATATATTTTGTTGATGAATGTTGCCTTATGGTTGGTATGAATAATTATGTTGTGCCTAATGGTTGGTATGAATGATGATATTGTGTGAAATTGGAATGTTTTGTTGATGAATGTTGTTATTACCTATTATTGTTGTGTTAAATGGTTGTAAAGTTGATATAATGGCAACACAACATTATCATTATACAATTTCAGTGTAAACATATAGCAGCAGCACGGGGCTTTGCCTAACAATACACAAATTTACAATTGTAAACAATAACATAGAAACAACATAAGACACTGCAAGTATAAACAATAACATAGCAACAATACACGACACAATTTTGTTAGTGTAAACAACAACGTAGCAGGAACACAACACAATTTTGAAAGTGCAAACATTAACATACCAGCAAGACAAGTGCAAACAATAACATAGCAGCAGCACAACAAACATCTAAAGTAAGACTACGCAAAAGACACCATAATAGAACATAGTCTGATATATTTAGAGAGGTATAAAAAATTTACACCATAGTCGACCATATCTAGCAACTACTTTCTGTTCATTTGTTGCTGATGGACATAGCAGCAACTCAAATCAAAATACATAAAAATATCTTCTTATTCAACCTACACCATCTCCATCTTCCATTGAGCTTCTTCTCCCGTATCAAGTTATCAATTTGGGCCTCTTTAAGCCATAAGTCTTCTTTCAACTAATTGATTTTGTTCACCAATCTTGAAATGATAAAATTTGACCTTGGATCCACTTTTTCTTTGTCCCTCCATAGAAAAAAATTACATTTTTGAGATTAAAATTTTTTTTTAGAAATCAGAACATTATCATAATTTGAATATAAATTGACAGCAAAATACATACACCATAGTAGGGGTAAGACCAAAATCTTCTTTCCGGATTTGACTTCGACCATGAAGTTTGCAAGTCAACCAAAATACCATGTTTGCATCTCACAACAACATTGACCATAGGATCTGATTCATCCATACAAAGCTTATTCAATTTTGAATTTTTCATTTCATGAATTCTAACAAAATCGTTATCAAATTAAAACCCTAAATTAATGGTTGAAGTAAATTACAAAAAAAAATTTTAAGAATCGAAGTACAAATTGGGATTAAAAGCTAAAAAGTAAGTTAAAGAAAGAGAAAAGAAAGAAAAAAATGCTGAAATATGAAGGAAAATGGTGGAGAAAGACATGGGTCATATAAAGAGGAAGAAGAGAGATGACCATTGGAAGAGAGAGAGAAAGTAATTTTTCATATTTATTTCATTAAATAAATAATAAATGATGTCAATAACACACGTGGAAGGCTGAACTTTTAATTTTGAACGTGCTGCGACTAAACCAACGCGCCTAGACGAGGTGTTCTCACCTTCCTTGCCAGCTCAATATTTAGGGGGTAATAAATATAGAAAAAAATAGATCAGGGGGGCAATAGGTCTAATTGAAAGGTTGAGTGTGTAGTTGGGATTTCCACTATAGGTTGGGGGGTTATTTGACCATTCTTTCTTTTTTTTTCTTCTTCCACATATTTTCTTGCCACTATTTTTCATCATTTTCAAAGCTTAAAACTCAAACATGTTCATCAATGCGCTCTCAATTGATAGCCAAATTGAAAGAAAACAAATTTCTCTGATAAGAATTAGTCTGTAATCTTAATTTTAGCATACAAAGAAAAGAACAATTTACTCAAAAATTAAATCACATAAAATTCATATGGAAAAAATGAATCATGCTCAAAAAAATAATTTAAAAATCAGAGAAATCATACACAAAAATTGGATCATACCCAAATAAGTTTTCTTGAAAAGAATTAATTTATAATTACAAAATTCTCGATGAAAATACACAATCTTTTATCCGAGAACTTTGAATTCCGCTGCCCATTTTTATATCAAAATTTGTCTTTTTTCATACCAAGTTTCATGATGATGAACCTCTTAAACAGGGATAATTATAAGAAATTATAAATAAGAAGTATAGTATACTAACTACTCCACCTCTTAAACATGCTTTTAGAAATTTACAAACAACTTGCAAGGGTAAACTGGGAGAATACATTAATTCTATTTGATTTTGTAAGTGGACAGGTACTCTCTCCGTTCATCTTTATTTGTCTACTTTCTTCTTGGAACAGAAATTAAGAAATAGTAAATGATAGGAATAACTTTACCATATTACTCTTTGAATATAATAAATTAATATTTTGAAAAATATATTAGATAATGAATCGTATTTAATGCTAAGAGTAAAATGGATAGAAATGGATAAATTATCCATTGATTTATAAAGTGGACAAGTATTGTTGAACATTTCAAAATAAATAAGTGGACAAGTAAAGATGAACGGAGGAAGTAATTTGAAGCAACTATTATTTATAGTAAGACGGACAACCAATATGGAGAGAGAGTACTCCCTTTGTTCCTATTTACTTTTCATCCTTACTTCAAACAAATGTTCCTTATTTCTTGATATTGATATAGTGATTTACCATACTCCTATTAATTGGTGTTTAATAATATTTATTGAGAAATAATTGAGTAAATTTCTCGTGCTGTACTCAACTTAAAATAAAGACTATTTAAATTCAAAGCTCAAACTTGATGGACTATTTGGTCATTTTTTTCTAATTTTTTGAGTCACTTTTAGCAATTATTAGTTTATAAGCAAAATGCACAAACTTGAACGACATTATTGGAACAATAAAAAAATAACTTTAGTGAGATATTTTCCTAAGTTGAGTGGCAATATAAGAAATTGACTCAAAATGATTTGAAGAATAAGTAATTATTGCTAAGGGTAAAACATAAAAAAAAATTTCTTTATTTGTCAAAAATAACAAGTAAAAATAAAAATTAAATTAGCAAAATAGTGATAAATAAATTCAAACGGAGGAAATATTATCTAGTCTTGAAACTAAACATCTGACCTAACATAGAAATTATCAGTGATTAATTCATGTCATTCACTGTCTGTATTACTCCCACCATTGTGTTTTAGATCAATTTGTAGTAATGGAATTTGAATATTTTGTGGTGTTGTCGTGTTTACTTCAGGATTCTTTTATATTTGTAATTTGGAGGTATTTCATTGCTAGCTTAAAGCAGAATGTTCAGAGATGTTTCCCTAACAGTTGTAGGGGTCAAAAAATTTGTAGTCTCAGCCACAACTCGGCTTGGTAGGTTAACAAGATAGTTCTTAACTAATCGAATGAAGATAGTTCCTAGTGTGTCCGTATCCAAAGCTTCTTGTACAAACACAAGAGGAACTTGCAAGTTGGTGGTGGTACAAAAAATTTGGGTCTTCTTTCCTTCTCTAGCTAGCAGGTAAGCTACCCTGTTTTGCTCCCTAAACACATACATTGGTGTTGCTGCCTCTAACTCCATGAACGAGGATCTGCATTCAGACAAAATATTACAATATAGGGGGTGGTCAGTTCTAAGCATGTCAATAATAGCATTGTAGTCTGTATTAATCATCAGGGGCTTGAGATTGCAATTGATGGCTAGTATAATGCCCTTTCTGAGAGCAAGGAGTTCATCCATTAAGGGGGGGCATGTCAGGGAGATTTTCAGGAAAACCAAGCTCCCATGTGCCATTGTAGTTTCGCAAGACCCACCCAGTCCACTTGGGCATGGCTGTTGGCTAGCAAAACCATCAATGTTTAGCTTATAGGTTCCCAGGAGAGGGGTTTCCCATTTTATTTGGATGGTTTCTCTAGTTGTGTCCCATTTTGTTAGTGTTTACTTCAAAAGTTAGTAACACATTCTTTCAAACAAAATATATAGGGAAATTGATGTGGAAAATTTTTAAATTTTAAAATTTGGATCAATCATAATGAAATTATGTCTCTCATAATATTTAAGCTAAAATCTTTTAAAAAGGAACGCGTCCTTTCACTTTGAGTACTCCATGACAATATTTGAGATTGAAATTTGATTTTTTTAATTAATGAATTCATCCTTTCACATATTGATTTAACTGATAACATTTGTAATCTGATCTTCAAATAAAAGAATATGAAAAAATATTTCATTTTGCAAGTTTTTAGTACATGCAATTGTGCATTAATGTAAGATTTAGACTTCTAGCAAATATATTTTTTTAATTCATGAGAAAACTAGTAGAGGGTACAATATTAAAATTACCTGATGTCTTAATGAACGTTAAACTTAAAAAGGTGACATCTAATTGAAAACGGAGGGAGTATCTTTCTTTCATTTCAAAAGTAGTTCCTACATTTTAGTGATATTATAATTACTCCCTCCATTCCCAAATAAGTAGTGTTGTTAGCTTTAACACACCAATTAAGAAGCTATTCATTTCTAGAAATAAGAGTATTTTTATTAACTTACCCTTCATAAATACATTGAAAAAGATGTATCTCTTTAGTAAATTCAGAATTATGCAAAACTCTCTATATTTTTTTTAAAATAAGACATTAAAACTACCCGCAACTATACATGAAAAGTCGAATACATACTTAACGTATTCAAGAAACCTAATACACACTTATACTACTCAAAACTGAATTTATTTACATCTTGACACATACACAACCAATCACATGATGGAAAGTGTTATACACTCGCGCCACATCATTGCCATGTTACTGACACATTAGATATTATGTCAATATTTTTTTAAGAAAGAAATTCATGTCACCCAATAACGTCGTCTTCACAAAACACCACCAACCCACCATTAAACCACCACCATTGCCATCATAGCCACCAAATCCACATCTCTGTCACAATAATTTTTAACAATCCACCATTGATTTCCCCATGGGAATCAAGCCACAACCACTGCCATCACAAAAATATTACAAATAACCATGATATATTCAACAATCACAACTAAAATCATCATCGAAATCACAACATCAACATTAACATCATTCAAATTACAAAGAACTATCACAAATTTAACACACATCACATATTCACCATCAAATTCGCACCATCACCACTACCCATTGTTGTTGACCCTTACAAAGTTGCATAAACTATAAATCCTGTCTTTCCCTTTTAACTTTATTCAATTTATAAAATTCTTCACAAAATTTCAATGTCAAATTCAAACATTAGTGATGAAATTGATGGTAGCCGGTGATTCAATTGATGGTGGTTTCCGTCAGTGACGAAATTGATGATGATGAATTAAGTATTAAAGGTATGACAGAGATCACAACATCGGATGATAAAATTATTATTTTTTATGGTGATAATGAAATTAATAGGAAGCAATGGTTCTTCTTCATTGAAGTTTTGATTGGTATGAACAAATCAATGGTGGTGTGAATTCTTCTTCACTATTTTTGCTAAGGTCGTAGTGAAGAAAGATGTGGGTGCATGAAGAAGAAGAGGTGTGGATGGGTAGGGTGGAGAGGAGAGTTTTAATTTTTTTTCCTTTAAGTTTTACTGAAATGCACCTATTTTTTTGTATTTAGTTTTTGTATGTCAGTGTTTAGGGAGTAAATTCACTTTTAAGTATTACAAGTATGTATTATGACGCTTAAATCATTCAATTGTGTATTTCATTTTTTGGGTATAATTTGGATAATTTTGATGTCATTTCCCATTAAAAAGTTGTAGAATTGAAATAACATCATATCTTATTAATTATCTAAAGCACCATTGTAGGAACATAATGAAAAATTCAAAACTTAACACTATTTACTGAAGAATGAGAGATTACAGTTTTAATGTTGTTTTTGATCAAGTTCTTCGTTCACTTTTACTCCATACAAGATTTAATGTAACTAGATGTTGAAAAATTAAATTAGGTTAATTTAATATTTAAAATTTAGATATTCGAAAGCAACATGAAAAGCATAGCCAAGCAGTTTGGCAAACAAAATATTTTTTATAACCATCTTTTAAGGTAGAAGAAATGGAAGCTGTATGTGTGGGTTGGGGGAGGGGGGCTAATTACAGGTAACCTAACCCTCATTAATAAGGTCAAAGTTCAGATAGCTAACCAATTGAGATACTAATATTTCTTAAAAAAATATATATATGCATAGAAATGAAGAAGTTGCGACAAAATATTTGAAATAGCATGACAAAGCAAAACCAGATTGGCTTTTCACTATACATGAAATCATTTTGAGATGAAAATGAAGCTTTGTTTGGGCATACAATTTGAATATTTTAAGTTGCATTTTTTCTCATTAATATGAAAACCTCATAATAAGTTGTGAAAACTATCAAAACTTTCTCAATTCTTATACAATCTTACCAAATAAGCAGAAATACACATTTAAATAGATGAATATGGTTAGTAGATGTAGATATATCTAGAAACTTATGGATCTTTTGTACATAATATCAATATATCTCCATGTTTTACAAATAAATATTTGCAATTAAAAACTTTCAAGTAAATATAATTTATAAAGATCCATCAATTAACAATAAAATAACTTATTATTCTTTAATATACTTCAGTCACGTGAGACAGACAACCTCTTCAGAGATGAGCATAACTCTGTTTTTTCTTTTTTTTTTCTTTTGTAAAATTTAAAATGATGGGTGTTGGACAATAAATTTTTTAGGCCGAAAATAAATAATCGAGACAAGAAAATATTGCAACAATCAATTTATTGATTTCAATAAGTGAGTGTTACAATCTCTATGAATCATCTGATTCGCCTTTTCATATATAAATTCAAGGGCTTCTAGCTTGATCTTGAATTTGAATTTGATTTGTTGATTTGATGGACTTGATCTTGACTTGTGCTTGAATTCAACGGCTTTTGAGCTTGATCTTGAATTTTGAGGTCTTGATCTTGAATTTTGATAAACTTGATTTGAATGTTTGAGCTTTGTAGAAAAACTACAGTGTTTAATCCACGAGCTTTCTCTTGCTTCTTGTTAGAGTTCCGGGGGTTCTTTTCTGAATTATGAGACTCATATTTATAGTTGTGGAAA
Organism: Capsicum baccatum var. pendulum; assembly: GCA_030864225.1. Taxonomy (NCBI): domain Eukaryota; kingdom Viridiplantae; phylum Streptophyta; class Magnoliopsida; order Solanales; family Solanaceae; genus Capsicum; species Capsicum baccatum. Next base: position 45,081,250 of record CM061561.1, read on the forward strand.
GGAAAGAGTCATGATGAAGATGGACATCTATCGACCAATCAAATTCAAGTGACGTGGTGCCTTTTATGGGCTTTTTATTTCACTAGGTCTGCTGTATCATTTTGACATGTGGCATGGTCTTATTGGTTACTTCACTTGACTTGGCATGCCAAGTGATTTGATACGTGGCACTCTTTTGGGCCTCTAGAATATGACAATATCTTAGGCTTAGCAAAGTGGGTCTATTATTTATAGCCCAAATTAATGGACTAGCCCAATAAATATTGGACCTTAGTTAAATCCATATGTTTGATCTTAAATAATTAATTCAATTATATTAATCCGCAATATTTATTCGGAACTAATATATTTTAAATTTAATATTATCCGAATTTCATATTGATTTAAATTTAATAACATTTTGATGTCTTCAAAATGCCTCCTACTTCAAGTCTTATTGAGATATCATTAATTGGGATCAATGATAATTCATATATAATTTTTTTATGCTGGAGATTATGATGTCCAAAAATAAAATTAAATATTATCTAATTCGACAAATCCGACACCCATAATCATACAAATGAGTCCAGTTGATTGGAGTCCACTAATGTACCTAAATTCAATTCCAAACATATTGGAATTGGTAGCACTTAGCCATCATTAGCAATTAATTTTCTTATTAGGAGTTCAGTCACCATAATCCAATTTTACTAATTGAATTTCGGGTAGAAGTCACACTATGGGTTACTACCGCCTCATATTTTCCAATCCTATTTCACTTAGGATGTAGCCACCTCTTACTTTCTCTATAAATACATATGATCAGCTCCCAAAACTTATAATTAACTTGCTTCAGTTCTTGTTGATTGCTTGCCCTACCGTGGCTGGAGTATTATTGGTGAGTTTTTTTTCCTTAATTTGTTTATTGTTATTTCGTCTCTTTTTCTTTTTCTTATTTTTGGTAGGATTGAAACAAATAGCAATATGCAACAATCGGCTTAAGGTGTGAGGGTTTAACTTTTGCTTCTGTCACCTTAAGACTGAACAACTGTGCTTGAAGATAGAGGACACCGGCTTAAGGTGCGAGAGTTTAACTTTGCTTCCGTCATCTTAAAACTGAAAGATTTTGCTTGAAGATGGTGGACACCGTCTTAAGGTGAGAGAGTTTAACTTCGCCTTTGTCACCTTAAAAGATTTTACTTGAAGACGATGGACACCGGCTTAAGGTGTGAGAGCTTAACTTCACCTCCGTCACCTTAAGATCGAAAGATTTTGCTTGAAGATGGTGGACACCGGATTAAGATACGATAGTTTAACTTTGCCTCCGTCACCTTAAGATCGAAAGATACTACTCGAAGATGGTGGACACCGGATTAAGGTGCGAGAATTTAACTTCACCTCCGTCACCTTAATACCGAAAGATTTTGCTTGAAGATGCGATAGTTTTCTTTAAGTATGGGCCCTTTCACCGATGCATTTATGTGATGGTCTTCTCTAAGTATGGGACCTTTACAATGGTCAGCTTAAGGTGTGATCGTTTAACTTTACCTCCGTCACATTAAGATATGACGAGTTCGGCTTCAAGTATACCTGACTATATTTCACCAAAGCTAAAACATGGAGGACCTTTCTATTCTTTGGCATTTTTGCAAGTATTTTTCTGAACCTTGACTTTGTGTTTGATCAAGATCCTTTTGTGTATGCAAATTTCAAAGATGATTCACTTTAGTTGATACACATCTTCATCCTTTAAAAGAAAGTATCTCCTAATTGAGGTCGATGATGGTCCGTTTTAACTAGGCTATTGACTGAAGCTCTGATAGTAGGCAGGTATGTAGATTCGTGGCCACCCTTGCAAAATTCTCTCCATATGTCGAATTGGACTTCAAAACATGACATTGGTGTTAATCAATCGATTAAAGTATGGCTTCTTCGGACTCCTAACTAACGTCAATTGAATATTACGAGCACCCTTCCTTTCTTAGGACGTTGAGTACTCAAAGGAGAAATATGTTGGGAGCATTATGAAGATAACTAGTGAATATCGTCATACTCAAGGATGTTGAGAATGGGATGAGTACATATTGTCTAGAAGTGCACAAGCCTTGAAGGCAGCAAAAATATATGATGTCGTTTATGCTTCACTATTTACCTATGATCGAAACTTAAATATATTACAGGTATTTTTGGAGGCTTGGTGTTTGACTACCAACACATTTCTTACTTCAGTTGGAGAGCTATCCATATCCCTTTGGGACTTACGTAAAATTGGAGGTCTATCCATCGGAGGTCTTTCTTATGGAGAAGTAGTGCCCAAAGTAAAGGAGCTTACAGGTGTTGATGAAAAGAATGAGAGATTTATCCCTCGTTCCTGTGAATTATTTCTTGTAGATTTCCAACATCTTCAAGAAGAAGAGGCTTCTAATCCGAGAGTTCCTCTAAACAAGTGGATAAAGTTTTGGTGAAAAAGGGTATTAAGATATGAGTTAGCTCTACTGAGGAAGGAGAAAAAATCTGCTCGCTTGAAGTCAACCCATAACCCAACTGGGACTATTCCAAAAGCAGCGAAATGGTCGAGTGCAGATGATGCCACATTTTCTACGTGGAGTGAAGTATGAACATAGGACCGATACATATTTGGAAGCATTCCTATTATGTTGGTTTTACACCTTTGCATTTCTCTCTAAGGATGGATATTTCATTCATCTGAGAAATCTTAGAGTTGCAGCTATGATGGTGGATAAGCAAACTTTTAGTCTTGCTGTTCCAGTCCTATCGAGCATTTATAATGGTCTAACCAGAGTCTATAAATCTTAGAAGCTTAGAGTATCCTTTTCTATCCACTATGTGTAAGGTTGGCTTGCTTACTGTTTTAAGACACACTTTTCACTTTCTAATGGACCATCTATTCCATTGATGACACCATATTCCAGTGAAGGCGGGGCAAGGTACTTTGATGGAGATCTTGCCAGAAAGCGCATCCATCAAGGAAACAGTGTTATTTGGACTTTCACTATGCTAAGCAAGTCTGCTCCTTGTCATTTTGTGGATGATGATAAGGATGCTGAATCAGAGATAAGCTACTTCATAAACCTCTATTTTAAGATCCTCCATTTTAGATATGGAGGTTCATTCATACTTGATCTATACAATCCACACCGATTTAGCCATCAGTTTGGGTTTTATCAAGGCCTTCCCGAAATCTTGGAAAATAATATTCGCAGTGCTTCACTAGATGAAGGCCTTAAATTTATCAAATTTGTGTATTGCATGGCTCTATGTCAAAATAAACTTTTCCTCCATGCATTATAAATCTTAGTAGGGCAAAGTTCATGGAAACTTTCTTGAAATTAAATTGCAATCTTTGGTGAACGTCGTAGGTCCTATTATCAACACTCCTCGAGAACATGGCGAGGAGGTCCCAATTGTGGTTAAGCCTCCTGTTTTTAAATATAAGGTAGTCATTCCATACAAAGTCAAGAGACCTCCACATACAGAAACTCAGAAAGAAGAGTCATTTGTCCTGACTCAACAGGCTTTCAATAAATGACCATCTCAAGACGAGAGTGATAGTAGTCATGGAGATTATTGTTGGAATAAGGTAAAACCATCCTTTGCAAATCAAGGTGATTCTAACTCCCATATGGAGATTCTTGCTATTTCATCGAAAACTCTGCCAGCCATCGAGAAGGTAACGACTTAACTCTCTACTATTTCATAGTATATGCATCACCTTTATATACCCCTATATGATGTTTTTCTTTGTGTGTGTAGCCAAACAATGTCCAAGTTTTAGAAGATCCCTACCAAAGTAAGCCACAAGATAGTAGCGAGTCTGTAGTAGGTCCAGACTTAAGAGAGTTACTTTTCTCATCCAAAGAGGTCACTTCTAACCCTTGTAATAAAGTCAAAGTAAATGTAGAGTCAAACTTTTCCCGACAACTAGCAGTAACTGTGTCTATTTTTGATGGCAAGAAGGTTATTTTAAATCTTAAAAAAGAATTTATCATGAAAGCTTGGGCTAGTATCCGCACCAAACTTGCAGGCCTTACTCTAAATCGTACTTCTTCTATCCAAAATAACATCGAAGTAATACTTAATGACATCAGTGGAATGGGGGAAGGTATTTCCCCTTTGCAGAATTTATTGGCATCTTTCTTTGGGATGGCGACTTACTATGACCAAGCACGATCCGCCCTTGTTGATAAACCACAACAATTCAAGAGTCAGAGTGATATTTGAAAGTTAAAGAGAATCTTGAGCTTATATTAAGGGAGAGGGATGAGAAATCTAAAGAAATTTTTGTCGCCTACAAATCTCTTAAGAAGGCGACAAAGAAATTGAATAAGTTGAAAGCTCGCCGAGATGCTGCTAAGTAAGAAGTTGCAGAGATGGAATCCAAAGTTTCAACTGCTGAAGAAGAGTTTTCCAAGTGTTCGGATGTCTCTCTTGCAATGGCAAATACCTCAAAGGTTATGGAGAATAAGAAGCAAGTCTTAGAGGCTGCTTTAGTAGATTTTGTCAATTATAAGCTACACGTAGATTAACCTTAGGAGATGTCTTCCTTTAGACCTTCTTGTTGCTTTCTTTTACCCTTTTATTTAGTTGGATCTATTAGTTGTAATGGTAACTCTTTTTCTTTATATTTCACATTTATTTTAATATTCCTTCTGCATTCTAACTCCGAGGATTGTTGGCTTATTTTGATGTGTTGATGTTGTAGTATTAAACTCTGGAGTTTCTCTCCAAAACTTCTTGCTCATTGGCTTCACGTCTTCGCCCCACTACCGAGTTGGAATTGAAACTTCAATTTGTAAGCCTTAAGAATTAAAGTTTTTGACTTGCAAACTTGATAATTTCACGTGTGAAAGATCAATGCCTCCAACTGTAGGCTTTTGGTATTCCAAATCCTATTGAAAAAGCCTCCTCTTTTGATGGGTTGCCTCCATTGAGCAACAAATATTTGGCATAAGTTTGAAACTTAATTGAGATGGATGCAGACTTGACTTTCGTATGGCGGACCAAGCAGGGACATGTATTTTTTTTTTACACTCATATAACTTAACTCAGAATGAAATTCCTAGCGCCTAGGTACCTCAGTAAAGAGGATCAAGTCACAACGTAGTTCTGGGTGAGTGTTTTTTTGTGTGTGGGTCCTCACTTTTGCCTAGGCCACCTCTTTTATGGTTTTCAACCTAGCAGACATTTTTTGGATCCATACATATTTTATACTCTAACGGTCTAGGAGTGTCATGTTTCTTCAAGCGTAGTACTTCTTCAAGAACTTGGCGTTGATAAGGCCAATTTTCACGCCATCTGCACCAACAAGCTTGTAAGAACCATTTGAATATACTTCTGGTACAGCATATGGTCTATCCCACTTTGGGGTGAATTTTCCCCCAAACTTACAAGAAGTAATAATGGGCTTACTGCGAGGACTTGATCTCCAACTTGGAAGAACCTCAAGCGAACTCTTTTGTTGAAAGAACGAGATAGACGAGCTTGCTAACATTCAAGATTTTGCTAAGCCTCCAGCCTCTTTTTATCAAGAGCTTCTAATTTGGGAAGACACAAATTAGAATTTTATTCATCAGTGAGCCCTTCTTGAATAGCCAGTCTCAAAGAAGGTATATGATGCTTAAGTGGCAGGACGACTTCAACTCCAAAAGAAAGCAAATATGGGGTTGCTTCTGTTGGTGTGCGGTAAGTTGTTCTTTATGCCCATAAAGCTTCTTCCATTCATTCATGCCAGTCCCGCTTGGACTTGGAGATGATTTTATTCAATAGATTGCATAAAGTCTTATTAAATGTTTTGGCTAGACCATTGGCGGCAGGATGGTACATATAAGACTTGCGCAGATTGAAGACAAAAAGATCGCAAATCTTATTCATCAAATTCTTATCAAATGGCTTATCGTTGTTGGTTATTATATATTGAGGGATTCCAAAGAGGTGGATAATATTCACTTGGATAAAATTCATAACATTCTCCTTCTTTACTTCCTTAAGAGCAACAGCTTCAGCCCATTTTGAGAAGTAATATGTTGCGGCCAAGATTTAGGTGTCCACCAATCGATTTTGGTAGTGTCCCAACAACATCCATTCTTCAAGCATTAAATGGCCAGGATGCTACCGTTAGGTGTAATGCTTCAGGCGGTTGATGTATGAAATTTGCATGGAACTATCTTGGCATCTTCTAGCATAGTCCAAGCAATCTTTCACCATCGTTGGACAATAGTATCCCATCCTTTTAATGTGAAAATGGAGCTTTGGTCCAGACTGATGCGATCCACAAACTCCTGAGTGCACTTTTTGCAAAGCTTGAATTGCTTCTTCCTCTCCCAGACATCGCAAAATTACTCCTTTAAATGATTTTCTATATAGTGTATCTTTATAGTAAAGGAAGCGAGGTGCATGACGATAAATGTCAGTCCTTCTCCTTGGATATTCTAGAAGTATTCCATAATCCAAATAGTCAATGATAAGTTATTGTCAATCTTCCCCTACATCTTTAGACACGGTGATTAGGTACTCAACCTTATTTTTTATATCCTCACCCTCTTTCGACGTTAGTACTACCCATTCTTGGCGGCTAGTAACTTGCGTCTGATTTGGAAGAAGTTAGGGTTGAGGCCAAAGCAGCTAAGGCATCAACTTGCTTATTTTCTTTCCTTGGCATGTGCTAGAGGGTTACTTATCCAAACCACCCCATCAAATTCTACGCATAATCATGATATGGTTGTAGCTGAGGCTTTCTAACTTCATAGCTTCCCAAAAGCTGCTTCATCACCAATTAGGAGTCACCAAAGAATTGTAATTGCAATTGTTTCATGTCAACTGTCATCTCAAGTGCAAGTATTAACTCTTGATACTCAGCAACATTATTAGAGTAATGATTTGTTAGGGTAAAAGAGTATGGGATGACCTCTCCTTGTGGATTGATGAACTCCATACTAGCACCAGATCCATCTCGATGTGTGGTGTCATCAAAGTACATTTTCTATAGGGATCTAGCTTCAATAGCCATTGCATCCTTGTTAGGAAGTTCATCACCTATTTTCCAATCATCAGGTATCGGGTAGTTTACCAAGAAGGCAACCAATGCTTGTCCCTTTACAGCCTTTTGGGGACTTACACAATCTCAAACTATTAAAACTGTATGTACCATCTTGCAAGTCAGTCACTAAGGATTGGTTTAGACATTACAAACTTGATGGAATTCGCCCTAGACACAAGACGAACAACATGAGCCTATAAGTAGTGCTTCATCTTTTAAATTGAGAAGGCCAATGCCAAACTCAACCTTTTTTATTAGAGAATACTTTACCTCATTTGGTGTCATCATTTCGCTCAGAGAGTAAAGAGAGTTCTCTTTGCCTTTTCTATTTTCTTGAGCTAGTAGCGCTCTAACTGACCTCTCTTGTGTCGCGATATAGAGTATTAATAGTTTTTATGGTATGGGTGCCACAAGAATTGGTGGCTTCATTAAGTATGATTTGATACTCTCAAAGGCATTACTACAAGCTTGGTCCCATTCAAAGGGAGTGTTCTTCTTCATGAAATAACTAAATGGTTGACATTTTCCATCCAGGTTTATGATGAACCTTCTTAAATATTCTAGCTTTCCTTGAAGGATTTATAACTCACGAATGTTTTGAGGCTTAGGCATCTTCAAAATAGCTTCGACCTTGGCTTGATCAATTTTAATTCCTCGGTGTCACATAATGAAGTCAAGAAACCTTTCGAAAGTAACTCCAAAGGAATACTTCAATGGATTCATCCTAAGTTGATATCTTTGAAGCAACTCAAACACCATTCTTAGGTATTTTAAGTGGTCATCTATCTTTCTTGACTTCACTACTAGATCATCCACATAGCATTAAATATTTTTAGGTATCAAGCCATCAAAGCTGTTTTACATAGCCCTTTAATAAGTGGCGCCAACATTCTTCAAACGAAAAGGCATCACCTTATAGCAATAAATACCTTTGGGCGTATGAAATAGAGTGAGTTCTTTATCCTTTGGTGCCATGCGGATTTGATTATAGCCGGATGGACCATCCATAAAGGAAATTTCCTCATAACCAGTGGTGGCATCAATCATCAACTCTGATATAGGGATTGGAAATTCATCCTTACAGCAGGCGTTATTGAGATCCCAAAAGTTTACACAAACTCGAATTTGGTCATTCTTTTTCCGTACTGGAACAATAATTGAAATCCACATGGGATATTTGACTTTACAAATAAAGCCAGCTTCAAAGAGTTTGTTAACTTCATTTTCAATCAATGGAGCCAACTCTGGCCTAAAGCGCCTTTGGGCTTGCTTAATAGGACGAGCCCCATTCTTGACCGCCAACTGATGGACTGTTACTTTTGGATCTAAGCCATGCATTTCTTTGTAACTCTAAGCAAAGACATCCATATATTATTTGAGTTTGCCCATATAAGCAATTTCTTCCTCCAGTTTTAGAAATGAACTTAGGTGTGTTGGTTTGGGTCTTCAGCAGTTCTAAGATTAACTTTCTTTAAGGAATTTTTTGTATCCATCACTCCTTCTTCAAGTTGCGATAGAGCATGTCCAGCATTTTTGTAACGACCCGGGACTACCCCCTAGTCATCACATGGTACTTACAGTCCCAATGGACCACAAACTAACCCATGAGCTAGTACCTACTGTAAGCACTGGATAGTATAATCATAAATGCGGAACAATACTGATGTGCCATAAGGTTTTAATAATTAAATAACTACTAAATTATGAATCTGATAAAAATACTAAAATTTGAATAGCTAACTGTAGTGTCTGAAAAGCATCTAAACTGGAAACTATGAGATGATGGGACAGGCCCCAACTAACTCTACTAACTACTGAGATAAAGACATGAAGTAATATAATCTGTCCTCGGGTAATGAGGACTCACCACTGCTACTATACTGCTGATGATATGAGGGACTAAGTGTAATTCAAGAACTGAGCGTCAGCACCTATGATATGATACATCATAGTGCAAAAGAAAGTTATGCGATCAGTACTTTGAATGTACTGGTATGCTAAATAAGGTAGGCTAATATGCATGGTTTCATAAATAGAACTAATAATTAACTGGATATGCATGTAAATCATGGAGTACTGAGTAGAGAGCATGGAATCTGTAGATACTGATAATGCATGGAAATCTATAAATACTGAGGATGCATGACCAAGAATATAACATAATTGAGTAAAATCTGTAAAATGAAATATTAAAATAACTGAAATTTGTATGCTTTGTTCAAACAACACGAAGACTAAATAACTGAGCCAGGACTATAACTAAGACTATATTTGAGACTGTGGGAGGTATCAGGGTCCTACCTGTAACCCCAGTTGGAAGGATGTTAATACCATGCCACGGGTACTAAAAATGGTTGTATGGATCCACTAAACTGATATAATGTCCAAAGGACTAAGTGTGTCAAGCCAGAATTGACGGGTGACCCCTGCGAGATAGTCAAGCCTAATCTGATGGGTGACAACTCATATCCTACATTGGCTACGTAGTTCTGGAGTATAGGAACTGCTACTAATGACTCTACCTATCTGACGGGGAAGTCGCCATCCCTACACTCGCTCGGTGCTAAATTCTACTCCCAACTGAAAGACACTGAGATACTAGTCTGTTCTGAGTTGAATAACTGATATCTGACTATTCTGATAATGCTCATAATATAATTTGAACACTATTCTGTAATGTATTAAGACTAAACTAGATCAACAGCTATGGTTTTTTGGGTATTCAATACCCCCAGGACACAAAACAATAATACTGACAAGACACTAAATCTCGAAGACCAAAACATGAAGGCTCTTATTAGATAAATCACTCTTGTAGGCATTTTATCAAACACTTGTAGTTCATGGTTTAAAACAATCATAGGAATGTCATGGAATTTGTACGAATAGCATGAATTTATCATAATAGCATTAAATCATGGTTTAATTCAGTAAATCATAATATTAAAACATGGAAGATTGAATAATAGCAATAATTTCTTGGTAACATGGTATAAAATCAATAGTACATGGAGATTCATGGATGAAATCATAATTTAAAACATAATAACTTGAAAATATCACAATTCTATAATTTAAAAGGGTTTCTTAGGATCCATGGATGAAAGGGATCCATGGATGAACATCTAACATACCTGGGATGATGAATTCAAAGGGATTGATAGCGAGTTCTTAAGATTTGACCTTGATTCTTGAGATCTAGGGTTTCTTGTTATTGAAAGAGGGATTTTTGATTGTGAGAGGAATTGAAATAATGATGACTACTTAGGGTGTTTAGGGGTTAAATTTTATGTTTTAGGTTAATTAGGGCTGTGAAAAAAAAAATACCCTTGAACAAATTTAAAAACGGAAGCTAAAAACTGACCATCCCAATTTATTTGGCCTTGGCGCAACTCGCCACTATCGTACCAAGCCACAGGAAATGGATAATTGGGACCTGGACAAACATCGCGATGCGCTAGCATCGCGTTAAGCTTGTGGATGCCAATTTTGCAACCTCCGCAATGCGCTATGATCGCGGAGGCCCACTGCAAATTGACAAACGGGAAATTGGCCTGCTCCGCGATGCACCATAATTATGAAGTCACACTGAAAATTGACAATTTTCATTTGGACTATCTACGGGACGTTCTAAGGGTTAAAATAACGGTGTTTAAAAACTGAAACTTAAAATCTCCATAACTTTTTACTCGGTTATCGGATTTAGACAAATTTTAATATCGTTGGAAAGCTAACTGGATTTCCTACGTAATGACAGGATCTAAACTAAAAAATAATAAGTATTACAAAAATTTTATATACGAATACTCATGTATTGGGTGTTAGATTATGCTAGGGAAATACGTTGTGTTACAATATCTCTCCTATGGGATCATTCGCCCCCGAATGAAACTGGTTAAGCTGAGGAAACTGATGGACTGAGCTTACACACTGAATATGTATGTATAATGCATGACTGAACTAATGCATGAATGCACAACTGACATGAACATGATGTGCGTCTGAAACTGAGCATGACAGAGAAAAGAAAATCTTAAGTAGATTGGTACATTATACTGAATCTGGATTTGTGGAGAAGAGATAAGGGTACTTGGTCTGCATATCTGCCTCTGCTTCCCAAGTGGCTCCTTAACGGACTGATTCCACCAAAGAACTTTGACTAGTGGAACTTCTTTGTTCCTTAGTCTACAAACTTCATGATCAAGAATTTTGACTGGGACTTCCTCAAAGGAAAGACTGTTCTGAATATCTACACTTTCAAAGGGAACAACTACAGCTGGATCACCAATACACTTTTTCAACAATGAGACATGGAACACTGGGTGTACTGAGGCTAAATCTAAAGGCAACTCAAGCTCATAAGCTACCTTTCTGAAACGATTGAGAACTCTGAAGGGACCGACATATCGGGGACTGAGTTTCCCTTTCTTGCCAAATCTCTTCACTCTTTTCATGGGAGAGATTTCAAGTACACAAAGTTACCGACCTCAAACTCGAGATCCTTTCTCCTCACATCGGTATACAATTTTTGTTGTCTTTGGGCAGCCCTAATCCTTTCTCTGATAACTAAACCTTTTCTAACGTATCGAACACCAGGTCAGACCCTACTACTATAGCCTCACCTACTTCAAACAAACCAATTAGAGATCTACATCTCCTACTATAGAGAGCTTCAAATGGAGCCATACGAATACTAGAATGATAGTTGTTATTATATGCGGATTCAATCAATGACAAATGGTCATCCCAACTACCCTTGAAATCAATAATGCATGCACTCAGCATATCCTGAAGAGTCTGAATGGTCCTTTCTTATTGATCGTATGTCTGAAGGTGGAAGGTTGTACTGAGGTAGACCTATGTACTAAGACCCTTTTGGAATGATTTCCAAAAGTGAGAGGTAAACTTAGTACCTATATCTGATATGATAGATAAGAAAACACCATACAACTTAACCAGCTCTCTGAGATAGATATTGTCATAGTCCTTAGCTGAATAAGTGGTATGGACTGGTAAGAAATAAGCTGATTTGGTCATCCTGTCTACGATAACCCAAATAGAGTCATGCTGATGACGGGTACGAGGCAAACTTGTTACAAAGTCCATGTTCACTTTCTCCCATTTCCATATAGGAATACTGAACTCCTGCATGGACCCACTAGGCTTCTGGTGCTCAACCTTAACTTGCTGATATGTAGAGCACTTAGCTACAAACTATGCAATATCTCTCTTCATCCCACTCCACCAATAGATCTCTTGCAAATCGCGGTACATCTTAGTGGCCCCTGGATGAATAGAGTAATGCGCCTATGTATTTCTGCAAGAATTCTTTGCCTCAAATTATCTACACCAGGAATACACAATCTACCCTGACAATTCAAAACACCATATCCCTCTTGGGAGAAAACCTCAACCTTCTAATCTCTGGCTGATTCTTTCAATTTAACTAGACTGGGATCTCTATCCTACTTTTCCTTCACCTCGAAGACTAGAGATGACTCTGAGCTACTTTTCACCCACATACTACCTTCTGCTGAATCGAGTAAATGGACACCTAGTCGGGCAAACTGATGAACTTCCTGAGCTAACTTCTTCTTACCATACTCAACATGAGCTACACTACCCATAGACATTCTACTGACAGAATCAACCATTACACTGACCTTGCCTAGATGATACAGAACACTTATGTCATAATTTTTCAATAACTATAACCACCCTCTCTGACACAGATTCAAATATTTCTAAGAGAACAGATACTGAAGGTTTTTATTATTTGTGAACACATCTACATGCACCCTATACAAATAATGCCTCCAAATATTTAAGGCAAAAACTACAACTGCTAGCTCAAGATCAAGAGTCGATAATTATTCTCATGGGGTTTAAGATATTTAGAGGCGTAGGCTATGACCTTACTTCTCTGCATGAGGACACAACCCAAACCTACTCTAGATCCATCACAGTACACAATAAAACTATCTGAACCGTCTGGTAGATTCAAGACTGAGCCTGAGGCGAGTCGAGTTTTCAACTCCTGAAAACTCTTCTCGTATGTATCTGACCACTGGAACTTAACTTTCTTCTAAGTAAATCTGGACATGGGGGATGAAATAGAAGAAAAACCTTCAACAAACCTATGGAAATAGCCAGCTAAACCTTAGAAACTCCTAATATTTGATGGAGAGATAGGTCTAGGCCAGTTTCTCACTACTTCAGTCTTTTGAGGGTCAACTCTAATGCCATCACCAGAAATAATATGACCAAGGAATGCTACTGATCTTATCCAGAATTTACACTTACTGAATCTAGCGAACAACTGATGAGCTGTAAGAGTCTGAAGCACTATACTGAGATGGTCCGCATGATTATTTCCGCTACGAGAATAGACAAGAATGTCATCCATGAATACTATGAAGAACACGTCTAATTACTGCTTGAACACTCAATTTATCAAGTCCACGAAGGATACTGAGACATTTGTAAGACCAAAGGACATGACTAGAAATTTGAAGTGACTATACTAACTTCGAAAAGCTATTTTTGGAATGTCATATTGTCTGACTCTAAGATGATGATAGCCAGATCTGAGGTCTATCTTGGAAAAATAACTGGCACCCTAAATTTGGTCAAACAAGTCATCGCTTCTAGGAACTGGATATTTATTTTTGACTGTGACCTTGTTCAACTGACGATAGTCTATGCACATTCTAAGAGAACCATCTTTCTTATGCATGAATAGAACATGTGCTCCCCATGGGGAGATGCTGGGTCTTATGAATCCCTTATCTAAGAGATCCTTTGATTGTTCTTTCTATTAGTGGAGTTCAGATAGAGCCATTCTGTATGGCAGAATAGATATAGGCTGAGTATTTAAGAGAAGGCCTATTTCGAAGTCAATTTCGTTTTTGGGAGGAAATCTGAGAAGATCTTTAGGAAATACATCTGAGAATTCATTTAATATTGGGACTAACTCAAGAGTAAGAGTTTCTGAGTTAGATTCTTTGACTCATACAAGATGGTAAATACACCCCTTTCGATATCATATTTCTGGCTCTAAGGTTAGAAATTAATTGACCCCTAAGAACTGTAGTACTACCCCTCTATTCAAGGATTGGTTCATTTGGAAACTGAAAATAAACTATTCTATTTCTAGAAACAACTGAGGCATAACATGAGTGAAGCCAATCCATACCGAGAATGATGTCAAAATCAATCAACTCTAACTCTATGATATCAACTGAAGTAACTTTTGGAGATATTGTGACCAGACAGTTCCCGTATACCTGTCTGGCTATAAAGGATACACCAACTGGGGTAGACACTGAAAAGGGATCTGCTAGATTTTCTGCACTAACTCCAAAATTAACAGCTATATATGGAGTTACAAAAGAAAGAGAAGCTCCAGGGTCTAGTAAAGCATAAACATGTAAGTGAAAGACCTGTAATGTACCAGTAACTATATAAGGAGAATTTTCCTGATCTTAGTGGGACTGAAGAGCATATAATCTGTTCGGAAGCTGACCATTGGTAGCACTGAAAGCGACACCCTGCTGAGTTGGGCAGCTGAATGGAATTAACGACTGATGGGACTGGACCTGTTGGCACATCACTACCTTTCAGAGTAACTAATCGATACTTTCGAATCTGATGGTCTGGCTTGCCACACCCGAAGCACACATCACTACCTGCTCTACACTTACCTTGATGGTGTCTACCACATTTCTCACATAGAGGATTCATACAAGCACTGCTAACACTGACCCGAGACTTAGAGCTTGGTGCCCTATCCCTATTGTCGTTTCTAAATTTATGTACTGGGGCACTGGCTAAAGAAGGTACTGGGGTTGAAGACTTCTGATGAAACTGACGGTTACCACCCTCTGAATTTGGCTGAGTCAAATTAAAACTACCCATCCTAGACCTCTTATTTTCTCTCTCTCTCTTTCCTAAATATTCTGCTCCTCTATCTATTGATCATGAACCATCAGCCTAGAAAAATCTATCTCATTAATCAGCATTGCGATCCTACACTCCTTGACCAGACTATCAGATACGTCAAACACAAACTTACTTATCTTGGACCTAGTGTCAGCTACCACATGAGGAGTATATCTATCTAACTGAGTGAACTTGACAGAATACGTCCACACTCATGCTGCCTTGCCTAAAATTAATAAATTCTAACACCTTGGCCTCCCTAAACTCTAATGGAAAGAATCTGTCCAAGAAAGTCGTGGAAAGCCCTTCCCATTCTATAGGCACTATATCAACACCTCTATCAACTTTCCACTACTTAAACCAAGTATGAGCTATATCCTGCAATTGATATGTGATGATAGGCGATATTACGCGCCTATATCAATATATTTTGCCCATATTTGTGCCATGTTTTGTTAACAAATTATATATTTCATGCACTTTTAGTCTTTTTTCCTATAAGTGAGTTAACGAACATGATTAGCAAAGTTTCAGGTATAAATGATGCAGAATTCAGCATTTTATGGCTTATTTGATGCCAAAGAAAGCTCACGAAGGAAGGAACGGGAGTTTGGATGCCTAAAGGACCAAAAGTGATGCATGGAAAATCTATCCCGGGCTAATACAACATTTCTGAAGACTTTGGGGACTAGCAGTAACTTATTAGGATTAGGATAATGATACATTAACCTAATACAATTGGGTTAAGTATTTCATTAGTTTATTTGGATTTGGATAATAATACATTAACTTAGTACAATTGGTTTAAGTATTTCCCTAGTTTAGTAGGATTTGGTTAAATATTTCATTAGCTTAGTAGGAGTAGGATATGGGTATTATAAATACCATATCATGCTAGAGATTTTTATCAATTCACCAATTCACCATTCACCATTCCCCCATTCCATTAATTTCCGTCCATCCATCCATCAAAACAATTCTTTTTATTAATTCTTATTACTTTCTCTTCATCTATTCTTAATTTCCGCAACAAGAGAATCGTTACTTTTGCAAGAAATCACGCCTAACGCCTACCACAGTTGTGCTACACGAAACTCATCTTTATTGTGGTATATTAACAGTGTCAATTGTGATTATCTTCGCATTCATGGGTAACTAAACTTCTCTGTTGGGGTTATAGAAGACGTATGAGATACTATCTATTGCTGTGAGTTTATGAGTTTGTGACACGTGTGCTGCTTATATCATTATTCTCTTCATCTTAATGCAAATTCTTGTGGCTGCAGACGCATAGAATAACGCCAGTATAACATTTAACTTGTTCGAAAGAAAGGTTATCTATCTGGAAAAGAGATAATGTCAAGGTAGTAGGACACCCTTTCCTATTAAAAAGCTCGTGCCGTAACTGGACTAACCTCTTGGAGAATTCGTACCGTTAGACACTCTTTAAGCTCGAAAGAGTTAAAGTAGAAATAATCCTCGAATAGGTCGAAAGATGCCTGGATTTACCATCGAATACAATTCTCTATAAGCACATGCATGTCACAATTCTACACACTCATAGCCAATAGAGACGTATAACTCAGAAGTTGGACATAACCCCAACGCTTCAATTCTCATTGTTTACAACTCACGTAACATTCTTTCTTTTTATTTTCAGCTTTTATTTTGATATTTTATTTAAATTACTTGCACGACAAGAATCCCCCCTCTTACGAGACTTGCACCAAAAGTTTAGTAATTTTGCTTACTTGTTGGCCAAGCTATTCCCTGTGGGATCGACACCCAACCCAGGTTGGGTTCTATATTTGCTAACGACCGCTTTACACTCCTACGAGAGCTATAGATTGAGCGTTATCAATATGCATCCAACTCGGCACTCTAACTAGACATCACCCCCATAGCATTTGTTACCTTTTGAACCATATCAAGGAATTCTTGCGGATTCTCTTTATACATGGATCATGTGAAGAAAGGAGGATTTAGCTGGGTGAAATATCAAATTCTAGTTTCAGCATTATTATCCAATAGGTTGGCTAGAACAGCAGTTGGCCATTCATTCTATGCTGCTGCAAAGTTTGCTAGAGTAGTGAATGCAACCCTGAATTCTGCGTAAGAGACATGCTCATCTAGAGGATCTGTCTGGATGGGCTAAGGGGCTGGTTGAGTTCCTATTCTTCTTGGGAGGCATGTTCTGTAAACGGAAGGAAGAAATGGATTAGACAGGAAGTTTAACTTGATCATGTAAAGCATGGAGTAATAAGTAGAGAGCATGGAATTTATAGATACTGATAATGCATGGAAATCTGTAAATACTGAGGATGCATGACCAAGAATATAACATAATTGAATAAAATCTATAAAATGAAATCCTGAAATCTATATGCTTTGGTCAAACAATACTAAGACTAAATAACTGAGCTGGGACTGTAGCTGAGACTATATCTGAGACCGTGGGAGGTATCATCTAACCGACATTTCCCAATTTGCATTAATAGGAGTCCAACTTGTAACTCCAGTTGGAAGGGTATTAATACCATGCCACAGGTACTAACAATGGTTGTATGGATCCACTAAACTGATATAATGTCCAAAGGACTAAGGATGTCAATCCTGAACTAATGGGTGACCTTTGCGAGATATTAAAGCCTAATCTAATGGGTGAATACTCATATCCTACGCTGGCTACGTAGTTATAGAGTATAGGCACTACTACTAACGACTCTGCCTATCTAACGGGGAAGCCGCTATCTCTACACTCGCTCAATGCTAAATGCTACTTCCAACTGAAAGACACTGAGATACTAGACCATTTTGAGTTGAATAACTGATATCTTACTATTCTGATAATGCTCATAATATAATCTAAAGACTATTCTATAATGTACTAAGACTAGACAAAATAAACAGCTATAGTTTTTTGGGTATTCAATACCCCCAGGACTGAAAACAATAATACTGAAAAGACACTAATGCTTGAAGACCAAAACATGAAGGCTTTTATTAGATAAATCACTCTTGTAGGCATTTCATCAAACACTTGTAGTTCATGGTTTTAAACAATCATAGGAATGTCATGGAATTTGTACGAATATTATGAATTTATCATAATAGCATTAAATTAGGGTTTAATTCAGTAAATCATAATATCAAAACATGAAAGATTGTATAATAATAATAATTTCATGGTAACATGGTATAAAATCAATAGTACATGGAGATTCATGAATAAAATCATAATTTAAAACATAATAACTTGAAAAGATCACAATTTTATAATTTAAAAGGGTTTCTTGGGCTCCATGGATGAAAGGGATCCATGGATGAACATCTCACATACCTGGGATGCTGAATTTGGAAGGATTGATAGAGAGTTCTTGAGATTGGACCTTGATTTTTGAGAGCTAAGGTTTCTTGTTCTTGAAAGAGGGATTTTTAATTGTGAGAGGAATTGAAATAATGATGACTACTTAGGGTTTTTAGGAGTTTAAATTTTGTGTTTTAGGTTAATTAGGGCCGTGGAAAAAGACCCTAATACCCCTGGATAAATTTAAAAATGGAAGCTGAAAACTAACCATCCCGATTTTTTTTGGCCTTAGCGCGATGCGCCACTATGCCAAGCCACTAGAAATGGACAATTGGGATATGGAAAAACATCCCGATGCGCTACCATTGTGGTAAGCCTGTGGATGCCAATTTGGCTACCTCCGCGACGCGTCATGATCGCGAAGGCCCACTGGAAATTGACAGACGAGAAATTAGCCTGCTCCGTAATGCACCATAATCACGGAGTCACACTAAAAATTGACAATAGTTATTTGGACTATCTACGCGACGCGCTAAGGGTTAAAATAATGGTGTTTAATGACTGAAACTTAAAATCATCATACCTTCTTACTCGATTATCGAATTCAGGCGAATTTTATATTGTTGGAAAGCTTACTAAATTTACTACGCAATGGCAGGCTCTAAATTGAAAAATATTGAGCATTTCAAAATTTTCATATATGAATACTCATGTATTGGGACTTAGATTATGCTAGAGAAATATGAGGTGTTACAATTTTTTTCCTCTTGGGGTGATAATCGTTGATAGATATATGATAACACCAGAAAGCATTTTCTATCTCTTCATCAAGCTATATTTTATATGAGACACCTTTCTCATTTTGGGTTGTAACATGATATAAGGAGCCAACACTTTCTCATCTTCCTCATGTTCCTTGGTGTAAACCATAGTATGAGCCTTTGCTTCTAATACCTTATTGCATGAAACAACCAGTTCCATCTGCCACCTCATTCTAGAAAGAATAAAACCTAGGAATCCTTTTTTATTTTAAGTGAAGAGTGCGTCATCATGCTTTGATGACTTCTCTGACTCTTGTTGCTTTTATTTTTATTTAGAGGTCCCAACCTTTCGAACACAGAAGTTCTTGCAGTTGGTTCTCCAAGTCGGTCAAAGACAGAAGACCTTTTGTTGGATGTAGTAGACTCTTCTTCTACAGTGATATAGTTACTAACCGCCCTTCTTATGGAGATACGAATTGTAGGTGGCTGCGTGTATTAGGTCTTCACGTGCCTACCTAGTTGTACCTTTCGACGGAAGTTTGCCTAACCTTGATGGCTCATTAGGATTTTATCCAGCCTTTACAAATAGCTTGTATGCATTTGGGTCGAAGCCCTCTTTCGTACGCTTTATAGGGAGTGTCATATCTTGTGGAATATTTTGATCCACAGACACTCCAAGTAGTCTTGAGGATGGATTTATTACGCCAATCCTCTTGATAGGTAAAGTTATCCCCTTTAGCAAATTATCTTGGGCATCACATGGGTGATCTTTCTCTTTCTTTACCTTTGGTACATAGCGAAGAATAGAAGTTGCCTTTTTGTCATAGGTGCAACACTTTCTTTATTCAAAGTGAAGAGGAGCTTTTTGGTGCGACTTTTTCGACAGTCACCACAACCTTCTTAGATGCAAGACCATCACACTTAATATTGGTGACATCTTCAAACCTTTTCTCATTCACAACATAATTCTTTAAGTATAATTTTGCATCGACAAAGTGTGACTCAACTTCAATGAATGACTTATCATCGGCAACTATCTTTCTTTCTACTCCTCCTTTGATATACTTCAAGCATTGATAGTAAGAGGACAAGATTATTTTGTTCTCATGTACCTAAGGCCTACCAAGTAATATATTGTATATATTTTTGGCATCGATCGAATGCATCAATATATTTGATTGAAAATCATCCATACGAATCCCCAACTTAACAGATCCCATGGCCCTCTGTCCCCTTTGGTTGAATCC
Source organism: Capsicum baccatum var. pendulum (assembly GCA_030864225.1). Taxonomy (NCBI): domain Eukaryota; kingdom Viridiplantae; phylum Streptophyta; class Magnoliopsida; order Solanales; family Solanaceae; genus Capsicum; species Capsicum baccatum. The sequence goes on from CM061561.1 coordinate 45,101,545, forward strand.
TTGGATTATTATACGCCTTTCATCTAGTTTGTCAATAGTGATGCCAAGTTATTTTACTATGTGGATAGGCAAAATGTTAACTTCAGATCTCTCATCAATCAAGATTTTATTTATCTTCTATCCTAGAACTTGACCTAACATATACAAGGGATGATTGTGTAGGGTTCCTCCAAGCAGAAGATCGTTAGTTGTAAATATGATTTTTGTATCACATACATGTGCCTTTTGGCCAAGAGTTTCATCAAGATTTTTGGAAGATGAAGGAACTTCCATGGGTAGATTTTCACCCTTCTCCCCCTCTTTGTTAGTATTAAAATAAGATGCCTTAATGTTGACTTAAGCAGTCTTTGCAAGAAACTAACTTGGTAAGAATTCTTCCAATGTTACTAGACACCGTGATTTTTGGTGGTGTCCATTACCCTTGTCTTCTTTGGAAGTTCAACCAACTTTGTTTCTTTGGTTTCTTTACCATCCTCCTTCTAGTTAACTACTCGGATGACTCTTTTCATAGACTCATCTTTCTGCGTCTACGCCTGGTCACCAGAGTCCAACCTTCGTCCTCGCCTTTGTCAACTGAAGACTTGTCCAGCTCTAATAGTTTCTTATTATGTTCTTCAGAACATATTTAGACTGGATCGAGCGAGCCAAAAGTGATAGATATTTGATGAGAACTGGTCATCTCATTGTCGAAGAAGATCTTTTTCTTCTTTGCCAGTTGCATGACTTTTTCTTTAAAGACAAAGCACTTTTCTAGTGGATAAATCACAAGCCTATGATATTTGTAATAATTAGGGTCATTGGTCCTTCTAGATTTTTTAGGCCACTTTATCTCTGGGAATTCAATGAGCTTATGCTCAAGGAGTTCATCAAAAATCTCAGCAACAGCAGAATCAAGGAAGGGATATTCCTTTTCTTGCATCTCCTTTAAAGTTTTCTAATTTGGCCATGCTCCAAAAGTCGTCTTCATACTTTGATTCTTGCTCACCTTCATGGTAACCTTCATACGAGACACGTCAATATTCATAAATTTCTTGTTGTCATTTTTAGGACAAATTTGCCCCATCCTTTTGGATCCTTCTTATCCTTTCCCCTTCGAGGGTCATGGATAGGCACTGCTCCTTTTCCAGTAGAAGACATGCTCAACTTCATGTAGTAAGCACGGGAAGCTAACTCTTTAAAGAATTTAGGCTTAATGCCTTGCAAGATGTAGAGAAGCTCCCAGTGTATTCCTTGGATGCATATCTCTAATAGAAGCTTCGTTGAGCCAATATTTAAAGTTTAACCTAGCATTTATCCATCGATTCATGAAGTCAATAAATGGTTCATCCTTTCTTTGCTGAGTATTAGTAATCTCTACCATGACCACTGTACGTCTTGTGCTATAAAATTGATTTAGGAACTCATGCTCTAATTGCTCCCAACTATCGATGGAGTTAGGCTCAAGGTCCATAGACCAATTAAAGGCATTTACCTTTAGGTAACGAACAAACTATTTGACAAGATAGTCACCGTAAGTTTCAACATTATTACATATCTCAAAAAAGTGTGAAATAAGTTGTTTTAGGTTCCCTTTGCCCTCAAATTATTGAAATTTGGGGGGTTGATAGCCATCAGGCATTTTGAAACAATCTATTCTCACAGTGTAGGGGTTGGCATACGCAAGGAAAGACTTGGTGACAACATCATACTTGTCTTTGAGGGTCTCTTTAATGAATTACTTCAAGTTGTCAATCGGGATTATTCCCTCAAAAGAAACTTGTACCTCATTAGTTAGTGGTGTCTGTTTCATAGGATGTTCTATCTCGTGAGCCTCTAGAGATTTTCTAGGTGCATGGCTAGACTCTCCATTTATCAGGCCGTACATCCTATATATTATCTTATCAATCCAAGTATCTTGATTCTGAACATATTTGGTCAGGCCCTCAATTGCCTTTGTCAGATTCGTAAACGCCTCCTCCATAGATGAGGCATCAGTCACCATTACTTGTATGATCACTGGAGACATTGGAGAGTAACATAGATTATTGCATAAGTTGATCTTTGAAGTTCTCAGCTTATGCGATGTAAGTGGAGATGATAAATTTGTTGAACGACAATTGCTCTTTTCGCCTGAGTATTTGGAATTAAAATGCTCGAGTAGAGCTAGATTCTTCTTAAGCGATTCCAACACACTATTTCATCCCTCCAAAGCACTTGTATTAGACTTCATTATTTTTGGGGTTGAAGATCCAAAATCTGGAGTTGGCGCGAACGACATTGGATGTGTTTGTTGTCCTAGCAAGCCTACCTTTCTCCTTGTGACAGCTCCCAAGCTTTCGAAAGTAACACCAAGGATTCTTTCTACATCATCAAAGAACTTAGAATCAGCAGCCTTGGAATAAGTTGATTGAGAGTTGACCTCTTTAGAAGATATTTCAGTGTTGTTGAACTTTGAAGTTGGAAAAATTGAGATGAGAGGTAGAGATTGTCCCACTGGGTGTTCCAGAATTTGTTGTACAATAAATTTTCGAGGCTGAAAATGATTAATCAAGGAAAAAAAATATTGCAACAATTAATTTATTTATTTCAATATGTAAGAGTTACAATCTCTATGAATTCTTTGATTCGCCTTTTCAAATATAAATTCAAGGGCTCTTAGCTTTATGTTGAATTTGAATTTGATTTGTTGATTTGATGGACTTGATCTTGACTTGTGCTTGAATTCAAGGGCTTTTGATCTTGATCTTGAATTTTGAGGTCTTGATCTTGAATCTTGATGAACTTGATTTGAATGTTTGAGGCTTGTAGAGAAATTGTGGCATTTAATCCACGAGCTTTCTCTTTCTTATTGTTCGAGTTCTAGGGGTTCTTTTCTGAATTATGAGACCCCTATCTATAGTTGTGGAAAGGTAGAGTCATGATGAAGATGAACTTCCTTTGATCAATCAAATTCAACTGACGTGGCACCTTTTATAGGCTTTTTATTTCACTAGGTCTGCTGCATCATTTTGACATGTGGCATGGTTCTATTGGTTCCTTCACTTGACTTGGCATTCCATATCATTCGACATGTGGCACTCCTTTTGTCCTCTAGAATATGACAATAGCTTGGGCTTAGCAAAGTGAGCCCATTATTTATAGCCCAAATTAATGGACGTGTCCAATAAATATTGGACCTTATTCAAAGCCATGTGTTTGATCTTAAATAATTAATTTAATAATATTAATCCGCAATATTAATTCGGTACTAATATATTTTGAATTTAATATAATTTGAATTGCGTACGGATTTAAATTTAATGACATTTTGATGTCCACAGTGAGTTTTTTCTACCTTTTATTTTCGTAAAATTTAAAATTATGAGTTTTTCTATAAAATATAAATTGTGAGTCATATTTTACATATTAAAAAGTTGAAACTATGATTTAAGACCAAATCACGATTTTTTGAAAATTTGATATGTCATCTCATGATTTAACCTTATGTATGAATGTTGATTTCAAATCATGAGAAGAAATCATATGACCACACACACACTTAATTCAGTTTGCTACCAATATTCCAAATTAAAATCAATGGTTGCAAATTGACATAATCTATATAGTAAAAGAACTCTAGTTGTGTCTTATATTATAAGAGACAGTTGAAGCAGCTGCCACGAGCTTCCGGTTATCCTGCTTGCCATCAAAGGCTATTTTTGTATTTTGCTTAGGCATATCTATCTGCAACTACATCCAGAGCTTATCTGTAATTACGTGCAGAGCTTACTTCCAAAGTTCTTCATCTCTCTCTGAAATTTTCAGTTCATACACTAATTTGTACCTCTGAAACAGTGCTTCACTCCATCTCTCTCTAAAATTTGTAGAGCATACACTAATTTCTAACTCTGAAATAGTGCTTCGCTTACTACTCATCCTTCTTTTAATTGGTTAGTTCTTTCTTTGTTTCTCATTTTGTGCTATCTTTTTAGTTGTTCTTATTAAGGGTTTAAATTGGGTTATCTACAGAAATTAAAAATAGAGTTTCAAGTAGTGTTTAAAGTAGTGGGTTTCTTTTATACCTAGCTGGCTATATCAAATTGATATAGAATTTGAGGTAAAACTTTCTCTTCGAGTAGTGGAAATGGGTTAAATTAGGGTTAAGGAATTAGATGCCGGTCAAGTGTTTGATAAAAGTAACGACGAGCTTTCACTAATGGAAATTTACTGTCACCATCTACTTATTGCTAATCTCTGTAAAATTTGGTAATTCTACTCCAATTCTATGGTTGTGCTGGACGATTAGGATGATCAAAAAGTTTAGAATTTCATTCGCTATTAAAATAAAGATATAGCAGTATCTGATCGGATCCTGGTCTGTGACATGGGTAGACAAGAATACTCCTTGGTATTAGCTACATCACTTTTTATATGGGATAGCTAATCTCATTAATTTAGTTCATCCGATAAAATTGTTATGTTTTATTCCGTCGGTGAAGCGCAAGACATTATTTTGACATTGGTATCCTACCAATCAAATAATCGTTAAGAAAATATGAGGCAACGGTGATAGAAAAAAACTATGTGTTTATTTTCGTCATCTTACTGCTGTCTAATAAGATCTTAGGCATCTGTGTAGAAAAGCAATGTGCTATCACTGTTTGCATTTTGTTGTCTTCTTCAATGGAACCAAATTTTTTGTGCTCTTGCTTTTCCTTTTCTTTCAATTTTTGATGCCTTCATGAAGAGTAATAATTTTTAAGTTCTCACCATTTCTTTGCTTTACTTTATTAGCTGCTCGAAAAATTTGATACCTAAAATTTCTACTCTATTAGAACTTCGTAGAAATAATAAGAAATGACTGAATGATAACAAGCAATAACATTCAATAATTTCTTAAGTTTTGATATGTACTATTTCATTTATACAAAGACAAAAAATAGCATAAGAAGTTTTGAAAATAAAACTGTTGCCTTAACATTAGGAAAGATCATTTTTTCTTAATAATTTCTTCTTAAAACTTTTCCATTGGTTGTTGATTGATGAAATACTTATAACCATGTCAAATTTACTTAGCACTGATACTTAGGGTAAATGAATACTCCATGTCACATATATAAAATAATACTAAACTTACCAACATCCATGAGTGTAGAAATATAATTAGCTGGGATGATATGGCTGGTAACCCCATAAAATGACTATCTCCTAAGTAACATAGACTTAGGCAAGGAGTTGGTAAGTGGTCAGTACAAATATTGGCACAGATAAATCAACTTGTTTTCCTAAGGCCCATATTACACTCATTTATCACAAGTACATTAACAAAAGTAGATACTCTGTGTAACATCTCAACAAATAAAGTCAAAAAAAATGACTCTGGAAAAACTTATCTAGGATGATATAGAAGAAGTATCTGATATATGGATTACTTTATATGAAATTATTGGAACTAAAAGCCACCTGATTAAATCTTGAGGGTTCGGTTTCAAAAGAGTAAAATAATACACTCTCCCTTATATATTGCAGATGCAAACCAAGTTGAATCGATATCGACAATATCCATTATACGTACAACAACCTGCTCTTATTTATGTTCGTACAAAAACAAAGGACATGACCTAGAAAAATAGACTTTCTGACCAGAAGCTAAGATACAGATGCAAATTCTCTTTGTTTAATTTAGTGTACTGAGTACTGAAGATTGGAAATTTTTTCCCTTGCTAAACAGTAGCACTTCGATACAAATATATATAGGTAGGATCATTATTTTAAACTATCTAATAGAAGATTAGTAATCTGTTAATCATGAACCATGGTTACATTTGTTTATAGATTTAGTTTACCATATCACTTGATAGCTATTTATTTTTCTTATTTATAGAACCTCCTCACACTTCACATTAATGGATGTTTAGCGAAATAATAAATGGACTCATTCAGTAAAGAAAAGTACTGATAAAAATGATAAACGCCATCAAATGTATGATCAGAAAACAGTGGCTGAAAAGAAGACATTACTGTGTCGGTGGAGGCATAAACCTCGTGAATCAATAACTCACCGTCTTCTTCAAAATGCCGTTCAAAATACCACTCCTAAAAAGTTAATCTACTCCGCAAGATCATCTTATGTCTCCCAAGTTGTTAACTCTACAAAATAGACTACACCCACTATACTAACTTCTTCTTCTTTCTCACAAATAGGTAGGCTTATATTTTCTATACGTTGAGCACAACCACAATCTATATCAACACAGAAGTAAAATACATATTTTAATATTATGAAGCTTTAGGTACATTAAATGAACAATACACTCCGACTTATGAACAAACTGTAACAGAAGAAGGTTAGTCTGGCTCTAACATCTTACTTACTTCTCATACGTACATATTGTATACTCATCTTTCCACATGCTTGAATAAATTTTCCCTTAAGAATATTAACCTTGTCAATCTTGTGTTCACTAAACTTATATTATACTTTCTGCCTTCACACATGCTGGCTATTGTTTGTACTAGCTATTCAACGTCAATTATGTATGAATATGTCACATGATGATCCCAACAAAGGAGAAAATATATGCAGCCCCTTTGTGGTTTATGAAATAGGTAACTTCAGTTTTCCATTATAAATTTCAACTTTGACATATCCGTGTGTTATTTTGATATATGGTTGTTTGCATATAAGGGGGCACATCAACCCAACCAATATCATCTTGGTTCAATACACCACTCGCAGAACAAACTCCTCTTGCCATAGAAGAACCACCTCCACTTTGCAAAATAGGTGCTATTATTAATCTTAGTAACACTGAGATATAAAAATAGTTTGTGCATTTTTCGCATTCTATTTCCAATCTGTTAATGGTATTCTTTTATCAGCTACCTATTGTCAACTATGTGTGAATAGGATCTGTGATGAACTAGAAAATAAAAAGAAAATATGCAGCCCTGTTATGATTTACAAAATAGGTAACTTTATCTTTGCATTATTTTTTACAACTATCACATATTATCTCTGTGCTATTGTAATGTATGCCTATTTGGATATAAGGGAGAATATCCAGCACATCTAAACATGTTCAGGCCTTGAATACAGTCCCCAACAAAGGTTTGCACAATTTTGCATTAGAATCATGTCCACTTTTCTCCCACATCAGTACCCTAATCACTCTAATTACATTTTTTAAAATTCAGATAGTAGACGAACAAAAAGGGTATGTCTCACCACAACCGACCAACAACGTAAATATGCCATTTTAAAAAAAGTTTCCAACTGTCAATATTGTGATGCAAAAAAGTTTGAATATGAATCTTCTGGATTTTGCTATAGCAACGGCTCAATAAGGCTGACATCACATAAAATGCCAAATGAATTATCAAAGCTATACTTTGAAAAAAACTGAGGAATCAAAAAAATTTTGAACTTATATTAGAACATGCAATAATATGTTTCATTTACTTCACTAGGTGTAAAATATGAAAAAGAGTTGGCGAAAAGAAACTCTGGTATTTACATATTCAAAGTCCAAGGAAAGATGTATCATTTTATAGATGACTTGCTTCCTTCAAATGATAAACCTCAAAATTTACAATTATACTTTTATGATCATGATAATGAACTACCCAACAGAATGGCTTGCTCAAATAAAGTTGTTAAATCAGTAGTGCAAAAATTAATGGACATATTGATAGTAAATCCATATAATATTTTCCTACGCTCTCTTTTGAATGTTGCCAACTTATCAGATTTCTATATTGCACTTAGATGTGACTCAACTTTAGATCAAAGAACATAATTTACCCACTGCATCAGAGGTGCTGCAATATGGGTTGAAGAAAATTCTGTGCATTCTATTTTTACACCACATATTCGAATTTGCACCCACACTAATAAAACTCAGTTAGTAAATTATTATTATGGATACTATGATCCACTACAGTACCCATTATTGTTTCCTTATGGAGAAAATAGATGTCATTGTGGAATCAAAAGAATCTCTCAAAAAAATAATCTAATAAGGCGTATAACTCATTGTGAACACGAGGAACTGCCCAGTATATCAAATATGAGTTCAATAGATGGATTTCTTTATATGAAAGTTGAATCAATGAAAAAAGGAAAATGGAAAAGAGATATAGTATCTTGTCGAGAATATTACTATTATAAATTTCAAATAAGAGATAATGAAAGAAAAGAGGTACTACATTATGGAAGAATATTTCAAAAATTTATAGTAGATATATATATATATATATAAATCTTGAAACACAAAGATTAGACTTTTTCTCACTCAATCAGGATTTATTTAGAGTTGAAGTATTTTAAGGGATCCTTGATATGTTAAAGTATGGAGAAAGGGAAGCCTCTAAAATTGGAAAGAAAAATATTCTTCCTGTAACTTTTATAGAAGGGCAAAGGACATGCGGCGACCATATATGAATGCAATTGCATTAGTACAATCTTTTGAAAAACCTGATTCATTTATAACAATGACATGTAACCCATCTTAGCCTGAAATAAAATAACAGTTACTATTTATTGATGAGGTGTAAAATAGGCTTGATTTGATAAGTAGAATCTTCAGAGCAAAAGTTGAAGAACTAAAAACAGATATACTGAAAATACAAATTTTTGGAAATAATTCTGCTTTTATGTATACAATAGAATTTCAAAAACATGGTCTTCCTCATGCTCATTTCCTTATTATACCTGCTAATGAACATAAATTACTGACTCTTGAATCTTATGATATATTTGTTTATGCTGAATTGCCTGATTCTATTACAAATCGTGATTTGTACTTGCTAGTTGTTAAACATATGATACATGGTCCCTGTGGAAAATTAAATCCTACAAATAGTTGCATGAAAAGAAAGGTCGTTGTAAATTTCAATATCCAAAAGACTTTGCTGAAAAAATATCCAAAGGAAAGAATTTGTAACGCCCTGAATCTGATACTCAGAATGCTACACGGTGCTCATAATCCCAAAGGACCACAAGATAACCCATGACTGATATCTGTAACTAGGGGTATACAAACCAAACCGTTAAGTCAAACCAAACTGATGAATCAAACCAAACCGAAGAAAAAAATTGACTTATGGTTTGGTTTGATTGGTTTGGTGTTAAAAAAAAAACGATCATTCTTGGTTTGGTTTGGTATTAGCAAAAGTAACTGAACCTAAACCGAACCGACATAATACATATATAATTTTAATTTTTTATACGTAAAAAAATATTACTTAAAATCTACTTTCTAATTACTTTTATAACTTTTTTATATTCAGAATATAGATATATATTCTTGGGTCTTTAGTTATAATATTTAAAGAAAAGGACATGAACTGATCATTTTAAAAAGAAATGGCCCACACTATGAAAATATGGACAATTGGAACCAGTCGACCCAATTTATTTCCTTTTTTTAGTCACTTGGCCCAAAACCACTATCCTTACACAATTAAGAAAATTAAATGTTCTTTATAGTTGTTACTCTTAAATCACTTTTCTTTTCTAAATATACTTTCTCAAATCTTCTTTTTTTCTCCTCTAATATACATCGATCAATCTACTGTATTTTATGATCAATATCAAAAATTGATTTGTTGTTTCTTGCATTGGAGCATTAAAAACTATGGACATGAAGCAAAAAATAGGAAATAAAGGAAAGTTAAAATTAACGGGTAAAGCGGTCAATTTTGACCTCAAATTTGTTGTTAATGATGATTATTTTACAGAATCATTACATACAGGTTTGTACTTGAAGCAATGTCATAGTTCTTTAAACTTGAAGAGGAAAAAAATAAAATAATGAGGTCTCAAGGTAAGAGAAAAGCCATGTCTTGGTCCATGTTCTTCTCAGAGGCTGATTCAATCACGGTGAGTCGAAGACGTTCTTCTTAGAGGCTGACTCAATCACGGTGAGTCAGTGATGTTTTGATGCATGTAAAGATAAAAAAAAAAGAATATGCCAATAGATACCCTTTTATACCAGATTGATACACATTTTTTAAAAGAGGTACAGGGAACCTTTGCATGCACATACAGTCTCTATACCCAATTGATACTCTTTTATACCAGTTTGATACACTTTTATACCATATTGATACACTTTTTTTAAAAAAAAAGAAGGGGAACCTATGGATGCATATACAGTCTTTATACCCATTTAATACATTTTTATGTCACATTGATACACTTTAATACAACATTGATATACTTTTTTAAAAAGGGAGAAGGAATTTTTTGCATGCACATGCAATCCCTATACTCAGTTGATACTCTTTTATACCACATTGATACACTTAAATTCAACATCAGATATCCACTGACCTTCGTATTTTATCATTATTGAAACTAAAACTGAAGTTGAAGCCATTATTTTGTATCAATTTTGAGCAAATTTACAATGGCAAAAAATTATAGGAAGCTAATTGAATACAAATTTTTAGAGATTTTATACAAAATTTATGAAATAAGAAAGATTAATTGAAGTATCAAAAAGGGTAAAAGAATGGAGGTTTGGGAGTTTAAATGGAAAGGAAATTGTGAATGAAAAGGAAAGAAACAAAGAAAGAGAAAGTTTCTTTAACGACATTTTCGATTATGTTTAAGCATATGACAGTGAAGGTTAGCTAGTGAAATTAGTTTGTGGCTCTTCAAGGGTATTTAATTTTGAGTGCTATTTTTATGATATTATTTTAGTTTTAGGTGCTATTGTTGTCCTTTTCCCTAATATTTATCCATTAGTAACAAATTAATACAAAATACAATATTAATATAAAAACCTATAACTCTTCAATTGCTTCACTTTACATTTTACTTTCCAAGTTTTCAGAGAGTTCTCATTATTTCCTCATCTTACTTTCATCTTGCTTTTCTTATTCTCCTCATTCGTGAAGTTTGATTTAGGTTTGTTTCTCTTCTTTATCTTTTTTCTTGTGAAATTATGGTATAGTTAATTATTTTATGGAGTTAAATTTTTAATAAGTTGTCTCCAATTCTTCATTCTTCTTTATGCTCACATTTTATTTGAAGGAAACTTTCAGATAAACTATTGTTACTAGTGACTTACAAATTGAACCACTGAGTATCCACATAATATTACTTTGAGAGATAGTAGTTAAAACATCTTAATAATTTACCAACTTAATTTTAATTGGAACTACTGTATGACCATTGTTTTTTTAATCTTTTTATTGAAAACATTTAATTTTTTCTTCAATCACATTATAATTGGAAAAAAACAGAAAAACCAAAAAAAACAAAAAAAATGATTAAAACCGAAATATAAAAACCAATTGTATATTGGTTTGATTTGGTTCATAGATTTAGAAAACTGACATTGTTGGTTTGGTTATATTTTAATGAAAAACTGAACCAACCCGACCTATGTACACCTCTATCTGTAACTAAGCCCTAAATAATAATGGTAATATCATAAATACGAAAACATGAACTAAAAGGCCATAAGGTTCAATACTAATACATAACTGAAAGCCTCTAAAATTGAACTGTCTGAATAAAGAGTTGATGGGACAATCCCCCAACTAACCCCATTTGCTAAAATAAACTAAGTACTAAATGAATTAAATAATCAAAGCATAACATCCTCGAATGATGAGGACTCACTGGTGACTCTGACTACTAAAACTGGAATGCTACTGATACTCTGGAGTGCGTGCTTCTGAACCTATGGTATAAAACACCATATCATAAAGGTGTCAGTACAATTGAATGTACTGATATACACGTGAGGTAGGCTTAATTCAATGGTTCATATGCATGAACAATACTAACTGACTGAATAACATAAATGTGAGAATACGTGCATGAATACGTAATTGTATCTGAGATCGTGAAAACGCTGACTCATGAATTCTGATAATGTGGATTTACTGATATCTGGGTACTAATACTGGGATACTGAAATGCTAAGTCTACTGAGTATTGAGGAACTAATTTCATATTACTGATAAAGGAATGACTATTTTTGACAGTTCTAATTATGAAGAACTAGTCTGATTGACTGTATCTGACAGTTCTGAAATTCGAATATTGGTAACATGAATTTTGTATAATTAATATACTATTAACTAGGTGTCTATGTCTGACATTCTGATTTTGATAGAACTTGATGAGTTTTGTACTAAGCTGAGTAACTGTATCTGACAGTCCTGAGACTATAGAACTGAAATGAGTTCTATTACGGAGACTGGATCCGAAACTGAGACTATGAGAGGTAATCATCTAACTGACATGCCCCAAAATTGAACTGGTTGGGTCCAACCTATAACCCCATCTGGAAGGGTGTCAGTACAATGCCATGGTAAAGACAAGCTGTAAGTAAACCCTCTCTCAAAAGGAGCTCTTCCGTCAACCCCTTATAGTAGGAAGAACTCAAATGAGGTGTATAAATCCCTAAACTAGTAGGGTACATCTAAACCTACGCTAGGTACAAAGTTCTAGAATAGAAGGATTGCTTCTAAGGATCACGACCTCTATTGACTAACAGGTGAGTCCCCATCCTTGGGTCCACTCGATACCAAATCCTACTCCCAACTGAAGAGACACTGAACTGATTTAAACTGAACTGAACTATTAGTAAAAGTATCTTTTAGCTGATTTGAATAAAGTTCACTAAATTCCATTGACTGGCGGAATACTACTGAGATCGGATAACTGACTGAGAGTACTGAGTTTTCCTGAGTTATGTAACTGACTGAATTCTAATGATCATGGGTTGAATGGGACTATCGAGAAAATTGACACTGGCACTAGGCATACAGCTAAATTGTCGGGTACAAGTACCCCCAGGACTCGATAGCATGAAATTGACAAGACTTGACACTTCGTGAACACATACCTAATATCAACAATTCATAATAAATAAGTTGGGGATTTCATGAAACACATGGTTGTCATAATATTGTACATGGATGGAATTGCATATAGACATGTCATACTTTCATCAACCTAATCTCATGAACATTCCGTCAAATACTCATAATGCACATAATATCATGAAAGTCAGTCTTAGTTATAAGGGTAAAGCATGTATCTATTATTTGAGTCACAATTGAGCTATAGTACCCAATTTTTATCCTCCTAGCCATTTTGTCAAACACCTACATGCACAACTTAGGACATAGGTGAAATCATAAAATTACACATCATAAACAACTCAATTCATGGATTTCATCTTGCATGCTAACGTAGTTTCATGAAAAAACATACAAATTCCAACTTGGGAATCATATAATAAGATAAACATGGTTACAAACAACCCACAATATAAATATCATATTTTATAATTTGAAAGAGGGTTCTTGGACTTCATGGATGAAAGAAATCCATAAATAAACACTTGACATACCTTAGTTCCTGATTTTACAAAGATTGACGAAGAGATTCTTGACTTTGAATATTGAATTTGAATCCTCAATTGAAAAGCCTAACTTATTCTTGAGAGAGACTTGAGAGAAACTCTATATTTTGGGTGAACTATGGACGAATCATGTGTTATTGGGTTTATCTAAGGATGGGAAATTGACCCTTTTGTCCGTAAAAATGCGGACATTTAATGACTAAAAACTGGGTGCCGATGCTACAAGCGACGCGGTGCGTAGATGGCTACAACGCGATACTTGATGCATCATGGCATGATCACGTTGAGCCTCAAAAATTTTGGATCTGGCATCCTGCACAAATGTTGACCAATGCGATTGGCGACGCGGCGTGCCATTATCGCATTGGTCCATTGTTTTGGGAGTCCGAACATGATCTAAATGTGTTCCAAAAAATTTGAAACTTATCTGGGAACACCTATTAACCTTCCTGATCATGAACTAATAAAAATACGGACCATTAAAGGACATTAAGGTGGTGATATGTGATTACCAACTTTCGAAGGCCAATAATAGGCTAAGTCTGGGAACCTAGCTAGAATTTTCTAAGTCTGGGACCCCTTAACAAGCTTAAAGGACTAAATTAATCTTTAGGATTTTACGGGGTCTTACAATATCTTCCCCTTGAGAACATTCCTCCTCAAATGAGACTGAATGTGCGAGAAGAAAAGATAAACTGGCGTATAAACTGAAAATGAACAACTGGAACATAATTCCATGACTGACATAACTGATAAACTAAATGTATCATACTGAACATGCATATATGATGCAATGGTAATTGATACTAAGTTTATAATGGAAATCTTATCATGAAAATGGATAAGTTCAAGGGAGACTGTTTCTAAAAATTGAAAATGCTAATGAGCCTGAAATTAATTACTAGATATGCACGAGCAGAAACACATGAACATAATTATTTCTGGAACGTGATACATGAGATGGATATCGTGATCTGAACTGATTACCTTAAATACACGGGTTACGGCTGAGGTCAGAGTTTGAGGGTCAACTCATGTGTACTCCTTACCCAAAACTGGATTCATTACAAAAAAAAAGAGCGGCCCGTTTATGTCATAAAATTTCAAGGAATTATAGTGTATCTCCCCTTTAGGACACTAGGTCCCTCAAAAAATACTAATTTTGCTAAGATACTGAGGAAAACTAGGGCGATGTACAAGGCACCAATGAACTGAATCGCAGCTAGATATCCGAGATCTGAAGCTAAGATAAAGTAATTAGACCTTACGCACTACAACTGATACTACTAAAAATATTTACGTGGGTACTGAGCACGAATGAATAAATATATACTAACTTTATCTAATTAACTGAATAACTTATATCTGAATACTGGGCGTGTAAGACTGAACTGTACTTAGTCTAGATAGTTGGACTGAGACTATAGGGTATTATACATAGGAGGTAATGACTGACTAGAAAACATGAGGTAACTGAGCATGAGTGAGGGGAAACTGTATTACCATAGGAACATAAGACTAGGCATCTAATAATGATTTAGAAATACTCTGTAAACTTAGGTACTGTAATACTAATAACTGAGTAACTTATGGCCATATGCTATGGTCGGATAATCTTAAAATTGGACTGAGTTTCTGATCTGACTACTTGACTAGGACTGGGATTGATATTGTAGCTAAGACGGTAATTGAGACTGTAACTGTAACTAAGACTATAACTGAGACTGAATGTTGGTTTTCTATAACTGAGGGTTAGACTGGTATGGGATTATTGAATTTTGATGGCTAAGTAACTGATAGTTGAATGCCATGGTTCTGTAGGACTATTTGAGTCCTTTACTGAATATTGATTACTAAACTGACAGTGTAACTGAGGACTATGGAATAAAACATTAACACTACAGATTCACCAAGGAATCTAAACCAAGGGTATACGTGGCATAATCTGAGTTTGACTGAACACTAGGAGTGAAGTCATGAATCGTGTGCTAAGCATATTGTAAAGCATGACATGAGTGCATGAGTCATGAGCTGCACAAACTGGGTTTGGAATTTTTGAATTCGTGGAACATGATCCGCAATATTGGATGAACTTGGACTCCTCATACGAGGAACATGAAACACACACTATTCTATGAAAAGTGCATGGATATAAACTGTATTTGTGGGACTGAAATGAAAAGCATGCATAAGTATCATGACGGTTGAAGTACAAAACTTTGCACTGAGATAGGAATGGGTCGAGAATTATCTTTCCTTATAGATTTCCTACACATACTGGTATTACTACTGGAACCTGAAGGCCAAAAATTTAGCGATTTCATAAATGGACAGTTCTTGTATACCTATCAAGCTGTGTTAGACTGACTCACTGGGGTGGGAACTGTAAAAAGGTCCTGTTAACATTTGGTCTAACCTTAAAGTTGACTGCTATGCAAAGAGTTACAAAAAAAAAAAGCCTCCTGAATCTGTAGAAACGTAAAAATGTAAATGAGGGATATATAACATTCAGTGGCTGCATTAGAAGGACTTTCCTTATCTTTTTGGGACTGAAGTGCATACTGTTTGTTTAGGTGTTACCCCCTGATAGCACTAGAATTTGCACCCTGCTAATTCAGGGGACCGGACTGAGTTGAAAGACGAGCGTGCTTACTTCTAGGTCCAGGCCTAGGACAATTTCAGAACTTGTGACCTGTCCTTCATATTTGAAACATACATCACTACCGGCTCTACATATACACTTATGATGCTTACCATACTCTTCACAAAGTGGATGAGTAAAACTCTACTCTCACTACCCTGGGCCTTGGAGCCTGGTGCCCCATCTCTACAGTTATTTTTAAACTTTGGTACTGGTGCACTAGTTAAAGATGGAATTGGGGCTACAAACTTCTGTCTATACTAAGAACGGTTACAACCCTACGATCCTGGCTGAGAAAAACTAAAACTACCAGTTTTGGCCTTCTTATTTTCCCTCTCCTTCTTCTTAAGTTTCTGCTCCTCAATCTGTTGAGTATGGACCATAAGACTAGATATGTCCATTTCATTTATCAACATCCCAGTCCTGCACTCCGTAACTACTCTACCTGATATCCTAGACACAAACTTATTCATTCTAGATCTACTGTCTGCTACTACATGAGGAGCACACCTGGTTAATTGAGTGAACTTGAGGGAGTATTGTTTGACGCTGATGCTACCTTTTCTGAGTCTGATGAATTCTAACACTTTGGCTTCTTTCTTCTCTAGGGGAAAGAATCTACCTAGAAAGTCGTAGCAAACTCTTCCCATTCTATAGGCTCTGCATCTACACCCCTGTCTACCTTCTACTGCTTAAACCACATATGGGCTATATCTTGTAGCTGATAGGTGGCTAAATCTGAACTCTCACTGGAAGTCACTCCATTATATCTGTGACTTTCTAAAATTGGTTAAGGAACTCCTGTGGATCCTCTTCAGACTTAGAACCGAAGAACAGGGGAGGATTCATTCAGGTGAAGTCCCAAATCCTGGCTGCAGCAGAATTAGCCACTGGGTTGGCTAGAACAGCAGTTGGCCAGTTATTTTGAGCGAGTAGTGAATACAGTTCTTAATTCTGCATGAGAGACATTCTCATCCAGAAGATCTGCCTAGATGGGCTGAGGTGCTGACTGATTCCCTATTCATCTTTTGTTAGCCCTTTTGGGAGGCATGTTCAGTAAATGTAAGAGAAGAAGGGATTAAATTGAGAGTTTGATTGGACATCATGCTCACTCGCACGACATGAATACTGAAAGAAGGAAAACTGTTCCTAAAACATCTCATAGCCTCCTGCACATAAATGTGGTGCACAACACACCCATGTACAAGACCCTACTAGATGCATCTTTTCAGACTTCATAGGATGTTGTTGAACCTTAGGCTCTAATACAAAGTTTGTAACGCCCCAAATCTGGTATCCAGAATTCTACACGGTGCTTATAATCTCGAAGAACTACAAGTTAACCCATGACTGATATCTATAACTGAGCCCTAATAATAATGGTAATGTTATATATGTGAAAACATAAACTGAAAGGCCATAAGGTTCAATACTGATACATAACTGAAAATATGGTATAACAATATCAAAACAACTGAAATAACTATCTGAACATGGTGCAGTCTAAAAGCCTCTAAAATTGAACTGTCTGAATAAAAAGTTGATAGGACAATCCCCCAACTAACCTCATCTGCTAAAATAAACTAAGTACTGAAAGAATGAAATAATAAAAAAATAAAATCCTCGAATGATGAGGACTCACTGTTGACTCTGACTACTGAAACTGGAATATTGCTGATACTCTGGAGTGCGTGCTTTTGAACCTATGGTATAAAATACCTTAGTGCAAATACATCAGTACGATTTAATATACTGGTATGTAAGTGAGGTAGGTTGAATGCAATGGTTCATATGCATGAACAATACTAACTGGCCAAATAAAATGAATGTGAGAATACATGCATAAATACATAAATATATCTGAGATCGTGATAACACTGACTCATGAATTCTGATAACTTGGATTTACTGATATCTGGGTAATAATACTGAGATATTGAAAGACTAAGCCTATTGAGTACTGAGGAACTAATTTCATATTACTGATAAAGGAATAACTGTTTCTAATAATTTTGATTATGAAAAACTGATCTGATTAATTGTATCTGACAGTCCTGAAATCTAAATACTGGTAACATGAATTTCATATAATTAATATACTATTAACTGGGTGACTGTATCTAACAGTCCTAATTTTGATGGAACTAGCTGAGTTTCGTACTTAGTTGAGCGACTGTATCTGACAGTCCTAAAACTGTAGAATTAAACCGAATTCTATTAGTGAGACTGGATCCAAAACTGAGATTGTGGGTGATAATCATCTAACCGACATATCCCAAAACTGAACTGGGGGGTCCAACCTGTAAGCCCAGCTGGAAGGGTGTCAGTACCGTGCCACGGGTAAAGACAAGCTGTGAGTAAACCCTCTCTGACAAGGAGCTCTTCCATCAACCCCTTCTAGTAGGAAAAACTCAAATGAGGTGTATAAATTCCTAAACTCGTAGGGTACATCTCAACCTACGCTGGCTACATAGTTCTGGAACACAAGGATTGCTTCTAAGGATCACACCCTCTACAGACTAACAGGTGAGTCCCCATCCTTGGGTTCGCTCAGTGCTGAATACTACTCCCAACTAAAGAGACACTGAACTGATTTAAACTAAACTGAACTGTTACTGATAGTATCTTTTAGCTGATTTGAATAGAGTTCACTCAATTTTGTTGACTGACAGAATACTACTGAGATCGGATAACTGACTGAGAGTACTGAGTCATGTAAATGACTGAATTCTAATAATCATGGCTTGAATGGGAGTGTCATGAAAACTAACACTAGCTCTAGGAACACAGCTAAATTCTTAGTCACAACTACCCCCAGGACTCGATAGTATTAAACTGACAAGACTTGACACTTCGTGAACAGATAACCAATATCAAAAATTCATAATACAATAAGTTGAGGATTTCATGAAACACATGGTTGTCATAATTTATACATGGATGGAATTGCATATGGACATTTCATACATTCATCAACCTAATCTCATGAACATTCCATCAAATACTCATAATGTACACAATATCGTGGAATTCAGTCTTGGTCATAAGGGTAAAGCGTGTATTTATTATTTGAGCCATAATTGAGCTACAATACCAATTTCTATCCTCCTAGCCATTTTGTCAAACACCCTACATGCACAACTTAAGGCATAATTAAAATCATCAAATTACACATCATAAACAACTCAATTCATGGATTTCATCTTGCATGCTAACGTAGTTTCATGAAAACACATAAAGATTCCAACTTGGGAATCATACAACAAGATAAACATGGTTACAAACAACCCATAACATAAATATCATGTTTTATAATTTGAAAGAGGGTTCTTGGACTTCATGGATGAAAGGAATCCATAAATCAACTCTTGACATACCTTAGTTCCTGATTTTACAAAGATTAACGGAGAGATTCTTGAATTTGAGTATTGAATTTGAATCCTTAATTGAAAATCCTAACTTGTTATTGAGAGAGACTTGAGATAAACTCTATATTTTAGGTGAACAATGGTTGAATCACGTGTTATTGGGTTTATCTAAGGATGGGAAACTGACCCTTTTACCCTTAAAAATGCGGATATCTAATGACTAAAAATTGGGTGTTGACTCTACAAGCGACACGGTGCGTTGATGGCTGCAATGCGATATTCGATGTGTCGTGCCATGATCGCATTGAGCCTCAAAAGTTTTGGCTCTATCATCCCGCACAAATGTTGACCAACGCGATTAGCAACACGGCGCGCCATGATCGCATTGGTCCACTATTTTGGGAATTCGAACATGATCTAAACGTCTTTTAAAAAATCCAAAACTTGTTCGGGAACACCTATTGACCTTCTTGATCATGAACTAATAAAAATACGGATCATTAAAGGACTTTAAGGTGGTGAAATGGGATTTTCAACTTTTGAAGTCCAATAATAGGCTATGTCTGGGAACCTAGCTAGAATTTTGTAAGTCTAGGACCCCTTGACAATCTTAAAGGACTGAATTAAGCTTTAGGATTTTACGGGGTCTTACATAATTCATGTCCAATATACAAAATAAGAAGAACCAAAGAATACACTGAAAAGAAAGGCTTTTCTCTAGATAATTTGTGGGTAGTTCCATATAATCCCTTTTTACTATACAAAGACAACTGCCATATGAATATTGAAGATTATTATGATATTAAAGTAATCAAATATATCTACAAATACATATGTAAAGTACATGACAAAATCTCATTTCAATTACATAGCAATGATATAGATACCGATGTAAATGAAATTAAAGAATACCAATCAGGCAGATAGGTTTTGCCTCCTGAGGCAGCCTGGAGATTATTCAGATTCACAATAAGTGAAATGACTCTAGCTATATTCCATATTCAATTACATTTGAAACGACAACAATTTATTTCCTTTAAGAGTATTGACAGAGTCGATAGGATTTTAAATAATCCAATGCTATGAAAAACAATGTTAACCGAATTCTTTACTATGAACAGAAAAAATCCTAATGCTATACAACTATCATTACTATATAAAGAATTCCCTGAATATTTTGTATGGTCACCAAAATACAAAATGTGGACACGTAGAAAACAACATTCTGTCATTGGCCGTGTTGTAAAATGTCACCCAACAGAAAGAGAAAGATATTACCTCAGATTAGTATGATGAATGTAAGAAGACCAAAATAATATGAAGATTTACTTACAGTGGATGGTAAGTATTGTAGTACATTTAGAGAATCCGCAAAAAAAAGCTTGTTACACTGTGATAATAACTTAATAGAATGCATGTTTGAAGCTATAAGTTACCAAATGCCATATAGTTTAAGGCTTTCATTTGCAACTTTATTGGTCTATTGTAATCCTACTAATCCAAAAGAAATATGGAAACAATTTGAAGGTCCGATGTCAGAAACTTCCAAATTTTGCCTAACATGGATACAAAAGATATTAGGTATATGGTTTTGAATCATATCAATGATTTTATTCATTTAATGGGACATGATATTAACGAATATCAACTTGTTGTGGAGAGAATAAAACCTTCAGTGGTTATTAAAGAAGCTAACAACTGTCTAGTTGAAAGAAACATGATTGTTAGAGAAGAAGATTTACTTCTACAGGAAAAACTAAATATTCAACAATGAATAGCTTATGATATAATTCTCAGTAGAATATTTTCCAACAAATTAGGAGCCTTTTTCATTGATGGACTGGGAGGAACGGGTAAGACTTTCTTATATCGAGCTTTATTAGTTGTTGTACACTCAAGAGTTTTCCTTGCTTTAGCAACAGCAGGTTCGGGTGTTGCAGCTTCAATTCTTCCTGAAGGACTAACTGCTCATTCCTGTTTTAAATTTCCTATTGAAATAGTTGACTAATTTTCTTGTAACATTTGTAAACAAAGATCGCTTGCAATTTCAATATGTGATGCCAAATTTATTGTGTGGGATGAAGTATCTATGAACAAAAAGAATTTAATTTAAGCTTTTGATATTCTGTTGAAGCATTTAACGGATACAAACACCCTATTTGGTGGAAAAGTTGTTTTCCTTGGTGGTGACTTTAGACAAACTCTCCCTGTTGTTCGAAGTGGAAAGAAAGATGATTTTATTTGAGAAAGTTTATTATATTCTAAAATTTGGAATCTACTTGAAAAACAACGTTTATCTGAGAATATGCGAGCAAAAATAGATCTGATATTCTGTGAATATTTGCTAAGAATTGGAAATGGACAAGAAAAAACATATAACAATGACAAAGTTAAAATACCTGATTGTTTTATTATACCTTTTACTTATGAAAATGAATCACTGGATGTATTGTTTAAACTAACTTATCCAAATCTACATACATTCTCCTCTAATGTATCTTCAATGACTTCACGCATGATTTTAACAAGAAAAAATGACTTTGTTCATGACATGAATGATTTTCTTATAGGTCAATTTCCCGGTGATCTTAAACCATATGTTGCATTTGATGAAACTATTGAAGTAAACGACCAAAGTCAATATGAATATTTTCTACACACTCTACATCCAGCCGGTTTACCCCATACAAATTGACATTAAAAAAATTATCCTGTTATGTTATTACGAAATTTAAATCCTTTTGAGGTCTTATGCAATGACACACGACTTATATGTGTTGATCTTCAAAAACATGTTATAAGTGCTACAATTTCAAGTGGAGACTTCAAAAATACATATTTATTTATTCCAAAAATACCATTACTATCATCTGCAGACGAAAAATTACCTGTTCCCTTTAAATGAACACAATATCCTTTGTGGTTAAGTTTTGTTAGGACAATAAATAAAGCTCATGGTTAAACATTGGATTTTATTGGAATTTATTTACGGGAACCTATTTTCTCGCATTGACAACTCTATGTAGCGTTATCAAGAGCAAGAAGTTCCAATGACATAAAACTATTAATTTGACCATCAACACCAGATGACGACAATGATCATTCAACTTACAACGTGTTATACAATAAAATCATTCAGAAAGCGTTTACATAAATGGATCTTTGAATGGTACTATATTCTTTCGGCTGCACTTCTTTCCCCACAAAAAGTTGTCTTCAATCTCAATAGGTATTTCTACTTTTGTTTATATATATATATATATATATATGATCTACAAAATAAAGAAAAACTTGCAATAACTGATTCAAAAATCTTTTGTGGTTGTGCAAATTATGATATCCAATTCTGCATAAATTCTATATAGACTATACAAACTTCATTTTCCTACTTTAATTTCTGCCATACCAACTACATGAATGAACTCTTCATCTGTCATAAAGTAATTTTCATTTTGAGTTAACAGATCTTTTGTTAGTTTTACACATTAAACTCCCCCAGTTCCATTTTAGTTAGCTTCTACAGCAAAACTTCAAAAGTAATTACTCCATTTTACTTATCTATTTTAGCGAATCAAGAAATTTTTATTATTCTTAGTATTAAATTAAATTTTGGAGTAAAAAATTTAATTAATAAATTAATTTAATAAATATACTTTTAGTAAAACTTGTTTAATATGTGATATCTATCATAGGGTCAAGTAATATGAAACAGAGAGAATAATTAATAACACCTGCACTTTATTTCTTTTGGTCCACACCCTTTATATGAATTTATTAGTA
This sequence comes from Capsicum baccatum var. pendulum, assembly GCA_030864225.1. NCBI lineage: Eukaryota > Viridiplantae > Streptophyta > Magnoliopsida > Solanales > Solanaceae > Capsicum > Capsicum baccatum. The sequence goes on from CM061561.1 coordinate 45,124,683, forward strand.
CTTCTATAGTTGATTAATGCTTACTTCTGTAGTTCAGTAATGCTTTTATTCATAAAGTTCTTTTCTTAATTATGTTGGCTTCAATTTTATTGCCTCAAGTCCCTGATGACTACTGTTGTTGTAGTGGTGTTTGATCATTTTATTTTCTTATTCTTTATTAGAATATAATTGAAAAGGAAAAAACTTTGATGTTTTTTTTTATGTTTAGTACAGGGTCGAGAGGTTCATCTGAACGGAGACGAAAAGTTACACTATTTTTACCCGGTTTCAATTAATTTTTTAGGTATAAATAATAGCTGTTTAATCTTCGTTGGCTTATTCTTAGTATGTTTACTTGAAACCTATAGTGGAAATTCTTGCTCTCTTGTGGAGAACATGTTGGCTGAATTTTGTTCTCTTCTTCATTCACAGCTCCTAAAATAATTTATTCCAGTAAGGGGATAATGATTTGTAATTCGAGCGAGTCACTCTACCAGGAACCTGTGATTCTTGAAGCATAATAAGAGGTGATACATATAAGTCTTCTTACTATTCAAATTTGTTCAATCGAAGAAATCTTCAGAAAGTTCCAAGTGATCCTTTTACAATCCTTGAGCTTCCATTTTTCATTTTGCTTTTTGCTTTCTTTCTTTATTAGCTTTGATGATTGAGTTCACAATTTTTGTTGGATTTAATCCAAATGAATCTCTCTCAGGAGTACAATCAGGGGAAGAAGAAAAAATCCAAAACTATTGAAAAGCCCAAAGCCTCAAACTTTCCTGCCACAGTTATGAGAATCACAAGCTAATAGGTAATATTGATGTTTTAGTACCAACTATAATTTGTAGTCATCAAATTTCAATGACAATTGTGTTCGAAAAGGTCAAAGGTCAATTGCAAGGAGAAAATTTTTAGACTCAAACTTTCTTGCCACAGTTATGAGTAATATTGATGTTTTAGTAGAAAATTGCAGTTTGCAATGTACATTGCAAATTATGTGTTCTTCATGAAATTTTGATTTATTTTACAACTCCTGCAAATTCAGGTTATAACAAGGCTAATATCTTATAACGTACAAAATATATTATAGCTACATTACTATTATTGGGCCAGCGCTAGTAATATATAGACAAATCAGTAGAGGATGCTCCGATATATATATTGCACCTGACCAGGATGCATGTAGAAAGATGGATTTTATTTTTCCTTATTTTAGTAAAGGTATTTAATATTTAAGAAAATTATTTTTCCCGGAGATGTTTTTAACCTTTCATATTCACTTTTTATGTAGTTGATATACACATAATATATATTTATATACAGTTTATGTACACTTTATGTATTTACTTTTTATACAATATATATACATCTTATATACATTGAATTGAAGAAGATGATGATTTCAGGGATAAAGGGCTATGACAGAGGTAAATTTTGGTGGATAACAAATGTCAGCCATTAGAGTTATCTATTTTGAAATCATCTAGGTACATGCTACTTGATTTCCTTTTCTTCTATTTGTCCTTGAGTCCTCATATGTGCTTTGGTCCTTTCTTAATGACCACCCAAGCTTGGAAGTCATTTGATTACACAAAGATTTTGAATCTATTTTTCCAATTCGAGTAGTATTATCAACTGAAACATGATGGTCTTGTTGAAGAGTGTCCATATTAAAGAAGTTCTCCTAGGATTTGATAATTGTCTATTTGTTCTTTACTCATATACGGTTAAGCAAAACGTTAGTGAAACCTCCTCTGATACTAATTGAAATTCAAGAGGGGGCTATAATACCCCATAAATTTAAACCAATGTTAGAGACATGTTTCAAGCTCATACAAAATACATTATAGTTTTTGGTAGTTTTATGAGTGATTTAAATATTTATTAAGGCCTCAATAACACCTAGCTATTAAACAACTCAAAATATCCCTTACCGATTGAGTTTTAGAGAAGAATATTGTTATAGTCGACTTCAAACGAGAATATCTTTTGTTTTTCTTAGAATTTTCTATCTTAATACCTACCAAATTATAGGAAATTAAATTATCTTTCCAACGATACAAAGTTTGCCTAAATACGATACCCGAGTGAGAAGTTATAGAAATTTTAGTAAGAAGCAGTAGCTCATTTCGATTATGTCATGTCGCGGTGATAGCCAAAATCACGTTCGTCCTTTTCCAGTGATGCACCATGATTGTCCAATGTCATGCCAAGAATAGCGGTGAAGCAAGCACCGCGTCTCGTTGGAGTGCAATTTCACACTCATCCTTTTTCCAGTGAAGCACCGAGATGGTGCCACGTCGTGCCAAGGTGCAATTTGGAATTGTCCTTTTCCAGTGGCGCAATGTGATAGCACCGCATTGCACCATGGTGCAAAATTGGGATTTTCAGTTCGTGTTTTAATTTTCTAGGGACCGTTTGGTCTTTTTCCATGGCCCCAAATCCGTCTAAATTACATAATTACAACCCTAAAGGGGCATTATGTGCCCCATTACTCATAGTTTCCCTCCAAAAAAGTAATCCTCTCTCAAGAACAAACCCTATCCTTTCAAGTTTCAAGAAACCCAGCAAGAACCTTCACGACTTCCTCAGTCAAGCTATGTTAAATGTTCATCTATGGGTCCCTTCTACCTATAGAGTTCAAGAATCTAATTTCAAATTCAAAGTTGTGATTTTTACAAGTTATTGTGATTTTAACCATGAATCCCCATGAATTTTGATTCTATACCATGTTTATATGAAATTATTATTGTTATTAAACCCCACACATTTGAATAATGTTGTTCACTGATTTAATTCATAAGTAGTGATATTGATGATAGGCGTATTTACACGCCTAAACACCATAATTTACCCATATTTTAGGCTAAGTTTTAAGGACAAAATATATAATTCCTGCACTTTTAGTCCTTTTTCCTGTAAGTGAGCTAACAAACATGATTAGAAAGTTTTTAGGTATAAATGATGAAGATTTCAGCATTTTATGGATAACTTGACACCAAAGGAAGCTTCACGAAAGAAGGAAAGCAGCGTTTGGACACCTATGGACTGAAAGTGATGCATGGATAACTTGTCCCGGGCAAAAACAGCATTTACAAAGACTTGGGGATCAGCAGTAACTTAGTAGGATTAGGACAAGTATGCAGTAACCCAGTAGGACTAGGACAAAGATAAAAACCCTATTTCAATAGGACTAGGATATGGATGTTAAATAAACCCTATTTCGCTGAAACTTTTCAGCATTCTCTTCTTATTCCCCCTTCTATTCCTTCCCATTCTAATAAATTCTTATTCACTCATTAATTAATTCAAGTCTTTTTCATTCAATGTTTGATCCTAATTCATGTTACACTTTCTGACAGAGAAAGCACGGCCTTTGTGACCAACGTGAGATCATGATTATGTTTATTGTGATCTCCATTGCAATCATGAGTAGCTAAACTGCTCTGTTAGGGTTATGGAAGCCTTATGAGATACTATCTATTGCTATGAGTTTGTGAATTATTGACACGTATGCTGCTTATATCATTACTCTCGTCATCTTAATTTAAATTCTTGTGGTTGCAAACATATAGAATACGCCAGTATAGCATTAACTTTTTCGAAAAAAAGGTTACATGTCTGGAAAAGAGATAATGTCAAGGTAATAGGTCACCAACCCCTGTTAAAAAGTTAGTGCCGTAACTGGATTAACCTCTTGGAGAATTTGTACCATTAGATATGCTTTAAGCTCGAAAGAGTGAAAGTGAAATAGTCCTTGATGGTTGAAAGACGCCTGGATTTACCATAGAATACGATTCTCTATAAGCGCATGCATGTCTGAATTCCGCATAACTCATAGTCAATAGATACGTACAACTCATAAGGTGGACATAACCCTAACTCTCGATTCTCATTGATTAAAACCTACCAAGTACTCCGTTTTACTCTTCTATTTTCCGTTTTTACTCTACTATTTTTTTCACGTTATTTGCACATACAAAATCACCTCCTTTATTCGCAGAACTTTCATCAAAAGTCTAATAATCGTTGCTTACTTAGTGACCAAGTATTCCTTGTCGGATTCGACACCCAACCTAATTGGGTTTTATATTTGACAACGTCCGCTTACACTCTTACGAGAACTGTAGTTTGAGCGTTATCAAATTTTGGCGCCGTTGCCGGGGAATACGGTTGTCAACTAAGTTTCTGATAATTACTAGACCCTTTGGTTAAAGATTCTCGTACTTTACTTTTAGTTGTTGTTTTGGTTTTCTGCAGGTTTTTGTTCAGCGCATGCCCAATACTCAAAGTTCTGGTCAACCATTATTACCCATAAACCTTGAACCACAACGGATTGGCAGGATGGAGGCACAACATGACATTGAGAGAAGAGTTGCTCAATAGGAGCAGGCTAGATTAGCTGCGTTGGCCGCTGCTTAAGTGCATCAACAGAATATCGATAACCCTGGGTGAGCAGCAGATCCTAATGATGAGGACTTGGGTGATGATGAGTTACTAAACCCGAGGCGTGATGCTGAAGTTGTGACACCGGCAAACAGAAGAGATCGTCAAGAAATATTTCGGCCTGAACGCCGAGCCGTGCAAATACCATTTGATGATGATGATGATGATCTTGATGGAGCTGGTGCCACAGGAGCTATTATTCCTCCACCATTGGCACCCGGAGCCAAGTTCAATATCATTAGCACTATGATTCAGCTTTTGCAACTCAAGGGATTATTTGGTGGACTAGCAAGCGATGATTCGAATATGCATCTGATCAACTTTATCTCTATATTCAAGTCATTCGACAATTCAGGCATTGGACAGAATGCTATTCGGCTGCGTTTATTTCCATTGTCTCTATCTGGGGAGGCAAATCTGTGGTTGAACGGGCTGACTCCTGATTCTATTACAAATTGGAGGCAATTGAAAGATGCTTTCCTAGAAAGATTCTTTCCGCCATCCAAGAAAGCACAGTTGAGAGATGAGATCAGCAATTTTAGACAGCTTCCAACTGAAGCTCTCCACGAAACATGGGAGAGGTTCAAGAAGAAGCTTATGCGGTGCCCAAATCATCATAAGACCAATGTCCACTTGATGGAGATATTATACAGAGCTTTGAATTCAGTAACTAAGCCAGTGGTTGATAATGCTGCAGGTGGGTCATTCATGGACCTTACTTTTAATGAAGCAAGTGGTATGGTAGATCGTATGACAAAGCAGAGTAGAGCTTGGCATACCAGGGATTCGGAGGTAGCAAGCTCTACTATATCTATTGGCATGACCGCAGAACAGAGGTGAAGAGAAGAGGAGCATGACCAGGATATGGCTCACATAAAAACACAGATGGATCTTCTTACAAAGAATCTATTATCAGGGAAGACCGAAAAAGTCAAAACGGTTGCGTCAAAAGAAAGATACGAATCCGATTCTGAGGAAGAAGCCAACTACTTGAACAATCAGGTGGGTTTCCGAGGAATGCCCAAAGAAACCAAGGTCGGATCTATTATGATAATTCTGGAAACAAGGACCGTGATCAAGGTAGTTGGAAGAACAAGACTGACAGGAGTGGCGTGTATATTCCTCCTAGAAGACGTGACGCCACTGCATCTGGTACCGAAATTATGTCCATAGAAGATATGATGGCTAAGTTGTTGAAAGGAGTAGAGGCAACCAGCACGGGAGTAACAGAGGTAATCAATGATTTGTCCTCATTGAAGCAATTAGTTGACTCGCATTCCACTTCAATAAAATAGCTAGAGCAACAATTGAGTCAATTATCTGCGGCATTCAACCAAAGAAAGGCCGGAACGCTACCCAGCAACACAGTGCAAAACCCAAGGAACGATGGAACATGCATGGCCATTACTACCAGGAGTGGTAAGGTGCAGGAAACTTCATCCAAAGGCACGCAAGTGATCAATGCAGAACCTGAAGGCGCCGATGAAGCTATAGAGGACGTTAGTGACATCACCCCGCCACGTCTACAACCCGAAAAGATCGCCAATCCGAAGCAAGAGGAAAAGAAAGTCGTGGAAAAATATGTTCCCCTTCCACCACCACCTTTTCCTCAAAGACTAAAGAAGATAGCTGATGATACATAGTTCAATAAATTCATGTCAATGTTAAAACAGCTGACCATTAATGTTCCGTTGGTAGAGGCGCTAGAACAGATGCCTGGCAACGCAAAATTTATGAAGGATCTTCTGACAAAGAAGAGGGCAACAAGCTATGAGCCAGCAGATAATATTCATCATTGCAGTGCAATTGCCACAAGGTCCTTAGTACAGAAGAAGATAGACCCTGGTGCTTTTACTATTCCTTGCACGGTTGGATCTATGAATTTTTCTAAGGCATTGTGCGATTTGGGAGCTAGCATCAATTTGATGCCACTATCCGTCTACAGAAAGTTGGGGTTGGGTGACCCTACACCAACCAATATGCGGCTCGTGATGGCAGATAGGTCGGTAAAACGACCTGTGGGTATCTTGAATGATATGTTGGTGAAGATGTCTACCTTCATTTTTCCTGCAGACTTTGTGATTTTGGATTGCGAGGTGGATTCTGAAGTTCCTATAATCTTGGGACGTCCTTTCCTTGCAACAGGAAGTGTACTTATTGACATGAGAGCTAATGAGCTGTTATTTTGGTTGAATGATGAAGTGGTTCGTTTTGATGTATGCAAAGCAATGAAGCAGCCCAGTGATATGAATGTGTTCTCTGTAGATGATATTTGTTATAAGGATGAGAAAAACTTATTTGTAGAGAAGCAGCCTATTGATGAGCCATTGTCTGCTGCGCTGCTGAATGTTGAGCATGTGGACGATGAAGATTATAAAGAAACTATGTGTGCTCTAACAGAAATAGGGTCCTATTCTCATACTCCTAAACAGCCGAACCTTGATCTTAAGAATCAACCGTCACCAACAACGAAGACTTCCATTGAAGAGCTACCAGTGCTAGAATCGAAAGAGCTCCCCAATTATCTAAGTTATGCATTCTTGGGAAGTGGAAATACACTTCCTGTGAGTGTGGCGGATGATTTAAGTGAACAGCACGTAGAGGCTCTCATCTCTGCTCTAAAGAGATACAAGAGAGCTATGGGTTGGACTATTGATGATATAATTGGTATCCCTCCTGGGATATGTATGCACAAGATTCATATCAACGAAGATTGCATGCCTAAAAGTAAGCATCAGAGTCGTCTAAATCCATTCAGAAAATGATGCACCATCTATCTCGATGAAGTCTAAGTAATCGAGATAGCTATGTCGTGCCGCGATAATAAATCAAGCGCTTGATGGTAGGCAACCCATCGTTTTTAATTGTTTTGTGGTTTTTGTTTTCTTAGGATTTTTTCGAGCCACGACCAAAACTAAGGAGCTTGATGGGAGGCAACCCTCGTTCTAATCATTTTTGTTGTTTTTGAGTAAATGTAGGTGCAAGAGGTGTAAAAGAGGAGATTGGTTTCAAATTTTGATTTGGAAGTATTGCATGTCAAAGGTGGTAAGTTAGGAATGAAGAAGCAAAAGGCTATGGGTTAGTCATTTCCTATGAAAATATAGGCAAAGAACAAGGCAAGGCCTATGTAAATCTAGGCCACGAACAAGGCAAGGCCTATGCTATGGCATAAGCTCTCGGATTCTAGAGTGCCATAGCATAGGCGCCGCCTATGCTCAACAATGCCATAGCATAGGCGCCGCCTATGCAAAAGCCTTCTGCTCAACTAGGCAAAGCATTAGGCATGGCCTATGCTATGGCCTTCTGCTCAACTAGGCAAAGCTAAAGGCGCCGCCTATGCCATTGCCTTTGCTCTCTGAATCTACAATGCCATAGCATAGGCGCCGCCTTTGCCTCCCAAAACTCTCAAAACTTTTATTTTTGCCCTTTTAACTTTGCAAGAACATCTTCCGAGGCCATCAACCAAGTAAGTACTTCTTTGCTCTTCTTTTATATTACATAAGTATTACAATACTACGCCTATAATAAGTTATTAAATCGTGAAGTAGTGTTGGTGATTTGAATGTGGTTGATACAACTAAGTGAGTGAAAGAATATGTATGGATGCTCTTGACTTGTTTCCAACTTGTATTTGATTTTGATACACTGTCATACTTTTGCGAAATCGACATGGTCAAGGTAATTGCATAATCTTGTAACTTGAAAGCTTACATGTTGAAATGACTTGTTCATTGAGATGAAAATCATGGGTGACTACAAATATGCGATGTTGTGATTATTTCTATGCCATAAATTGATACGATATCTATGTAGTAGTTTTGTTCAAAAGATGCATTAGTCCAAACAAAAAAGCATTGTCAAGATTGCATAACGTTAAGAGGACATGAAAGTATGACTGTGATGAACATATTGTTGGAACATATCACCTAAATGTATGTCGATGAAGTCTGAGTAATCGACATCATTCACTTAATTAGTTTGTGTCAACAAATTAAGTGTGGGGTGGTGCCACTATTGTCTGTTTATCGATTGAATCTTCCGAGATGAATCTAACATGACTTTATTGAGATCTCAGGTAGAATGGCACAAAAAGGACGACAAGGAAAAGAAAAAGCACCCACCACACAGAAAGGTAAGAAAAGAGGAAGAAAAGAGCAAGATGAATCCTCCGTGCTGCAAATACCTCGACGCACTCTTGGAATCAAGTGGGGTACTTATGAGGAACTTCTGAGGATGATGACTCTGATGATGATTCCGACGCAGGGGGTATGACCCCAGACATAGAGGACGAGTCCGACTAACCAGGTTCTTCTTATTTATTTTCCACTGAGGGCAGTGTGTCCCGTCTAAGTATGGGGTGCTGGTATTTGTATGCTATACTTCTTTATCTGCATTTGCTTATTTATGTATGTTTTGCTTATTTATGTTTATTTGTTTATTTGTTTTATTTTCTTTAGTAGGCAAAAAAATTTTTTTTGTTAAAAACTTTGCATAAAATTGTTCTGATAGGCAGCATGGTATTGTGACAAGAGTCTGTGATAAAATCATTATTATTGAGACATTTAGGCTCTAAATATGACTCATTACGTGGTTCAATTCCTTCATCTGTTGGGTCAAGAGTCTATACTACTCCCAATAAAGTTGACTATGTGCCTTATGTGTGAGGTGATAGTATATTCTGTGTTTGTGGCTGATGCTGGAACTTGCCTGGTGTGTATGTAAAGCGAAATAAAGAGTGTAAGTTTAGGAGATTATTTAGGCATTTCTTTGGCAACCTGTGATTATTTACCTTCGTTTTACCTACCCATGGACATCATCCTAGATAACCCCCTTTGAGCCTTTAGCCTATTTTCTTTGGCAGCCTCATATGTAAGCCTAATTCATTTTTTTCAAGACCATAATTTGTTCCAAATTCCTAAGTGCTTTAAATTGTAAAGTCATGTAACAAAATAAGAGGAAATTGGTTGAGAGTAGTGCCTTAAAGTGAATTGGTACTTGAATTCGTTATGAAAAAGAATGGTTATCATAGAGGTGTGTTATAAAAAAAAGAGAAGAGAGAAAAATGAAAAGGAAAATAAAAAGTTAATTCTGTTCAAAATTGAATAACAAAAGGGATGAGAAGGGGTGGTAGATTAAAAGAAAGTAGAAAGGTTGTTTGAAAGAAAGCATAAATGGCATAATGTGATGTATTAAAGCGCTTAGGAACATAGTCACTATTTTTGGCCAAAATAGTCCTACCCGTCCCTTAGCCTACATTACAACCTATAAAAGACCTATTTGATCCTAGGCTTAGCATTCTGATATTTAGTGGAGCATTACACTAAGGTCAAGCCTATGGTCATCAGTTGCAACATATGAATTCTTTGTGAGAGTGAGAGCAAGGATAATCTTATACCCATGTTCAAAATATATACAATACTTGTGAGTGATTATGGGTGATATATTGTGAGACACACATGGTTGATGTGTTTTGGGTAGTTGTGTATGATTCTTTGTACATTAATTTGTGGATACGAATTCACCATCATCACGAGTCTATGATAGAGGTTGAATTGTTTCTAGCAGTGATAAAAAAACTACTCTTTGTTAATAATTGTTGTACCTGTCTTGATGAATATTTTGTGCTGTTACTGTGGAAATCCTAAGTAAATGTTTATATGGACATGATATTTTGTTCGAGGACGAACAAAGCTTTAAGTGTGGGGTGTTGATGATAGGCGTATTTACACGCCTAAACACCATAATTTACCCATATTTTAGGCTAAGTTTTAATGACAAAATATATAATTCCTGCACTTTTAGTCCTTTTTCCTGTAAGTGAGCTAACAAACATGATTAGAAAGTTTTTAGGTATAAATGATGAAGATTTCAGCATTTTATGGATAACTTGACACCAAAGGAAGCTTCACGAAAGAAGGAAAGCAGCGTTTGGACACCTATGGACTGAAAGTGATGCATGGATAACTTGTCCCGGGCAAAAACAGCATTTACAAAGACTTGGGGATCAGCAGTAACTTAGTAGGATTAGGACAAGTATGCAGTAACCCAGTAGGACTAGGACAAAGATAAAAACCCTATTTCAATAGGACTAGGATATGGATGTTAAATAAACCCTATTTCGCTGAAACTTTTCAGCATTCTCTTCTTATTCCCCCTTCTATTCCTTCCCATTCTAATAAATTCTTATTCACTCATTAATTAATTCAAGTCTTTTTCATTCAATGTTTGATCCTAATTCATGTTACACTTTCTGACAGAGAAAGAACGGCCCTTGTGACCAACGTGAGATCATGATTATGTTTATTGTGATCTCCATTGCAATCATGAGTAGCTAAACTTCTCTGTTAGGGTTATGGAAGCCTTATGAGATACTATCTATTGCTATGAGTTTGTGAATTCTTGACACGTATGCTGCTTATATCATTACTCTCGTCATCTTAATTTAAATTCTTGTGGTTACAAACATATAGAATACGCCAGTATAGCATTAACTTTTTCGAAAAAAGGTTACATGTCTGGAAAAGAGATAATGTCAAGGTAATAGGTCACCAACCCCTATTAAAAAGTTAGTGCCGTAACTGGATTAACCTCTTGGAGAATTTGTACCATTAGATATGCTTTAAGCTCGAAAGAGTGAAAGTGAAATAGTCCTTGATGGTCGAAAGACGCCTGGATTTACCATAGAATACGATTCTCTATAAGCGCATGCATGTCTGAATTCCGCATAACTCATAGTCAATAGATACGTACAACTCATAAGGTGGACATAACCCTAACTCTCGATTCTCATTGATTAAAACCTACCAAGTACTCCGTTTTACTCTTCTATTTTCCGTTTTTACTCTACTATTTTTTTCACGTTATTTGCACACACAAAATCACCTCCTTTATTCGCAGAACTTTCATCAAAAGTCTAATAATCGTTGCTTACTTAGTGACCAAGTATTCCCTGTGTGATTCGACACCCAACCCAGTTGGGTTCTATATTTGACACCGTCCGCTTACACTCTTACGAGAGCTGTAGTTTGAGCGTTATCAGATATTGATGTTGAAATCATGCTATTACTACAAGCTTTAAGCTATTCCCATACTTAGCTTAAACTATGAATTTCAAGTGTTTGATAAAATGCCTAAATACTTGCGTTTTTAATAATGACCCTTGTTATGTTTTCAAGTGATTTCATATGGAATTCATTATAGTATATTTTAAATATTGTGACGTCCATATTATGTTCATACGAATTTAGGATAAAACCCTTAGCTTATGATTTGGTCATATGATTGTGCGATCTTTTTATGTTTATAAAGCAGCCCCATGCTTAAGTCATGCATTGCAAGTGTTTGATGAAATGTCTCAAAGAATGAGTTTTGAATGTTGTCTACATGTCTTGTCCTCAAAGTTTTAGTATGATCTTGTTGTTATTGACAAATATCTCATGAGTCTTCCTATTAGTTTAGGGTTGAAAAGATGTCTTCCTACTAGTTTAGGATTGACACGGGCATTGTTAGTACCCGTGGCACGGTATTAGCACCCTTCCAATTGAGGTCATAGGTTGGACCCCGGTCAGCTCATACTAGGGCATGTCGGTTAGATGATACGTCTCATAATTACAGTTTTAGTACTCAGTTCAGAATTCAGTTTAGTCTTGCTTGACCACAGCATACAGTTTATCAGTTATTCAGTTATCATATTTCAGTATAACAGTTTACAAATTATATTCAGAACATGTTTTATGCTTGGTCATGCATCCTCAGTCTTTATAGATTTTATGTATTTTTACTCGATACCTCATGTTATACATTCATTCAGTTATTACTCATACACATGAAACCCTGTATATTAGCCTAATCTCATTTAGCATACCAGTACATTCAAAGTACTAATCACATACTTATTTCTTGCGCTATGATATCATATATCATAGGTTCGGACACTCGGGTTCTCGATCGTACCTAGAATTTCCAGTGCATCAGTAGTAGCAGCCGTGATGAGTCCTCATCCTTCGAGGACGAGTTACATTATATTCAGTTATGTCAATAATTTAGCTATTTAGTTAGTCGGCGTTAGTTGGGGGCTTATCCCATCAACTCCACAGTCAAACAGTTTAGAGGTTTTCAGTCTAGTATTGATAGTTAGTCTGTCTTTAATTTTCAGTTGTCATTGCCAGCCATTTTATTAGTATTTTTTTATAGACATTATCAAAACTATGATTTAAAACCTTATGAATTACTCAGTTAAATTCTACATATGATCTTTTGTTATTAGTTTTACTCAGTGCTCACAGCAGGTACCAGCTCATGGATTAGCTTGTGGTCACTTAGGACCGTAAGCATCATGTGGCACCAAGAGTGTACTCTAGGGGTATTACAAACTTAGTATTAGATCCTAATGTTTTAAAGTGTCCTAGGGAGTCTAAAAGTTGCATCAAGTAAAGTCTTGTGCATGGGTGTGAAGCGTGCCACCCTTATGGACAAGAGGCTACAAGACGTTTTAGGAAAAGTTTCCCTTCTTTTAGTGTTCATGTCATGTGAAGGAGCATGATCTCTATTTAAAATGTCTTCCTAACTCCTCCATACTTCAGTGTATAGAAAATGCCTTTCAAAAAGAATAACGGAAGAAGAAATGGGAATTAACCCGCATCTCCGCCTATTTAGGAAGATCCCCAAAATGCGCCTGTCTCTCATGCCAAATTTAGAGATGCTTTCACTACCTTAGATTATTCAGTAGTTGCTCAGAACAATCTGTATGCTATTGTCCTATCTAGGATTTTGATTTACGTTCAGTTGAGTGAGAGGGGGAAGCATTGGAAGAAAGAGAGAAAGAATAAGAGGTCCAAAACAAATAGTTTTAAGCCTAGGTCAAGGGGTAGTAACCGCTCCTAATTCAATCAGAAATTCTAAGCCCCAGCTCCATCTTCATTTAGTATGCCAGTACCAAAGTTCAGGAATGACAATCGAGATGGGACACCAAGCTTTAAAACCCAAGGTAGTGCGAACAGTGGTTGTACCCATCCTCTTTGTGGAGAATGTGGTTGAAATCACCTAGGTATGCATAGATCCATTAGTGATGTGTCTTTTGTATGTGCCAAGTTAGGCCACAGAGTCTGAGAATGTCCCAAGGCTGGTCTGCAAAGTCGGCACAGTCATTCTCCAGTTCCATCCAGTCACCCGACTCAGCAGGGTGCCACTTCCAGTGCAACCAGTGGTCAGTGTCAGAATAGACTTTATTGTCTTTAGTACTTATATGATCAGTAAATTTCTCCTAATGTGGTTATGGGTATGTTCCAAGCCTTTCAAATTCTTGTGTATGCTTTACTAGATCCTGGAGCCTCTCTTTCTTTTGTAACCCCTTATATAGCCGTCAACTTTGGAGTCAGTCCTAAAATCTTCATAGAGTCTTTCTCAATATCTACCTCAGTGGGTAAATCTGTCCTAGCCAGACGGGTATACAAAAATTTCCCGATTATAGTATCCCAGTAAATCCCTTCAGTTAATTTCAAAAAAGAGTAGTTCAGTTTCAGCTTCTCGATGAACCAATCAGTGATTGAAGGGGGTATTACCTTAGTGCTTAGGAGTCAGACTTGTCTTCATATTGTTTCTCAAAATCCTATAATAGCATATGATCTAGAATTAGAGGTGTGAAACCCAGAGTTTAGCAATAGTAGTAGAGTTGGAATAGTGTTTTCTGAATTTGAGCAGAGCATACTTCATGGGGCTAGTTGGATGAAAGGTGGATCGGTAGTCTTGAAGCAGTGTATGCAAGAATTTAGGTTTATTCATTCAAAACATATGTTTTGGATGTGATATTTGTAGGCAATGATAAAAGTAGTATGGTTATTACAGATTTGAGGATATCCAGGATATGTGTTAAATTCTAAGTTTGAATCATTAAAGATGAGCTAATAGAAAGAATAGTTGATAATTCTAAGTTGGTCAATGTTTAAGTGATTATGTGATGATTATTGGGTCTATAGAAAGTTAAGAGTGTATCTCAGAAGGAAGTATTAGTAATGGATTTTACACTTTAGGTGTTGTCCTTCAGGGGGAATTTATCATTTATGGGTATTATTACCCCAGATTCTAGAGTAAAGTGGTGGCAATTTAGTTCAGAGATATTGATTAAGTGGTTCACAGACTTAGAACGATGACTTTAAGCTAAGGGGGAGATGATAGAACCAGTAACTAAGTCAGTATTTCAGATCCTAGTTGTGATGTTAGGATGAGTAGAGAAGCAATAGGAGAGGGTGATTCCCAATCCATTCTCATCTCAGTGCAGAGTTTTGTAAATCCGTCATCAAGATATCTACTCATTCTTTATATGACACTTCATGATCATAGTTCACATTCTTTCACATCATAGAGAATCATGTGTGCTTCCAGTTCTTAATAAGATAAGTTCCAGTTTGTTCAGTTGTACGAATTATATTCCATGAAACTTATTAACTCCAAACTCTGGTCAAGCTCATGACTCATGTATTCATGTTTTACAATGTGTTCAGTTCCAGTGCTCATGCAATATTCTTAATGATCAGCAAAATTCAAATTCATGTCATTGCATGCATTTAAGAAATCAGTCCAGTTCATGATATTAAGTTCATGTATCATATTTCAGAATCATTTATGCAATCATATTCCAAGTCATGCATGTTCAGTACATGATCTTAGTAACCTCAGTACGGTACTCTCATTTTAGCCAATCTCATTCGAGGATGAATGTTCCCAAGGGGGAGATATTGTAATACCCTGAAAATCCAACCCAATGTTAGATCCATGTTTCAAGCTCAAAAAAATTACATTATAGTTATTTTTTAATTTTATGAGTGATTTTAATGTTTATTAAGGCCTCAAATAACTCCTAGCTATTAGACAACTCAAAATATCCCTTACCGATTGACTATTAGAGAAGAATATTGCTATATTAGACTTCAAATTAGCATATATTTTGTTTTACTTAGAAATTTCCATCTCAAGACCGACCAAATTTTAGGAAATTGAATTAGAATTCCAACGATATCAATTTTTCCTAAATCCGATATCCGAGTGAGAAGTTCTGATACTTTTAGTGAGAAGTAGTAGCTCATCGCGATTATGCCACGTCGCGGTAATCGCCAAAATTACGTTCGTCATTTTCCATTGATGTACTGTGATTGGCCAGTGTCGCTCCAAGAATCGTGGTGGATTAAGCACTGAGTCGCGTTGGAATGCAATTTTTCACTCGTCATTTTTCTAGTGAAGCACCGCAATGGCGTTGTATCGCACTAAGGTGCAATTTTGGGATCGTCCTTTTATAGTGGTTCAACGTGATAGCACCACGTCGTGCCATGGTGTAAAATTGAGATTTTCAGTCCGCCTTTTAATTTTCCAGAGATTGTTTGATCTTTTTCCATGGCCCCAAATTCGTCCAAAACACGTAATTACAACCCTAAAGGGACATAATGTGTCCCATTATTCATAGTTTCCCTCCAAGAAACTAATCCTCTCTCAAGAACAAACCCTAACCTTTCAATATTCAAGTTTCAATAAAAACACCAAGAACCTTCACAAATTCCTCAGTCAAGGTATGTTAAATGTTCATCCATGGGTCCCTTCCACCCATGGAGTCCAAGAGTCTAATTTCAAATTTAAAGTTGTGATTTTTACAAGTTATTATGATTTTAACCATGAATCCCCATGAATATTGATTCTATACCATGTTTACATGAAATTATTGTTGTTATTAAACCCACACATTTGAATGTTGTTGTACATTGATTTAATTCATAATTAGTGATGTTGATGTTTAAATCATGCTATTACTACACGCTTTAAACTATTCTCATGCTTAGCTTAAACTATGAATTTCAAGTGTTTGATAAAATGCCTAAATACTTGAGTTTTGAATAATGACCCTTGTTATGTTTTCAAGTGATTTCACATGGAATGCATTATAGTATATTTTAAATATTATGACATCCATATTGTGTTCATATGAATTCAGGATAAAACCCTCAGCTTATGATTTGGTCATGTGATTATGCGATCTTTTCATGTTTATAAAGCATCTCAATGCGTAAATCATGCATTGCAAGTGCTTGATGAAATGTCTCAAAGAATGAGTTTTGAATATTGACTACATGTCATGTCCTTAAAGTCTTAGTATGATCTTGTTGTTATTGCTATCGAGTCCTCAGGGTTATGAATACCCAAAAATTTCGTTGTTTACAGAATTTCAGTATTTATAGAATAGTTTAGATAAACCATTAGAATATTTAGTCAGTTAACCCTCATGATCAGTTACTTGCCCAATAAGTTTATCTCAGTCCCGTAATCACTATTAGTTCTGTTGGGAGTCGGATTTAGCACCGAGCAAACCTAGGGATGGGGGCATTCCTATTAGCATAGGGTTTGAACCTTAGTAGCAATCCTTGAGTTACAGAACTACGTAGACAGCGTAGGTTTGACATGTCTTCCTGTTAGTTTAGGGCTCACACATATCTCATGTGTCTTTCTATTAGTTTAAGGTTGACAAGATGTCTTCCTGCTAGTTTAGGGTTGACACAGTCATTATTAGTACTCGTGGCACAGTATTAGCACCCTTCCAACTAGGGTTACAGGTTGGACCCCAATCAGCTCAGACTAGGCATGTCGATTAGATGATACCTTCCACAGTTACAGTTTCAGTTTCAGTACTCAGTTTAGAATTTAGTTCAGTCTTGATTGACCATAGCATATAGTTTATCAGTTATTCAGTTATCATATTTTAGTATAATAGTTTACAGATTATATTCAGAATATATTTTATGCTTGGTCATGTATCCTCGGTCTTTACAGATTTTATGCATACTTACTCAGTACCTCATGTTATACATTCAGTCAGTTATTACTAATGCACATGAAACCCTGCATATCAGCCTAAACTCATTTAGCATATTAGCACATTCAAAGTATTGAACGCATACACGTTTCTTGCGCTTTGATGTCTTATATTATAGGTTCAGATGCTCGGGTTCCCGATCATACCTAGACTTTCCAATACATCAGCAGTAGCAGTTGTGGAGAGTCATCATCCTTCGAGTACGAGTTACCTTATATTCAGTTATGGCAGTAGTTCAGTGATTTAGTTAGTCAGAGTTAGTTGGGGGCTTGTCCCATCAACTCCATAGTCAGACAATTTAGAGGCTTTCAGACTAGTACAGACAGTTAGTCAGTCTTCAGTTTTCAGTTGTCATTATCTGCCATTCTATCAATATTGTTAGCATTGTTTTACAGACATTATCAGAACTATGATTTAAAACCTTATGGCATTACTCGGTTAAATTTTGCATATGATCTTTTATTATCAGTTTAACTTAGTGCTCACAGCAGGTACTAGCTTATGGGTTATCTTGTGGTCTCTGTGGACTGTAAGCACTGTGTGGCACCCATGGTTTAATCTCGAGGCGATACCGAGGCTGAATTGAAATCTTTTTTTGAGTCAACTGATCATCCTTGTGGGTCCACTCACCAACAAATTAGTATACTTAACATAACCAAATTAAACCAAAAGCGTAAATAAAAGAGTAAGGAAGAACACAAAGTTTTATACTTGTTCGGATCACCAGTGTGGTGCCTATTCCATTCCCTTTGGGTTTCAAGGTTTCCTTTAGAGCTTTAACTTTGAGAAGGATTTACAGTTTGGTTGAAAAAGTTCTGAATTTTATTTTGTAATTCAGATTTGATGAAACAGTCTCAACTAGTATAACTACTAAACTAACTCCATCTTTTTCATTTTGTAATTATTGTAAATCAAAAATTACAAAGCTTTGTGAAGACTAAAAGATGAGACAAAGGAATAGTTTCCTATGAATTTCATATTGATTCTTCTGTCTTCAACGTCTTTAAATAGTTTTCATCTTTTCGCTGCTTCTTTTCTCTTAAGGAAAAATCCAAAGGATTTTCTTTCAATTAATAATTTGTATTGATTTCTTGATTGAGGGCTCACATCATTGACAAGTAAGCCTACCACCAAATCAATACACAAAGGGAAAAGGACAATAATAACGCCAAGGTAAGACTTCTAGAACAACTACTAGAAAAATTAGAAAAAGCAACCACAAAAAGAGACCAATTGTGGTCGCTTTTCCTGTTTTTAAGACCACAAAAGAGACCACAAAGTGTGGTCTCAAAAACAGTGGTTGCTTTTTTTCCAACGAGCACATGAGGTCGCTTTTTAAAAAAAATTATAATTCAACCTTTTTTCGATCAATTTTTTTTAATTCAAAAAAGAGACCACTGGCGGTCGCTCTTATAAATTTTAAAAAATAAATTTTTAAAGGAAAGCAACCATAAGTGAACACATTTTTATATATTTAATTTATAAATTTAAGCAAAATAGACCACATGTGGTCGCTTTAGTTTAAATTAATTAATCAACTTATATATACCAAAGCAACCACATGTGGTCACTTTTGTAAGTTGATTAAGTAATTATATACAAAAGCGACCACATGTCACTTTTGTTTAAATTTATTTATTTATTTATTTATAAAAACGACAACAAGTGGTCACTTTTGTTTAAATTTATTTATTTATTTATATACCAAAGCGACCACACGTGGTTGATTTTTTATTTAAATAATTAATTATTATTTAAAATTTAATTATTTAATTAAAAAAGCGATCATATGTGGTCGCTTTTAATTATTTAATTAAAAAGAGCGATCACATGTGGTCGCTTTTATTTAATTAATAATTTTTAAATAAAATCATTTGTAGGAAGTAATTAATTAACTATAGAAAAGCGACCACTTGTGGTCATTTTTTTAAAATTTTTTCTAGAAAGGTGACCACGTGTGGTCTCTTTTTTAAAGTTTTTCCAGAAAAGCGACCACACGTGGTCGGTTTCTCTAGTAAAATTTTTAGAAAAATGACCACATGTGGTCGCTTTTCTAAGAATTTTTAGATTACCGACCATAAATGATTGGGTTTTCTGGTAAATTTTTCAAAAAATGACCACTTGTGGTTGCTTTTTCTAGTTATTTTTTAAAAAAAATGACAACATATATATATATGCTACATTCTATCAAACCTGTTATACAATGCAACCTACCGATCAAATATAATATGTAATTAGTCATCATAATAATACTAACACTAAAATTAAATTGTTAACACAAAATTTATCAATGTTCCAAAAGTAACTACAAAACATAGAAAGACTACTAAACTACAACTCGTCATCCTCATCCTCATCCCCATCCTCAGCCATAGTATCTTAATCCTCTATGGTGTAATAATCATCCAGTGGGCTTAGGCCTTTTTGCAGCCCGAGGTGCATCACCAGGACAAGGAGGATGAATTCGTGCAAATTGAAGAAAAGAATTTATCTGCTCCTGCATGATTCTCATTTGCGATGATGTTTCCTCCTCTTTTTTCTTCGCCCTCACATTCTGTACAACAAGCTCTTTAGTAAGTTGAGAAAACTACTTTGTAGCAACTCAACATTTATAGTATAAGTCACCTTTCAAGTAACTACAATTAAATATTTTGAAGTCACTAAGTCAATATACTTAATCACTTTCAAGTAACTGATTCATTTATAGTATAAGTCAAACAATTGAACATGTTTAATAAACCAAATAAGTAGAGGCATCGCATATCCCTCTCACACCATATAATCATCGCAAAATTCCTATGGCTTTCAAAGCCTTCTACAGCGAACAATTCCACCTTAACACAATATTTAAAGACTTCATTATAAGAAAATAGAGAGAAATCAACTTACCTTTGATTGCCCTAAATTGAAAAAAAGAGTCAAGCGGTCACTGAAAAATAGCAAAGCAATTCTTTTCCCGAATTTGGATTATGTCAAATAACAATATCAAATTACATCAGAGAGGAAGACCACAACCTATTTTTCAGATTTTTATGGTCGAGGTTAATCAATAAAGTCCAAAACAACAAGTGATTTATTCATTTGTCCCAATTTTAGTAAACAGGGTCACTTAGTCCATGTATAATGATAAGAGTTGGCATGAATTTGATAAAATTAATTGATATGCACACAAACTAATCTAATCAAACACCAATGAGAAAAAGTTAAAGGGATACTTTTCCAATTGCAGTCATCCTTTTGTTTCCAAACAATAATCTCATGTAATTTTGGAAGCAATCAAGAGATATAACTAAAGCCAGTTAGTATACAAGCAAGTTGTTAATTAGCTATTGAGAATACATATTGCTACAGTTTAGAAAGTGGAAATTAAAGCCAGCTTCTTGAATAAAAGAAGTTACTACACAAGTAATATAGACAAAGGGAGTATAAACACAATTGTGCAACATGATAAATACTAAAATACATATTTCCCCCAAACTCTGAGCTTTCTCAACTAAGAGGAAAACAGTAGCCTCCAACTCATAAACAGACGAAGCCCTCCTTCAACACCCAAAGCGGAACAAACCCACTATGCTAATTAGTTAAAGAGATGCATATTCATGCGTAAAAAAAAATAACAATGTAACAGAAGAAAATTGTACTTCAAAATTCAAATAAAAAAATTACCAAAATCTATTTTCGAGTCGAGGTCGGATCATGAGACGTGATTATCGGTGACTGAGTTGTTGAGTTATCAGCGTCGCTGGGTTGTTGTCGTCGCTGAGTTGCTATCGTCGTCAGTGAGTTGCTGTGAGAGAGGTCGGGTCAAGTGAGTTGTTGTCATAGAGTTGTTGGGGTAAGGGTCATTGTGATGAATTGAGATTAGGGTAATTACAAAGGAAAAGGGGTATTTTGATGGGTTGGGTTGTGTCAAATATATACTATAACAAAATTATTGATAAAATCACATATAAGTGTTCGATTTATTTTTAAAAAAAAGTTACTATCGAAAAACGATTACTTGTGGTCGATTTTTATTTAAAATTAAAATTTTAATAAATTATATAATATTTATAATAACATCCAAATAATTTAATGCAATGTATATATAAATCAGATAATTAGTTATTTTATCATCACATTAACACGAGTAGTATATTTCCTCAATCTATAATAATATAAATGCATTTTGTAAATTAAGATGAATTTTTGGTTAATTAGCTTTAAAATACGATATTATATATATACCTCGTAATACAACATGTTAATCAGATAAATTATCGGTTAAATAGCTTACGTTATTAAGACTTCAACAATATACCCTTGTATATATTGACAAAAGTAGTATATATATTTCCTCAATAGTACGATATCAACGTATAATTCAAAATATTTTGATATATAGATTCAGTTATCTAGATTTTGATTACTGCATACGTCACTACACGAGATATATGCATATATACATATATTCGATTGCTATCAACTTTCAAATACGTACTATATACATCACATACACGATTTTATTACCCCATAATAATACAATTTACATATACTCATATGAATTACCGGTTTGTTTATCTTATTTTATTATTCCTTCAACAGTATACTATTACCTTGATCGATCGATCGCATGATATCAGCATATTCAATATATAACTGGATACATTTAATTAGCATTACTTTTGACTACATACTACATACATCACTACACAAGAGAAATACATATATATATAAATGTAAGCTTCGAACTACGTACTACGTACATCGCTACATAATATATACTATATATACCTAAACTCTATCACTATCAAGTTCTAAATACATACTATATACATCACATATATGAGTATATTACCTCGCAATATAATGCGACGTAATTCATAATATGCTTAGATGAGTTATCAATTAATTTGATTCACTAATATTATATTAATATAACTTCAATGTAGAGTTTATTATTACTTCGATCATTTCAAATCAAGGTATTCAATATGTTTGGATAGATTCTGCTAGTTTTTTACTACATCATTCATCGATCACTACATGATATATATATATATATATATCGACTCTTGAATACGTACTATATACAGCACATCCACGAGTATACCTCATAATGCAACGCAGTCATTATATCCTGATGAATTATCAGGTTTATAATACATACATACATACATATATATATATATATATATATATATGTACATTACATTTTTATAAGTCCAATAGCATAGTATTATTACCTCAACTGTATGATATAGATATATTCATTATACAAAGATCATGGTTAATGTAATTTATTTATTTAACGTAATTTAACGTATATACAACGGAAACTATTTTTATTTTATATATTAAAACATAAGTAAAAGATAAATATTATGCTTAATGTAATTTATTTAATATATTTTTAGTTTATTTCTTAGTATAATTTTTTTACAAAATTTAAGTTTAATTGATTTTATTATTATATAGGTTATCGACTACGTATGGTCGGTGTAACTACAAAAATTTATATTCATTAAAAATATATTTGATTTCACATATAATAATTAAAATTTTTAATTAAAAAGAGACTACTTGTAGTCTCTCTTGTATAAATAATGTAGTTTAGTTTAATTTGTAAAGAAAGAGACCACAAGTGGTCTCATTTTTTTAAGAAAGTTTTTTTGTCATAAAGCTTTAAATAATTTTTTTTTAAATCCAAAAGTGACCACAAGTGGTCGCTTTTTGAAAATTATTTTAATTTAATTTTTTCAATAAAAGCGACTACAAGTGATCGATTTTTAATTTGATTTTTAAATAAAAGCAATCACAAGTGGTCAATTTTTTGTAAAAAATTTCTTTATCAATTTTTTTTAAAATAAAAAACGACCACTTGTGGTCGCTTTTTCAAAAATATTTTTAATTTTTGTAAAGAAAAGCGATCACTTGTGGTCGCTTTTTAAGAAGTATTTTCAATTTAATTTTTTAAATAAAAGCGACCACAAGTGGTCAGTTTTTGTGAATAATTTTATTTTCCAGTTTTTTCAATCAAAAAGCAACCACACTTGTGGTTGCTTTTGTAAAAATATTTTTAATTTATTTTTAAAATAAAAGCGACCACAGGTGGTCGTTTTTCCAAAATATTTTTATTTTTATTTTTTTAGTCCAAAACCGACCACTTGTTGTCCTTTTTCCTTAAAATAAATTTTTAAAATTTTTTTATCAAAAACTGACCAAAGGTGGTCGGTTTTTTGGTTAATAGTTTAAATTTATTTTAAATTAAAAGTGACCATAAGTGGTCGCTTTTATAAAAATACTATTTTAATTTTTTTTATTAAAAAGAGACCACTTGTGGTTGCTTTTAATTTTCAAAAAACATAATAATTAATGTAAAAAATTATTACAAAATTCAAATGATTATGTATAATTTTAAAATATAAAATCAACCACATGTCGTTGCTTTGTGATCGCAAAAACTGTTTTTTGTAGTAGTAAAAGTCAAACCATATAAGTATAAGAAATATGGAAAGAAACACAATAGTGCAGCCAAAACTCCCAAAACCAGGTGTCAACATCTGTCTCCGAATACTAATAAAGACATAACTATTATAGAAAGATAGAGGTGAACTCCAGATGCATGACTGTCCAACCGCTACCTTATAAGCACCAAAAATTCTCGAGTCAAGAAAGTAGAGGCGCACTCGAGCTAGGACCTGCACCGAAAGGCTGCAGTAGGCATGAATATGATCCACTTGTATTCAGTAGGTATCATAGGACGACAAAGAAAAGTAGTAAATAAAGCTTACAAAATATACTAAGAGGACGTCACCTGCAACCAGAAAATGTCCCACAACGATAGCCCACACCGCTTGCATTGATAGTTCTACAATATCCACACATAATACGGTAACACACTAGATAGGGATACAAATACACACAATATCACATACAAGTAGGACAGAAGACAAACATGTATAATCAAGATCATCAAGTACAAATAAAGAAAGATAGAACAATTAGACTTAACAAGTCAAGATAGAACAAATAGATAGATGACAAGTCAATACGAAAATACAAGCATAACATAAACACAATAAAGAAAGTTCAATGATAATGATTATGATGATGCACAAGATCATCGTACAACCTTCAGAATTTCCACACAATCTGTGTATACACGTACGGAGGCAAGCATCCTGATGTGGGATCCATAGGAGTTTGTCAACCCATATACAATCCATATATATATATCCCCAGCATATACCTCGAAGAGGGTTTTACAAGATGTCACATTTTGTCATAAAAAAGTGTTGTCTATGTTTCTCAGGTGTTGCCACAGTGGTACCATTTGTTTCATGAATAAGTATGGTATGAGGATGTAATGCTCAAACCAATCACAATGAGTATTTTCACAGTCAATCACATGATATATTTCCATAACCAACCACAGTGATACATTTTCATAACCACGTGAGCCAATATTCATTTATTATTTTCATTCATCCATGAATTTCCACATGTTTTCATATGTCAAAAGTATGAATATATATCACAATACACCAAATGTACCATAATAAGCATTTGCAACAACACAATATAATTATTCATATGTATTCAAGGCTATCAATATCGTATAGGACCCCACACGGTCATACATATCAGTAATATCATAATTTCAACAACTATAACACATATAGGCCCCCACTCGAACACAACACATAGATATCCATTTTTTATGATTATTTTCCACCCTTAACATGCATTTTATACCATTATTTACTACTCAGCCAGACTTAATGAGTTAAGCAATAACCTAACTCGAATGTTGAAACCAGTCTGTTACACTTTGAGCCCATGACCTTACTTTGCACAAACTATTTCAAACTTGACTAAAAACATCAAATATGAAATCTACATATCAAAACAAAATTAACGACACCAGTATTGACTATTTTTTGTTCGTGGTCAAAACAGACCTCCAAAATGGATTTTTTAAAAGAGAAGGAAAAAATCGTAACTTTACTTCAAAAACATGTTTCCAACATCTTTAGAAACCTACATCTGAAAACACAAGTCAAATCGAGTAAAAAAATGAGGCTCAAATTAAAGAATTACCATTTTTAAGCTTTATTGGGTAAAATCTTTAAAATCTGGGTTAAAATCAAGAATCAGAGTTGTTTTGAAGGTTAAATGGATGAAAAACTAGTAATTATAAGATTAAAACAGTATTCAAGTGAAAAAAAGTGAAATTGGGGTTTAAAATCAAGCCCTAAAATTTTTTGTGATTTGAAAAATTAATCAAGAAATTACTAAGAAAAAGGTGAATTCTTACCTTAAATCCAAAAGATAATCAAGAAATCGATGGTAATCTAGCTTTCTAAGCTCCCTCAAGCTTCACTTTTAAGCTCTCACACTATTTTAGAATTTAACTCTCAAGAGGCAAGGGGAAAGAATCGACAAAATGGGCTAAAAAAGAAGTAAAAAAGCTCCTATATATTACAGAAAGATCTGCTATAGTGCAGATTTTTCTAAGTCCAAACGGAGTTCGATGGGGTGCCCAAAATTCATTTGGAGTATGACACACGCAAACAAACTATTTAAACACACTAAATTTGATGCTCCAGACTCAATGAAAATAATAGATTTTTGAAAAAACATTGATTTCACAAATTTGACCCCCAAAATCTAAAATCACAATTTTCCAAATCGATGATCGAAATGAGATTTAAAAGCCGTAAAATAATACCAAATATGTTACCTCCTAAAATTAACGTTTTGAATCTACTGTTAAAGTCGTATTTTGCATCCGAGGTCGTTTTAACCAAATATGGATTCCACACTCATATTTCCATTTTTCTAACTTTTCGATCAATAGGTCGAAATAAGCTCAGGTGCATCGAGACCTAAATTAAAGTTCTATCTAGGCTAAAATTAATATTTTGGAGATTCTATCATAGTCCATTCAGCCATCCATCACACAAATCAAAAGATATCCACATAAGTCCAAAATAAGGCTCTTAAAGCCATCAAAAATCACAATATTGCATAAATGATATCAAAATACATTAAAAATTATGTCAATCGCCCCCACACCCTAGAAATATCCTAATGCAACTACGAAGAGGGATAAAATAGTCAAATGACACAAACTCATAAATTTCACATATTTCATCAAAAAGCAGGTTGTTACATCATCCACCACTAAAAAAAATCTAGTTCGTCCTCAAACTAACTTAAAAAAATACCTGAATCAACATAGAGCTGGGGATAAGAACTACACATATCAAAATTAATATCCCAAATATCCCTATCTAAAGATCAATGTCACCAC
Source organism: Capsicum baccatum var. pendulum (assembly GCA_030864225.1). Classification (NCBI taxonomy): domain Eukaryota; kingdom Viridiplantae; phylum Streptophyta; class Magnoliopsida; order Solanales; family Solanaceae; genus Capsicum; species Capsicum baccatum. The sequence continues at coordinate 45,151,259 of CM061561.1, forward strand.
TATACCTTAACTACCGGGATCATTGATCTAAGGTGGATTTATGCACCTCAGTGTTGCTATTTGGGTTTAGTTAGCCTTGTTTTGAGGGTTTTTCTTGTGATTAATGAGTAACTATTTGTATAATAGAGCATATAAGTATTAAAATACTTGAATATAATATTTAAGGTGTGTTTCAAATAATTTTAGCATCAATTTAGTCATTTAGAGTTTAGACGAGAAAACTAGAGTTACTAGCTTAAGCTATGTGTTGTTCTAGTTGATCTAGATGGATTCTAGTATGTGTAATGAGTTTCTAAGGGTATTATTGTATAATTATGTGTCAGATAACTTTTTAATAGTTTTTAATGTTCATTTAAAACAATCCAAGAGACAAAACAATGAGTTAAAGATCCAAAAGACAAAACTAGTATTTTAGCTTAAGTTTCTAGTTCATCGTTTTGAATTGTATGTCGTTTTGAGTTCTAATACGTGGTTTTTGAGGATATAGGATGCTCAAGGAATCAATCATGATGATATATGTATGATACACAATCTGTAAATCAATTAAAAACAACATCACAAGGCTTGGAATGGATGGACAAACACTTGGGACAAGACTTGACCAAAAACAGATGTTTTGGAGTCATTGGCGTGCCACGGAGCTTAGGCACCGTGTTAGGACTGCGAAAAGGCATTGGAGGAATACTAAATGAACAATTACAGTATTTAAATATGATAATGTTTTGACACGAACCCTAGGTACCGCGATATGGGTGTGGCACACCACTCTATCAAAATTGGCAACTTGTATCCTCTAATAAATAGGACACTTAAACATTTTGTTACACACATTGGACGACCTTAAAACTGTAAGGGATGATTTATATCACTTAAATTAGAGTTTTTATTCCATTACTTTGGTTTGTTTATGGATTTCAACATGTATTCTATTATTGCGATTACGGTTATGTCCATGAGAGGCTAAACACCCTTTTCTGGGGTTAAGGCCAAGAACATGATTAATCTTGTTATGAATTAATTTGTTTTTGATTATTTATCATATTTGGTTTTTTATTTATCCTTTTTATTATGATTTAAATATTATCAACCCTTAGAATACATCCATTATCATCTTGTGAGCTCGGAAGAAGGAACAAAAGGATAGAACATGGGGTAAATAGAATAGGATTATAATCTTCTACAGAATGCAGTTATAATTTGAATTTAGGATAGGAATATACCTAAGTGCCCTATTTTTTTAACTTACGGGATGAAATATGAATGCATTTAACATAGTCCTCACATCCCCGCTCAACGACATAGTTGTAGGCTAAGCTAGATAGGTGATTAGAGGCTCAGAAGGCCATAGTCATAGTATCTACCCCATGAATCAACAACCAAGATATTGTAACCTAAAAAATGAAGTTCAATAGCATAGTATGATTGGTTGCAGAGCCTTATCCCTGGGTTTCTCCCCATTGATTTTCCAAGACCTTTAATTTACCGCATTGTTAAGTTTATGTTTAGTTTTAACTTTCCAAACTCTTTTGGTTATGGGAAAACTTGTTAATCTTTATAGTGAACTAGACTTAAATAGTTGTCAATACAAGTCCTTGTGGAATCGATATTCGGCTTTTTATAAGGCCACCATTTTACTTGGTGAGACCATGTACACTTGCGTGTGCGCTTCAATGCAACAAGATTTTGGTTTCATTGTTGGGGACTTGTAAATAGGCAACTGTCTTATTTTTAATTTTTATATATTGAGTTGTACATAGTTTAGTAATTTTCTTTTTATTTTATTTTACTTTTCTATCACACTTCGTGATATGTCATCCTGGGACCCTACCAAGAGGGTTATTGTCTAAATTTTTAGGGAAGTGAATGTTTTGGACCTTCATTAGATGAGGTCGATAGTAGCCAATCTGTAGAGTAGACATAAGAATTTCAGCAATTCAACTGTTATCTTTCTCTTAAAACTGACATTGAGAAGGTGAATAAGAGTGAGTGTGTTGTGGATGGTGTAAATTTGAAAGTGGGATTGGTTGGGTCTCATTCAAAGAACTTTTATTCATTATGTTTAGATAATGGCATCTCTTTGGAGTCATAAGAAATAGTGGAAGAGTGTGAAGATAAGGAACAAGAATCTTATATTCTTAAATTAGCACCAAACAAGCAACATAAAAACATGCCTCACTTCAAGGCCGAGCGGTTTACTATCCACCATCCATTACTAGGTTCCTTCATCTTTGTACCACTACCTTATGAGTGAACCAAAAGGATGGATGCGAGATTGAGGGTGAAATTCATATCCTCAAGGTAGAGGAAAAAGTGTATGTAGGTCGTGTTGCGACACTAAATCAGGCGTTACTTCGGAGGCAACCCAAGTTAAGGTAGGTATTTATTTTTAGTATTTTAGTTTTTTACTTCATGTAGTTTCTTTTTGTTGAGTCACAGGTTTATGGGAAGTCTAAGTACTGGAAACCTGAGTTAAGGAGCATAGCGAAGACTAAGTGTGGGGTCCCCGAACCTTTTTAATGATAAAAGATGTTGCTAGCTAGGCTTAAAGGCCTCAAGGAGTATCTCTATCTCTACTTTTAAGTATACTTTGGGGATAGATTAGATTTTTAAGTGTGGGGTGAAAAAATTCCCATTGTTTCAGGTGAAGTGATGTGTTGGATTTTGAGTCTTAGTTGTTGTTGTTTTCTAGTTTTGGGAAAATTTGAAAAAATTACAAAAATATTTTATCTTTTTAGTTTTTAGTTTACTTGGGTCAGTCTAATAGGTGCATACTTCACCTACCTTGTGGTTGTTCTTTTCGATTCTCTTCCATTGGGATGCTCCTTGAACCCAGTATCATTTTTCTTTTTAGGAGTAAATTTTAAATTTTTGTGTTAGGAATAAGTCAGATGTTCTTGTTGGTGCTATGTGTGATTGTGTGATGCAAGTATTTTTGTTTGTAAAAAATATGTTGATTGTATGCATTATTACTTTTGAGACTCCTAGGCTCTAGTTTATGACTCTTGTACATTGTTGGCTTAATATTGAATTCATGATATTATGTGGTTGCGAGTCTATGATGATCCTACTTGATTTGAGCATGTTCCATGTGTGTTGAAGTTATTGTATATTTCTTGTTGCATTTGATGTCTAGAACTTGCTTGGTGCATGTGTAAAGCAAAATAAAGAGTGTGGGTTTAGGAGATGATATAGGCATTTCTTTGATAGCCATATTTATACCCTCATTCTGACCTACCCTTGTACATAATCCTAGTTAACTCTGTTGATCTTTTAGTTTATTCTTTGGCAGCCTCATATGTAGTATGTATCCCTTTCTTTGATTGACCATAATTTGATCCAAAGCTCCTAAGCAATTTAGTTAAAAATAAATTGAGTTAAGGAGTTTGAAATTTAAGTAGGGAAAAGGTGAAAGTGAAACCCACAAGAAATAGCTATTGGTATTGAAAATCGATATGTGTTGTGGTAGGGAGTTGTCTAATGAAAAGAATGAAGATTGTTCAACCTTGAATAAAGTGTTTAGAAATAACACTCCCACCATACTGTATGTGAATTAGCTTAATGAGATAGGGGAAAACAAAAGATATGGGTGTATAGAAGTGGTGGATATTAGATGTTAATAGAGATATCTTAATGTTAATGTGATGTATTAAAGTGCTTAGGGAGATAGTCACTATTACTAGCCAGAATAGTTCCTAACCATACCTTATCCTACATTACAACCCTTAAAGACCTAGTTGATCCTGAGCCTTAACATTTAGATATTATTAGAGCACTACACGAAGGGAAAGCATATGGTTCATCTTGTGTAACATGTGAATTCTCTGTGAGGGTAGGCGTAATTTTATTCTTGTACCCTTTTTGTGATAAATTGCATTTATGTGAGTGAGCATATGGAACTCTCTTGTGGTGAGCAAACATGTTTGATGATATTTGGGTGATTTGTATGATGTATTTGATTGAGCAATATGTATGAGTTTGACAACTTGGTGAGTCAATTATTTAGGCTAGGATGTTTTGGAGTAGTGTTCTTGAGCTTTCAATTGTGTATAACATGCTTAGTGTAAAAACTTACTTTCTGTGAAGTCATTGTAGTGTTAGATTGAATTTATTGCATGTATTAGAAGTTTGGAGTCTCCTCTAATTATGATTCTTAGATTGAAGAGTCTTTTGACGATGAACAAGGCTTTAAGTGTGGGGTGATGATCTGAGGTGAATTTATGCACCTCAGTGTTGCTATTCGGGCTTATTTAGCCTTTGTTTAAAGAATTTTCTTGTTATTAATGAGTAAATAATTGTATAATTGAGAATGTAAGAGTTCAAATAATTTACTGGAATGTTTAAGGTATTTTTCAAACAAGTTTAGAATCAATTTGGTCACTTAGAGTTCAGACGAGAAAACTAGTATCACTAGCTTGAGTTATGTGTTGTTCTAGTTAATCTCGATGGATTCTAGTGTGTGTAATGTGTTCCTAAGGGTATGATTGTGTAATTAAGTCTGTAATAACTTGTTTATATTGTATAATTTTCACTTGAAAAAAGCCAAGAGACAAAACAATAAGTTAAAGATCAAAAGGACAAAACTAGTTTTCTTAGCTTAAGTTTCTAGTTCATCGTCTTGAATTGTATATCGTTTTGAGCTATAATACGTGATGTTTAATGCTATTGAATGCTTGGTGAATTAATAATTATGATGTATGTATGATGAACAATCTGGAAATCAATTTAAAACAACATCACAAGGCTTGGAATGGATAAATAAACACTTGGGACAAGACTTGACCAAAAACGGATATTTTGGTCATTGGCGTGCCACAGAGCTTAGGCATCGCATTAGGGTCGTACCATGGAATTGGGGGAATTTTAAATGAACAATTTAATTGTTTAACCATGATAAGTTCGTTCCACAAACCCTAGTCACCATGATATGGGTGTGGCATACCGCTATGTCAAAATCGGAAGCTTGTGTCCTCCTATAAATAGGACCCTTAAACATTATGTTACACACCTTGGACAACCTTGAAACTTTGAGGGGGGCTGGAGAAAACTTAAATTAGAGTTTTTATACCATAAATTTGGTTTGTTTATGTATTTTAACATGTCTTGTATCATTGCAATTAGGGTTATGTCCATGAGCGGCTAGACACCCTTTTTCTGGGGTTATGGCCAAGAACATGATTACTCTTACTATGAATTGATTTGATTTTGATTATTTATCATATTTGGTTGTTTATTTATCCTTTTTATTACTATTTTAAGGATACACTACCCTTAGAATACATCCATTATCATCTTGTGAACCTGGAAGGAGGAACAAGAGCATAGAACATGGGGTCAATAGAATAGGGTTGTAATCTTTTACAGAATGACGTTAAAATTTGCATTTACGATAGGAATATACCTAAGTTCCCTATTTGGTTCACTTATGGGATGAAATATAAATGCATTTAACTTAGTTCTCACATCCCCACTCAATGATGTAGTTGTGGGGCTAAGCTATACAGGTGATTAGAGGCTCAAAAGACCATAGTCATAATATCAACCCCGTGAATCAACAACGAAGATAAGTAACCTAACCAATGAAGTTCAATTGCATAGTATGATTGTTCGCAGAGCCTTAACCCTAGGTTTCTCCCCATTGATTGTCCAAGACCTTTAATTTACTGCATTGTTAAGTTTACATTTAGTTTTAACTTTGCAAAATTTTTTGGTTACCTGAACACATGTTCATCTTTATAGTGAACTAGATTTAGATAGTTATCAACATAAGTCCCTGTGGGATCGATATTCGAATTTCTATAAGGCCACTATATTACTTGGTGAGACCACGTACACTTGTATGTGCACTTAGGCATAATAATCACTCTAGAGCGCAACCGCCTACCATCCCTAGTCAATATTAAGACCGGCTTCTCAAAAGAGACAACCCCTCATCTAACTTAAATAACTCCCAACAAATAACACTAGACTCATCCAGAATGCAATGGAGAAGCATAGAAACATGAAAAACTGGATAAAGAACTGATAGATCAGGGGGAAAAGCCAACTTATATGCCATATCACCAACAATCCAAGAATCTTTAAATCCTCAATTGGTGATAATTGAACTTTAAATCAATCTTTAAAAACACTGCAGTACCCTAAAGCTGATCAACTAAATCATCAATGCGATAAAAAGGATACTTATTCTTAATCATCACCATATTCTACTGTCGATAATAAATACACATCCACATAGACCCATCCTTTTTCTTTATAAAAAAATAGGCGTACCCCAAGGTGAAACACTAAGTCAGATAAAGCCCTTATCCAACAAGTCCTGTGACTGGTCCTTCAAATTCTTTAACTCTATTGGGTCCATCCTATAAGGGGGAATAGAAATGGGCTTGGTGCCCTACTCAACAATAATAGTAAAATCAATATCATGATCCGGAGGCATACCAGGCAAATCCTTAAGAAACACATTCATAAACTCACGAATAACATGGGCAGAATCCAAAGAAGGAGGTGAACAACACTAGTAACACGAATATGAGCCAAATAAGCTAAAAATCCCCTCTCAACCAACCGTGATCCTGAACATAAGATATGACCCTCTTAGGACCCGAATGAAATGCACCCTTCCAAGCTATCCTTGGAAAACCTAATGAAACTAAAGGCAAAGTCTTAGCAAAACAATCTAAGACAGCACGATAAGGAGTCAACCAATCCATACCCAAAATAACATCAAAATCAACCATATCTAATACAAGCAAGTCTACCAAAGTCTTACGCCCAGCAAAAATCACAACACAAGATTGGTGCACCTGATCCACTACTAAAGAATCACCTCTCGGGGTAGATACACGAATCGGCATGGCAAGAGTCTCACTAACAGAATCAAAACTCAAAGAAAAATACGCAAATACATAGGATAAAGTCAATTCGGGATCAAATAATATAAATTTAGGTCTGAAACAAATGGTGACAATACCTGTAATCACATCATCAGAAACCTTTACCTCAAGTATAGATGGTATAGCATAACATTGACTATGACCATTATTTATCTTGGTGGCCCCATGACCACCAACTGCCTGAGTGGCCCTATGACCAACCCCACGAGCTCTACTACCTCTGCCCTTGCACCTCTTTTACCACCCCTACCCCTCACAGTTAGAATAGAAACAGCCCAAAACACTCGACAGAGAAAGTCCCTGGCCACATAGCCAATCTCATCACACACATAGCAACCTCTACGATAAGTCTCAATAAGATAAGCTACAACTGGGCAAGAATGACCACTCTAAATAGTTGGACCAAAAGATCCTTGACCAGAACTCTGTAAGGCCCCCTGCACTAGCCTACCCTGATACCTACAAGAATCTTTAAAATTTCTACCATGAGAAACCTGATATCTAACTCACCAAAATAGCGCACCTTCTTGGTGCCTCCCTGTGATACTCGAAGAATGCCCTCTGTCATCTTATAATGATCCATAACACTCTAAAAAGAAGCCCCAAACACAATTATCTGAGATGTAGCTAACTGAAGAGAAATATCCAAACCCTTCACATACCTCTGAATCTTCTCAGACTCTGTAGAAATGCTATTATAGAAAATCTAGACAAGGCATAAAAAACATGCCTCATACTCTACAACATTCATGAAACCCTGGTCCAAATGATCAAACTTGTTCTGCATACGATCTCTCAAACTGAAAGGCACAAATCTCTCTAAAATGGCATCAACAAACTGATCCTAAGTCATATTATGAGAATTACGTGGTTTATAACTCACAAGTGACCACCACTAATCTCTAGCACTATCTGTCAACTGATAGGCCATATAAGCAACACCATACATACAAAAAGAGTGAAATAGAACTCAAAACACCGAATATGAAAGAACTTCGCCCGATAAAGAATAAAATGAGGAAAGTTTCCTAAAGACATCCTATAGTCTCTCAAACATAAATACGGATGTCTATGTATTGATCTGCGAGACTCTATTAGATATTTCATTCTTATACTGTTGAGACCCATGAAACATGACTGCTCTGATACCAATTTGTCACGACCTAAACTCTAAAAAGTAGTGAATGCACTTGTCACGGCGAACCTTGACAAGTAAGCCTACCACAAAGACTAATACACAAAGGGAAAAAGACAATAATAACCCCAAAGTAAGTCTTCTAGAATGAAGCTTAACTATAAAAGAATAATAAATGAAAAAAAAAAAACAATAATGCAGCCAAAACTCCCAAAACCAAGTGTCAACATCTGTCTCCAAATACTAATAAAAACATAATAACTATAGAAAGATATGTGTGAACTCAAAATACATAAATGTCTAACCGCTACCTTGGAAGCTTCAGCAATCGCCCAAGTCAAGAAAGTTGAGGCGCACTCGAGCTAAGACCTGCACTAAAAAGGCATAGTAATCATGAGTATGGTCCACTTATACTCAGTAGGTATCATAGGCCGAGCAAGAAAATTAGTAAATAAAGCATACAAAATATACACTAAGGGAACATCACCTACAATCAGAAAATATCCTATAATGGTAGCTCATACCCCTTGTACTAATAGTTCTACAATATATACACATAATACAGTAGCACACCTGATAATGATACAAATATACATAATATCACATACAAGTAGAACAAAACAGGAACATGTATAATCAAGATCATCAAGTACAAATAAAGAAAGATTGAATAATTAGACATTCACAATTCAAGAAATAGAACAAATAGATAGATGACAAGTAAATACGGCAATACAAACACAACATAAACACAACAAAGTAAGTGCAATGTATATGATGATGATATTGTATGAGGTCATCGCTCAACCTCCGGGATCATCGGACAATCCCCATATACATCCACGGAGGCAAATGTAACGCCCCGGGAGTACACCCTGGATGCCACATGGTGCTTATAGTCACAAGTGACCATAAGCTAACCCATGAGCTAGTACCTGCTGTGAAACTGAACAAAACTACTAATAAAAGATACATGTATGTGAAATAACTTAGTATTTCATAAGGTTTTATAATACTAAGACATCACTGAACTCTTAAATCTAAAACAACTGTCTGAAAGTAATAATGTAAAGACTGACAATCAATTAAAAATTGGATAAATATCTGAAAGTGTCTGAAAGCCTCTAATTGAATGACTATGGAGTTGATGGGACATGTCCCCAGCTAACTCCGACTGGCTACTGGACTAAAGTACTAACATAAACATAATTGACCCTCGAAATATAAGGACTTACCACTGCTGATGATGATGATGTGTTAGAATATCTAAGTGTGATAGGGAACCTGAGCATCCGAACCTATGATATGATACATCATAGCATAAGAAATGAGTATCCAGTCAGTACTTTAAATGTACTACATGCTAGATGAGGTTAGGCTGATATGCATGGGCTCATGTGTATGAATAACAATTAACTAAATGAATAGCATGAGATAACCAGATATGAATGCGTGAATGCTGTAAAATGTAAGAATGCATGACTAAGAATATAAAATGATTTTGAAATCGTCTATAAACTAAAATATTAAAATTCGATAACTGAATAACTGATAAACTATATGCTACAGTCAAGAAAAACTTAACTAAGTTCGGAACTAAATACTGAAATTAAAACTATGGGAGGTATCATCTAACCAAAATGCCCTAAAGTTGAGTTGATCGGGGTCCAACCTGTGACCCCAGTTGGAAGGGTGCTAGTAACTTGCCATAGGTACTAACAATGGTTGTGTCAACCCTAAACTAGAAGGAAGATATCTTCTCAATCCTAAACTAATAGGAAGACTCATGAGATATGTGTCAACCCTAAACTAATAGGAAGACATCCCAAACCTACGTTGGCTATGTAGTTCTGTAACTCAGAGATTGCTACTAAGGGTTAACCCCTATACTAATAGGAATTCCCCCATACCGGGGTTCGCTCGATGGTGAATCCTACTCCCAACTAAACTAACACTGATTATGGGACTAAACTAAGTTTAACTGAAAAAGGAACTGACTCGAATTATTGAACTGATCTAAGTTTGACTAACATAATAACTTACTAAACTGATAATGCTCATACGTGTCTGAAACTATTCTGAGAATACTGAGACTAAATAAACAGCTAAATTTTGGGTATTCATAACCCCTAGGACTCGATAGCAATAATAAGGACACATGAAAGCATTCAAAACCATATAAGGAAATCATTGTTCGTAATTATTCACTTAAGCCTTTGATCAAACACATGGGAGACATGAATTTAAATATGGGAATACCTTTAAACACGATGAGATAGAACGATCACAAGACAAGATCATAAACTAAGAATTTATTCTGAATTCTCATGAACATGATATGGAAACCACCATACTTAAAACATTCTAAAATGCATTCCACTTGAAATAATTTATAATCTTAACATGAAATTTAAATGGTAAGAAATTCATGGACTTAAGCATGGGAATAAGTAAAATATGTGGGAATAGCATAATTGAAAAACTAAAACCATATTAAGGGATTTAACAATGAAATTTCATGCTTCAAACGTGTAAGGACTGCTTTTAACAAAAATAGATTGTAAACATCATGTAAAATCAAAATTCATAAAAGATTCATGAAGATAAATCATTATAAATATGTCATTTCATAATTTAAAACATAAAAGACGGATTCTTGGACTCCATGGGTGAAAAGGGCCCATGGATGAACATATAACATACCTCCAAGGATTAAATCCTGAAGAATATCACAAGCTTGAATGTTCTTGGCTTGGAAACCCCAATTCTTGATCTTTCTTGGATGGGGAAAAGGTTTAGCTTGATGAACAATTAGAGAGTTTAGGGTATTTTGTTGAATGATATTGGGGAATGTAAGCAAAATATGCCCTTTCAGCTGTTTAATCCCGTGTTTTCATAATTTGGGTGTGGTGAAAAAAGACTAAATGCCCCTAGAAATTAAAATTCGCAACTAAAAAGGCCGTTTGGGCTCTCACCACGATGCACCAAGGCTTTCACCGCTATAGCCATCACGACGTGGCGCAATCACAGTGAACTGTTGTCTTGGAAATCCAAATGTGGTCCAAACCTCGTTGAAAAAATTTAAAACTCACCTGAGACGTGCTACTTATATCCTTGAACATGAATCAACTCAAAAACTTACGTCTCAGGGTCGGAACGGTTAATTTAAAAATTATCGAAGTTAAGAGGCCAAAAATAAAACTAAGTCTCCAAGTCTTAGCTAAATTTTCTGGTTCTAAGCCTCTTGTGCATATACTAAAAGCTAAACTGAACTAAGAAAAGTATGGGGTATTACAGCAAGTCTCCCAATATGGGACCCATGGGGGTTCATCAACCCTTATACAATCCATATATATATATATATATATATATATATATATATATATATCCATATCTTCTCCCTGGCACATCCCTTCAAGAGCTTTTATTAGATGTTACATTTTCTGTCATAAAAAGGTGTTGTCAGTGTTTCTCAAGTGTTGCCACGGTGGTACCATTTATTTCATGAATAAGTATGATATGAGAATGTAATGCGCACAACCAATCACAATGAGTATTTCAACAACCAACCACATAATATATTTCAACAACCAACCATAGTGATATATTTTCATAGCCACGTGAGCCAGTATCCACTTATTATTATCATTCATCCATGAATTTCAATATGTTTTCATATCACCAAAGTATGAATATATATCACAACACACTAAAGGTACCATAATAGGTATTTGAAACAACACAATACCATTATTCACATGTATTTAAGGCTATCAATATCATATAGGACCCCACACGGTCATACATATCATGTAATACCGCAATTTTTACAATTATATCATATATAGGCCCCCACTTAGACACAACACATAGATAGCCATTTTTTATGATAAGTTCTCACCCTTAACATGCATTGTGTACCATTATTTACTTCTCAGTCCAGTCTAAAAGAGTTAAGTCATAACCTACCTCGAATGCCAAAATCGATCTGCTACACTTCGAACCCACGATCTTAATTTCCACAAATGATACCAAACTTCACTAAAACATCAAACATGAAATTTATGCATCAAAATAAAACCAACGACACCCATATTGATTACGTTTGATTGGAGTCAAAATGGACCCCCAAAATGAGTTTTTTAAAACAAGGACAAAATCGTAACTTTACTTCAAAACGTATTCTCCATAGTTTTAGTAACCTACAGCTTAAAACTTAAGTCTAATAGAGTCAAAAATAAGGTTCAAATCAAAGAAATTATTTTTAAGCTTTACTAGATAAATTCTTTGAAATTCAGGTTAAAATCAAGAATCGAAGTTGTTTTGAATGTTAAATTGATGAAAAATTAGCAATTATAAGACTAAAAGATTATTCAAGTGAAAAAGAGTGAAATTGAGCTTTAAAATCAAGCTCTAAGATTTTTGGGGTTTTAAAAAATTAATCAAGAAATTACTAAGAAAAGAGTGAATTATTACCTTAAATCTGTAAGAGAATTAAGAATAGACTTTAATCTAGCTTCCCAAACTCCCACAAGCTTCACTTTTAATCTCTCACACTATTTTCGGGTTTAACAATAAGAGGCAGGTGAACGAATGGATAAAATGGACCAAAAGAGGGTAAAAAAGTTGGTATATATTGAAGAAAGATTTGTTATAGTGCAGATTTTTCTAAGTCTAAATGGACTTCGACGGGGCGCTCGGGATTCACTCAAAATCCAATATATGTAAATGAACTATGTAACCATACTAAATTCGATGCTCAGGACTCAATGACAATATCAGATTTTTGAAAAAATATTGATTTCATAAAGTTGACCCCCATAATCCGAAATTGCAATTTTCCAAACTAAGGTCAAAATAAAATTTAAATATCGTAAAATCACACCAAATATATTACCATCCTAAAATCGATGTTCCAGATCTACTAACGATATTGGATTTTTCATCTGAGGTTATTTCAATCAAATGTGGGTCTCATGCTCATATTTTTAATTTTTCAACTTTTCGATCAATAGGTTGAAATGAGCTTGGGTACATCAGGACTCGAACCAAAGGTCTATCTAGCCTAAAATAAATATTTCAGAGCTGCTGGCATAGTCCATTCAGCCATCCATCGCATGAATCAAAAGATATCCACATAAGTTCAAAATAAGGCTCTCGAAGCCATCAAAAACCACAATATCCCATAAATGGTACCAAAATGCATTAGGAATCATACCAATCACCCCCACACCCCAGAAATACCATAATGAAACTATGAGGTGAGGTAAAATAGTCAAATCACACAAACTCACAAATTTTATATGTTTAATCAAAAAGTAGGTTGTTACCATGCATGTGATATGATTTTCCTTTCTTGGATAGTGATTCACATCCATACATATCCATATCAGATATAGTCGTGGAGAGGATATGATCTTCCTACCTTCTTTAGCTCTGTGTGAGATCTACTTCCATATTTATTGCTCTGTCATTAGCTTCTTATGATCCTTGACTTCCTTATTCAAGAATCTTCTTAGATCTTTTCACGATGCTCTTCCCATTATAGTTTTGGGATTGTCCATCAATGGATTCTCTACCTTGATCTTCTCCTTAGTGTATCCTGCATATTTTCCTTATTAGTTTGTCATTATTAAACCATATTAAGCTATTATATGAGGCTAACAATCTCTCCTTTTTTGATAATGACAAATAATAAACATCAGTTAAATTTTCTATATTTATAATCGGCTTGCTCCCCCTTACTTGTTGACCCTTTCTTTGAACATCGGTTGACTTCCCTATATGTATAGTTGGTTGGATCTCCCTTACTTGTTGACCTTGTGAATCCAATATTTGTACCATTATCTCCTATTTTGACATAATCAAAAATAATAAGGCAACCAAGACTAGAAAAAAATAACTAGACATAGCAAGCAGATAGAATATAGATAAAAAGATCATGAAATGTTCATGGCATCCATACAAAAAGAAAAAAACAAAATAAAGAGTATGTAAGTATCCCAAATACATCCCAAAGGAAAGGAGGGGACAGGGCCCCTTTGAATAAGCAGTCAAGAATTTATCATTTCTTTAGAAAGTAGGTGAGGGTGTTGTGCATATTATGGAAGAAGCATTCATAAGACTTTTCAACATTCTTAGAAAAGTTGAAGTAGGAGTTCTGAACAAATATGGCAAGCTCGTTGTGGGAAGAGTTGGCTTCAGATTTGATGGAGTCAACTGGAGCAAATAGCCGATTGAAAATCTTCATACCTTCCTGTTTCAAGCCATTGATTAACGGCCACATTTTTCCCACATCAGTGCTAGTGTCTTTATTAAACTGTAGCAACCTGCTAGTAGACTCCTGAAGACCCATCATTTCTTCTTCAATAGACTTGAGGCGCTCCTTAATTTCCTATCATTTTTATCACTAGAATCATAGGGCTAGAAGTACTTTTACTCACCTTAAGAAGGTCAATCTTGGCTTTTGCAGACTCTTTTTTGCACCACTCAGTGTCTGTCGAGACATACCTTATGCTGGCAAAAGTTTTAGATTCATAAGTCATAGAGACTTCTACTACAGGAAATCCAGAGGGGACAATAAAGCATTGTAGGAGAATTTGAGTAATTAACAGTCTGTAGGACAAGATGCTTGTGGCATGTGTATCACTTGTTCTCTCTAACATATACTCACAAAACCACATAGCCTAATTAATTTTGTAATTTTTAACCATACAGTATAACAAGAACACATTTCTGCAGGTGACATTGCTAAGGGAAGCCTTCCTTAGATTAGGATGGTAGAACTTATGTGAGCTAGAATTCTATATTTAAAACAAAGAGACAGTGAACCAAAATCTGATAGACTTACTTCAAGGTCTAAGACAACTTTCTTAGCTCCCTCAAAGCTAACTTTGAAATTATCAGGCCATGTACCATTCATGAAGGGAATTGCACCAGAAAACTTGGTATAAAACACCTTTTCAAACATTAAAGTCATTCAGGATGATTCTTGTCTCAAGCACAAGACTTTTCAACTCACTACTATCTTAGGAGGAGCAAAGATTAGCATAAAACATGCTAACAGGATCTTCTAAAACTTCTAAACAATGGAGGAAAAGTACAAGAGATAAGTCTTAAGCTTGAAAAACTTACATTTCACTGGGTCTCATTTAACTGTAAGAGATTCATAATTCTTCCAAACACTACAGAGCAATTTTTGAAGACGATGAACTTCTCCTGCTATTATATAGTCCAGAACTTTTGTATGTCCTCTAGTAGAAAAGAGTCTAGAGAATTAAGATGAGATTTTATATAAGAAATATAGGGCTAGAGGCTGAGAACTTTTTATGGAAAGCTGATTGTGAGGATTGAGAAGAAGTTTCCTCAAATGAACCAGAAATAAAGGTGGTGTCACATCCCAAGACTACCCCTAGTCGTAACACGGTGCTTGGAACCTCAACCGATACCAAGCTAACCCATGAACTACATAATGCTTGAGCAACTAATTTAAATTGTATAAAATCTAAATTTGCTGAGCGAAAACATGATCATGAGAAAGTGTGAATAAATTTAATTCTGATAAAGTTTACAACATGATAAATCTAAAGAATGAACTTGAATTATATATCATGACTCTAACTGATTATCTATGAAGCCTCTACTATACTGACTATAGATAGTTGGGATATGCCTCCAACTACCACTAATCAATATATATGGATAATCAAAATACAACACATGAACTGCAATGGACTGGAGTTTCTGAAATAGAAAAACTCATCACCTGCTAACTGAAAGCTGACAACTGTCTGACCTTGGTATGTGGACTACTTCTGATACCTACATTATGAAATAATGTATCCACATGTACGTATATGTGGTTTGTACTTCTAGAATGTACTGAGTCAGTAAGGTGAATGCAATAAGTAAAACTGAATAGATACACAACTTAAAACATGCATGTTAAGTGAAAGTGACTCACCAAGAGACTGAAATCAACTGAAAGATGAAGTATCTTAAAACATGAGTAACAAACATAATATGATAAGTTGGTAAATCACTACACTTATTTTCTTAAATCTTTACTTTTTAGAATAAGTAGAACTAAAGTTCGGAAGCGGTAAAACATGAATATTTTATTTAAATCTCATGTAATGTTGAACATGTTGTAAAACTGAACTGAGGATCATGTATGGATACTGATTATGAAAAACATGAACATGTAACATTGAGAAATGCAAGACCAAGTATAGTATGTACTGACATGATTTGAATAACATGAATAATCTGTAAAACTAACTGAATAATTACTAAAATTTGATTACTTGGTCAAGCAAACCTGACCTGAGATTAACTGAATACTAATGAAACTGTGGGAACTATCATATAACCGACATAAACCATGTGAACTATAATGGATTTCAACGTAAGACCCACGTTGAGGAGGGTTTTTCTATCCTTGCCATCAGAATAGAACCTGAACTAGAGTGATCACTAAACTGAGCTCATATTGAGCAAGGAGAACACTCTATAGAAAGGCCCCCAAACCTATAGGGGCACATAGTTTTTGGGGAAGTAGTATGCGTTGAATGCACCCTTTCCACTCGGTGCTAAATCCTACTCCCAACTGAAAGACACAAAAATACTAACTGGTGAATGCACTAAAGCTAATAAGCTCAGGTCGTGATATTTTTAAAACAAGAGTTCATACAAGGTATAAAATAATCATAAATGTTTAAATTGATAGTGTTCAATAAGATTAAAACAAACCGAGTTTAAAAATGAAAACACGAGTTGGCTGACTCATTACTTAAAAAGTTTGAAACATAAGTAAAAATGTAGGTATCGGGTGTTCATAACCCACCAGCATTGAATGATTACTAAAATACGATAAACAACTCTTAAAACAGTAACATGAAGTCATAATTCAGAGACCTAAAACATTGGGCAGTTCAATACATGAGTATAATACATGACTTTAAGCATGGGGACGTATTAAACTTAGGAGAATGACAATTTCTCATCAAAATAACAAAATTCAATACAAAATATCAAAATTTTAGTTTAAAACCTGAATAAGTACAACTCTTATGCTCTTTAGTCCTTTAAATCACAGGCTATGCTTCAATACATGAGAATTTAGGGATGAACCCTAATTTAAAACATGTAACTTCAACTTAAAAATTATACTGTCGGGCATAAGGATGAAAGATTAACCTTGTTCAAAATCTCACATACCTAAATTTCTTGATTTCTTGATGAAAGCTTAAAATTGGAGCTTGAATTCTTGAGTTCTTGGGGAAGAAACCTTGAATTTCTTATTTTTGGGAAGAAACCCTAATTTCTTTTCTCTTGAGAGTGGAGAGGAGAGCAAATATTAAAAACTGATTAATGATGTAAAACTATCATGTATAGGGTGATTTAAGTCATAGGGGTAGGGTTTGAGGTGAGGAAAAGACCAAAATACCCCTAGGAAAACTGAATAAAAATTATAGGAATTTCTATAGTTGATGACTTAGTTGACAGTCTGTCAACTAGTTGACGACTTGTCAACCTAGTTGTCACCTTCTCTTTATGATCTGGTTAAGATTAACGATGTAGTTGACAGTTGTCAACCTAGCTGTCACCTTCTCTTCATAATCTGGTTAAGGTTAATGAGTTAGTTGATAGCCTATCAACTAGTTGAAAGCTTGTCAACCTAGTCATCATCTTTCCTTTAGAAATGCAGGGTGTTTCTAGTTTAGGCTGATGACAAGGTTGATAGCTCGTTACTTAGTTGATGGCTTATCGCCTCAAGTCGTTACCTTGTTGACAGACAGACACGCTGAGGTAAAATGAGCATAACTTTCCACTCCAATATCGAATTAAGGTGAAATCAAATGTGTTGGAAAAACAACTCAAAGAACTTTGATTTGATATATAGTAGGAGACTGAATCATTATATTATAGGAACTATACACGTTTAAATTTGACCCATGTTGGATAGGATACTAAATTTAAATCGATACAAATGCTCTTAACTTGACTTTGCTTTAAGTGCTTCCTATGACCATGATTCACATCGAACACACTTCATACATAAGGTTAATAGTTGTGAGACTTAATTATGGCTTCACATAATTGCTTTGGGGACTTTAATCATATAACAAATAGTTGGAAACTTATCTAAGAGCTTGTGGGGTATTACAATATCTCCCTTTTGGGATCATTTGTCCTGGAATGATGGGTAAGAACTTATTGAAGTCTTAGAAGTATGAAATAATGTACGCATGACATGTATGGTAATTAAGGATATAAATGAGCTGAAATATTAAAACTTCAATCATGAAACTAATTTCTGAGCTGACTTGACTTTATTGACTTTAAGGAGCTGATTTATGCTGAGATTTTAGAACTCACTTGAAATGTTCATGATACGATCATTAATATAGAACTGCAAAGTGATAACTGATGCAATAAAAATTCTAAGAGTTACTAAGGATGGTATAAGGTATGTAAATTCTCATTAGGGATTGTCACTCAACAAATCACATATAGAAATCAAAGGAAAAGGGGCTTCATGGCATCACCAAGTATATTATATAAGCACGAATCATGAGATAACGAGACTTAGGTCGTACAAGGGTATTATAATGTCTAAGCTAGAATACTTGGAAAAATGAGATCATGCACTGAACTATTATGAACTGAATCATGACTAAATAGTTAAATCTGAAACATAATGCATGGACTAAACTGAATTTGCAACTTACATGTATGCGAATATATTACCTCATGGAATAGCCATATTCATGAAACTTTGGGTATTAAGACTAGATGGAAAGATGGAAAACCACAGGAACTTGTATGTCTGACTGCTAAATTTAATTGTTGTCTATACGAATTGAATTATGCTGAAAGTTTATACTCAACTGGAGTATATCTTCAACACTCTTTCTAAGAAGTTCTAATAATATTAAGGAGCAAAGAATTCTTGGGCATGATCTGAATGAGATATCTAAATAAGGACTCTCAATCTGGTTGTAAATCTGGAACATGGAACATAGGCCTATAAAATATAAGTTAGGATAGAATTACTAGGCCCTAGGCAATACAGCTTCTACTTTCAAGCTTAGACATACTTCTCAAATACTTCCTCAACTATATGTTTTCCCTTAAATACTGCACTTCAATTGAAGCTACTTATAATCTTTAGATGGCCATTGATAATTCTATCTACTAAAGTCTAAGCTGAACTGAATTTTCTCACTATGTTCAAGCCTACTCAAAATTACAAAGTGCAACACATAAAACTGTAATACTAGTCTAAACCATGAATTTAATATGCCATATGTTTTCACAGATCTCATCCCAAGAATAATTCTCCTTACCTCTTCAATAACAAACTTCACCCTCTTACTAGGAATTCACTAGCGCACAATGCATTTATCCACTTATATACTAACATGACATTTCAAGCCTATCATCATAACCATATATGAACTTCTAGGAAACCAACCCTTCATAGGAATTTTCAACTAACTATGACATATACCAAAATCTTTTCCTCAATCTTTCTTTACACTTATAGTTTTAGATAAAACAATCATACAATAGTCTTCCCCAACAAGAAATATTTACTCTCTCCCATCTAATAAATTGTTCATCACCACTATCATTTCATAAGGAGAGGTAACTGAAAGGTTAGAACATGAGAACCTAAATCATAAAATAACACTATAACAAATAGTTGAAAACTTATCTAGGAGCTTATGAGGTATTACATATGGGGTCATGATTTTCGGATAGACAGTTAGTGGGTTCTTTGCAAAATTTATCATGGATCTTCTAAGGGTCATTTGAGGGATAAGAGAAAAGTATGGGAAGGGGTATAAAAATAGGGAAGAAGAAAGTGAGACGGTATGAAGGTGAAATAACATAACTTAAATGGAGGTGACATAAGAAGGAAAAGGGTGCAGATTTCTCAGAAAGAGAAAAAGGTCAAGTAAAAAATAATACAGAGAATGAGAGAGAAGGTGAAGAGGCAAGATGGGAAAAAGGTAAATAAAAGGTAATGATTGAAAAGGGATATGAGTTAGAAAGGAAAATAATTTTCAAAAGTATTTTGAGACAAAAATATTTTAGACAGAAATTAGCAAAAGTAAAAGATTGTTTAATCAGATAACATTAATGCATTAATACCAAGACTTTTCCTAAGAAAATAGAATCTTTCTTCCATCAAGGGTTTCATCAAAATATCAGCAAGCTTATTTTCATAATCAACAAATTTTAGAGAGAAATTCCCATTTCGACATAATCACGAATAAAATAATGTTTAATATCAATGTGCTTAGCTCTATAATAATGCATTATATATTTAAACAGACTAATTGTACTAGTATTATTACATATAATAGTTACAGATTCAAATGATAAATCATAATTAAGTAACTGATGTATAATCCAGAGTATCTGAGCACCACAATTTCCAATGACTATCTATTCAGCTTTGGTGGTTGATAAGGAAACTAAAGTCGATTTCTTGCTATGCCATAAAATTAAGGCATCACCTAGAATTTGGCAGCAACTGCTAGTGCTTTTTCTATCATTTCTATTACCTGTAAAGTCAGCATCTGAATAATCAATTGAATCAAAGTTTGAGGGGTGGGGTACCATAATCCAACATCCTGCATTCTAATTAGATATCACAGTATTCGCTTGACTATAATCAAGTGTGACTCTTTGAAAGCTGACTGAAATCATACACATTTACACACGCTGAACATTATATTGGGTTGACTTGTGATCAAGTAGAGTAGCCACCCAATCATTCCTTTATAGGTATTTTTATCAACATCTTTTCCTAGTGTATCTAAATCAAGACTTGTGGAGGGACTCATAGGTGTTCCAAAGGCTTTTTGCTTATCCGTGTTAAATTTTTTGATAAGTTTCTTTGTATAATTTTCTTGTCTAATAAAGGTTCCTTTGAAAGTTTGCTTGATTCTTAGTCCCAAGAAAAATGTGATTTCTCCTATGAGACTCATTTCAAATTCTCCCTTCATAAGATCTGTAGAATTCTCGCACAAAAAGGTGTTAGGACTTTCAAAGATAATATCATCCACATAAATTTGTACCATAAGCATGCTAAAATTTAATTTTTGAACAAAAAGAGTGGTATCTATTTTTCCTCTATGAAATTTGTTGATTAAGAGAAAAGTACTCAATCACTCATACCAAAATTTTGAAGCTTGTTTGAGACCATAAAGTTCTTTAGAGAGTTTGAAAACATGATTTGGACATGACGAATTTTCAAAACACAGAGGTTGTTTAACAAAGACTTCTTCATTAATAAAGCCATTTAGAAAAGCACTTTTAGCATCCATTTGATATAATTTGAAACATTTAAAAGCACCAAATGTCAAAAGAAATTGAATTTTTTCCAACCTCACTATAAGAGCAAAGGTTTCATCATAGTCAATACCTTTTTGCTGCGAGTAGCCTTGAGCTACTAACCTGGTCTTATTTCTGATGACCTTATCTTCTTTGTTTACTTAATTTTTGTAGACCCATCTGGTTCCAACAACTAAGTAATTTTTTAATATTTTAACTAGATTCAAGACTTAATTTGGTTCAAACTGATCCAGTTCTTCTTTTATAGATTTAACCCACAATTTGTCTTTGAGGTCCTCATCAGCCTTTTTAGGTTTAATTTGAGACACAAGCGCTATTAATGCTTGTTTTCTTAGGAAAGCTCTTATTTGCATCTGATCAGTTGGATTTCTAGTGACTCATTTGGAAAGCTTGCACTATGCCTCCATCCTCTTGGAACATTTGTTTTTTATGATTTGGTAATAGGAGTTGACTCTATTTGAGTTGTAGTTGACTTAGACTCAACTGGCTCAGGTGCTAACTCAGGAGCAGCTTTGGGCTAAGAGCTATTTACATGTTCCTTATCAAAACTCAAGCTTTGTTGGTTTTGGGATCAAACTTTCCCAAGTTATCTTACCATTATTCTGGATGAAGCATTTCCATCCAAAAAGATGAAAGTAGTTGATGTTAAATTTAGGTGTCTTCTTTAAAATCGGTTGGTATTCTACGTGCACCCTTACGTGAACCAATACGTCCATTCCTACACGAACTAATTTTGGTGAGATACCTATTGAGAATATGACATGTCGTGCTTACTTCTTCTATCCAAAAGTGATCAGGTAAATTTTATTCCAGGACCATGGTTCTTGCAGTCTATTAAAAGGATCTATTTTTTATTCCACCATGGCATTTTCTTGAGGAGATAGTGGAAAGGAGAAGTTTTGAGAATAATGATTTTGAGCATAATACACATCAAAAGCTTTGCTTTTGAATTCTCATCCATGATTACTATGAACATAAGTGATGAAGTACCTGTTTCTCTTTATACTTTTCTACAAAATATCTCAAAATTAGTGAATACTTCATGCTTATGAGCAAGAAACATTGCCCAAGTAAAGCGAGAATAATCATCAACTATACAAATACATATCCCTTTTGACCAATGCTTGTGGTCTTGGTGGGGATGAACAGATCCATGTGGTTGTTTGAAGGGGTTTAGTAGTACTGACAATGTCTTTGACTTTAAAAGATACCCGAGTCAATTTACCAAGTTAGAAAGCATGACATCTATGATCCTTTTTAAACTTTAGCTTTGACAAACCGCTCACCAATTCAAGTCTAGAAAATTTTTCAATGGCATGCATGTTGGCATACCCAAGTTTTCTATGCCACAACTAAGTGCTACTAGTTTGAGCAGTAAGACATGTCAGAGTAGAAAAATCAAGATTATTTAGAACATAAATATTATTGACATGATCTCCAATAAAAGTGATTTTTTCTTTTTTCATACTTGATAGAGCAATTTTCAGCTTTGAAGGATACACTAAATCCTTTTATGCTCAAAAAATTATATTTGTCATCCACGAGATATACTTCAATGAGTTCGCAGGAGGAGACGGGCTTTATAGAGCTGACTTCTCCTTTGGCATTATCGCCAAATTTGACTGATCCATCTTTAAATTTCTTTAGAGAGCAAAAGTTTTCTTTCTTTTCGATCATGAATCTGAAATATTCATTGTCTATTACCCACATTTCATTACTATAATTCCTGTGGATATGTTCTTGCAAAATAAGAGAATTAATTTTGTTTAGGTACTTAAGTGGTCTTGGGTCCTTGAGAGTTAGATGTGCTTTCTTTGGGCCTCCAAATCCACAATCCTTTAGACTATCATCTGCAGTTATGTGATTTGTACCTCCTTTTTCCACAGGTATAGCAGACTGGTCCATGAAAGGAGAAAGGGGTGTTAACAGAGCTAAAAGAGTCTGATGAAGAGGTTGATTTAGCATTAAAAAAATTTGATTTGACAGTAATTGCATTTTCACTTCATCAAATTCTTCTTGAAGCAAATCTATTTCAATTTGACTTGCTTAAGTTGAATTTTTCAGTTCTTTCTTTCTTCTTCAAGATTTTGTTTTAACTGAGCTTGCTAATTTTTCTTTTCTTAAGCAATTTTATTGTATTCATCAATAACCTTTTGAAGTTCATCAGTAATCATATCAAAATTTGATTGAAAGAGATTACAATTATGACAATTAAAAGAGATTACAATTATGACAATTAAAAGGTCTTACCTCGTAATTCACCTATTGTCATGAAGCACATATTTGTTGCCTCTGTATCGTCTTCAGTTTTATCTTCAACACTCTAGGCTCAAAAATTTTTTGTTTTCTTTGATAATATTCTCCTTAATTTTGAACAGTTATGTTTGATATGACCTGATTTGTCGCAATGATAGCAGCGATCATCGTTTCTTGCAAATTCATTATTTGTGCAAACTTAAGGTCCCTGTTGCCTCTGCCTTATAATTTGTCTCACTCCATGATTTATAAGAGTCATTCCTTCATTGTTATCTTCATCTATGTTCTTATCTTCTCCCTGAATTATGGCATTAAAAGCTACAGGTTTTTTTCTTCCTAGTTGTACCCATTTATGTGATTTATTCATAAGCAATAAGGTTACCTTATAGTTCATCATAGGACATGTTGTGGAGATCTTCAGCTTTTAAAATGATGGCTTTGATTTTTCATGCTTTTGGGAGACTCCTCACCGGCACTTGACTTGAAGGATATTTGAATAGATCATCCCTAAAGATTTAAACTCACAAATAATTTTGTTGAATAATGCAAACATTAATTCCACGCTTTCATTTTCTTCCATTTTGAAAATCTCATTTCATTTACCAGAGCACTGATTCTTGCTTCCTTCACCTTGGTAGTACCTTCATAGGTTACTTTCAGTTTGTCCATATTTCTTTGACCGTCTCGCAAGTTGATATTTTGTTGTATTCTGCTTTGTTAATTGCATAGTAAAGTAAGCTTACGGCTCTAGCGCTAATTTCGATTACCTCTTGTTGTTCTTTGGTAATTTTAAAAAAATTTAAATCATCTAGGTTCATGCTGCTTGATTCATTTTCCTTTTGTTTAAGTCCTGATATGTGCTTTGATCCTTTCTTAATGACAACCCAAGATTGAAAGTCGTTTAATTACATAAAAATTTTGAATTTGTTCTTCCAATGCGAGTAATGTTGTCCATTGAAATATGGAGGTCTTGTTGACGAGTTTTCATCTTGAAGAAGTGCTCCTGGAATTCGATAATTGGCCATTTGATCTTTACTCACGTGCGGTTAAGCAACACTTTGGTGAGACCTGCTCTAATACTAATTGAAATTCAAGAGGGGGTGAATTGAAAACTTTTTCTGAGTCGACTGATTACCCTTGTCAGTCAACTCACCTGCAGGTTAGTATACTTAATAAAATAGAATTAAACCAAAAGTATAAATAAAAGAGTAAGGAAGAACACAAAGTTTTATACTGATTCGAATCATCAGTGTGGTGCTTATTGCAGTCCCCTTGAATTTCAAGGGTTTCTTTTAAAGCTTTAACGTTAAGAAGGAGTTACAATTTGGTTGAACAAGTTCTGAATCTTAATCTATTATTCAGATCTTGTGTCACAATCTCAACTAGTATAACTACTAAACTGACTCGATCTTTTTATTTTTGTAATTATTGTAAATAAAAAATTACAAAACTTTGTGAAGACTAAAAGATGAGACAGTGGTATAGTTTCCTATGTAATTGCATATTGATTATTCTGTCTTCAATGTCTTTAAATAGTCTTCATCTTCTTGTTGCTTCTTTTCTAAAAGGAAAACCCAGGGGATTTTCTTTCAATCAAGAATTTATTGATTCCTTGATTGAGGGCTCACATCTTTGGCACATTCATATCAGATATGTCCATGAGTGTGATATGATCTTTCTTTCCTGGATGGTGATTCACATCCATACATGTCCATATCAAATATATCCATGTAAAGGATATGATCTTCCTTCATTCTATAGCTCTGTGCGAGATCTGTCTTCCGTACTTGTTGCTCTGTCACTAGCTTATCAGGATCCTCGACTTCCTTATTTGAGGGATCTTCATAGACCTTTCTGCGATGCTCTTCCAATTATAGTTTTGGGATTGCCCATCTATCGATTCTTTGTCTTGATCTTCTCCTTAGTGTCTCTTGTATATTTTTTTTATTAATTTTTCATTATTAAAACATATTAAGCTATTATAGGAGGCTAATAGAAACAATTAAGAGTTTCAACTAATATCATAGCAACCTTTACTGATTTGTGTTATAGAAACAATGATTGTGTATATATCATAGCAACCTTTACTGCTAAGATATATATTGCACTTAATTTGTGTTATAGAAACAATTTCACGGGGGAAGTTTATGACTAAAATTTTTTGAGTTCAAGCTTAATTGATGCGTGAGAGCGGCCAAGTTCCATCAATTGAATTCTTATGGCCATTGCATTGGTATTTATTTGGTTGACCGCCCTTTTTTGTACTTCCCCTTCAATTTAACTCTTTTCCATTTCAAATACTATAAAGTTTAGTATTTGTAAATAATACTTACTAAATAAGATTTAATTTGCAAATAATATTTTTAGTACTTTCTTTAGTCCATATTAGATTTTTGAGTCAATGCACACCAATTAAAAAAAAAAATAGAATATAAATTTAACATAATTTTTCACTTTTCCCCTTTTCACAATTCTTGAAAGTATAGATTGTCACTACTAAAAAGAAAAATAATTAAAAGTAAACTCATAAATATGAGTAAGTAACTCTCTTGAACTTATCACCTAGAAAATGTAAATGAAAAAAAAAAAATTCAACAATTCTTTTGAACACCAAATAATTAACTTATTTTGAATATTGAAAAAAACCTTTAAAATTCAAATTATGAACTAGAGAGAGTATATGCTACTGAACCTTGAGCAAACAGTAATTTACTACTCCATATTTTTAAATTTATGTGACACTTTTTATTTTTTTGAGAGTCAAATAATTTAAAATTGATCATAAATTTAGATAAGAATTCTTCAAGTTTTTGAAATAAAATTTATATATTTGAAAACTATCTGAAAAGTAATATGAATCACAATAATTGATAATTCAAAATTTAAAATATACATGAAATTTAGGCTAAAAAATAAATTCATTTGAATCTTGAAATTTGAAAAATGTAGTAACATAAATTAAAACTGCAGGAGTACTAGAAGGGGTCGTTTGGTGTGCGGTATTAAAGTAAATAATTCTGAAATAAAATTTTTAATCCGTCGTTTGGTTGTCAATATTCGGGATAACTTATCTCGGGACTAATAAATAGTATCGGGATAAGTTATCCACACATATGATGGTATTAATATCCCAACACAATTTATCTTTAGTATAAAATTATAAAATGACAAAAATACCCTCAAATCTTATGATTTTCATTTCACACACCCACATATATATATATATATATGCTTGCAGTCCGAGTATATTTCAATTCAAAGAAAGACATGATAGATCAAGATATTATTTCAGTTCAATGTATGTTTTCATTTCATTTCACACATATATATTTTTTATTTTTAATATATTATACGTTAAATTTATTTGAATAATTATTATGTTTATTTATATATTTTAATTTCTTTAAAAATAATAAAAATGTCAACTCCATTGTTGAATTACATATTTTAAATTAAATAATTTTTTAATCACTTGAAAATTGATATTTTATATATCAATTCATTTGTATCTATCAATTAAAATGAATTTTAATATTCTATATTATATGAGTAATATGTGTTTAAATGAAGTGACATAAACAACAAATCATCTTTTACTTTAACAAACTTAAGTTGAAAGTTTCTATTTCAAACTAAATAAGATGTAGTACGATTTTTTTTTAAATACACAGAGCATAATTATGGGAAGGCACACGCAAAAAAATTAAAGTTAAATAAGATGAAAGTTTTATTTTAAAATACAAATGATATAATCATGAAAATGCACAAAAAAAAAAAAAAATCAAAATAAGATGAAATTTTTATTTTTAAGAATAAATATTTAAAGCTTGAAAAGAAATATATATATAAAAAAAAAATTAAATAAGATGAAGGGTATTTTGTTAATCAATTAATTTATTCTTAGAAATTATACCATGCGTATTACTTTGAATACAACAAACCAAACAGTCAATAAAAAATAATCTCAGTATGACATATTTCATCATAACTTATCCCAATATTTTTAAAAACTTCTAACCAAACGACCCCTAAATTTATTAAAAACTTCATTTTTAAAAGAAAAGGAAAATACTATGTTAGATGGACGTTACATGGACAGACCCACATTGTGAAGCCAACAGAATAAGTTCCAGTGTTTTGAAGTTGTCACACAATTAATTGTTTTTCTACATACCCAACAACTCGTCAGCGGTCGTGCCAATAGGGCTCCTTAGTTCATTTTTACGTATATCTAATTTTTTACTCGCTTCATTTTATTTTAATTGGTCATTTTTTTAAAATAATTATTTTAATTTAGTTATTTATTTGATGGAATCAAAAGTATTTTATTATATTCTTTTAATACCACTTTTAACATTAAATGATTAAACAAAGTATATTTACTTAAATTTATATTTTTGAAGCATAATTAATAAAGCTAATTTGATAAAATAAATTCCTAATTAATATTTTCTTAATGAGTGTGTCAAATCAATAAGGGCCAACTAATATGAAACGGAGGGAGTAATTAAATTTTTATTTTTATGTGTTATTTTTGGCATATTAAGAAAAGATGATTTTTTTTATTTTATTCTTAACATTAATTAGTTTTTCTCCAAATTAATTTCAAGACACAATGTAAACATCATTTAATGAGAATATCATGATAAAATAATTATGTTATTAATTGTATTTCTTAATAAATGTATCATTTCAATTTGTGACGTGTAAAATCGAACAGAGAAAATATTAAGGAATCATTTAGTGATGTGTATAAGAATAATGCAGGATATAGTGTATTAATAATGCTTGCGTTGATTTAATTATGCTAACATTATTTCTTATACATTATTTAATTTGATGTATTAAAGTAACAGTACTAAGACATAATTATATTGAAATAATATTTATTTATAAAACTACCCTTCTTTAACTACACTTTCTTTTTCACTTTGCATTAGAGATTTTTGTTCACAAAGTTATATTTTAATTTATTTTTTAATATAATTAATTGCCAACTGTTCACACTTTACAATAATTTTTTTAAAAATCAATTGCTATTCTTCAATACAAATGTCTTTCGTTATTGATATGTGGAGAACATGCTACAATGGTTAAATACGAGCCATGATTTGTAGAACTCACCCAAACAGCACATGAATATAAGTCAACATTAAATCACAGGGTAAGCTCTATAAAAAGTTTCATAATTCAATATCATTGAACAAAATAAAATTCATACTAATATAAATTATACACTACCGACTTTCTAAATCAGTTGTAGTTTTACTTTGATACATGAGCGTCAAATAGAGATTCCTTGGCCAAGTATAGAAGAAGAGAAAGTGCAGAAAAAAAAAGTCAAAGTACTACGAAAATAGTGTAACACTCCGCATTTTCGGGCTAAAATTCGAACCCTCGTTTCTACGTGTATTAGCTTAAAAACCTATGTTTCCTATGAAAGTATAAGTGTCATGATCATTATCCTAGTGTGAAGAGTGCTTTTGAGGTGAAACATATTCGTAGGAAATACTTAGAGTAAAGTTGAGCTAAGAGATTTTGATTCGATCAAATTTTGGTATTCGATTCTTCTAGGATCAACTTTGAACATGTATAACTTTTGGAATATATGGAATTTTGGAACTTAAAACTCACCAAATTATAGATAATTGAGTCCTCTTTCCAACGTATCCCATTTCGCCTTAATCCGACACCCGAGCAAAAAGTTATGAGCATTTTCGTGAGGAATCCGTTAGAGTCCACGATTTCAGCGTGGCACAGACCTTATGCTCCACGTTTTGCAGCATAACATGGACCTTGGGCTCCACATTTTGCAGCGTGCCACGGACCTTGGTCAGGAATGTTAAAACATGCATTTCTCTTCAGTTTTTCAAGGTTAAACAAGTCATTTACACCCTAAGTCGTCCTAAACTACCCTATGACTGTTATAAACACGATTTTATAATTCCATAACTCCAAATACTTCAAATACAAAATTTCTCTTCTCCCAAATCCTCAAGAATACCAAATAAGGGTTTTTCTTCAAGAGTTCAACTTCCAAGGATCCAAATTCATGCTTTCCTTCAAGAAGTCAAGAAATTCAGTTATGCGGGTATTCAGTGAGGATCTTCTTTCATCTTCATGTCCAAATTGTGATTTTATGTCACGAATTTTATGATTTTCGTAATCTAGGGTCTTTACCCAATTGTTATTCTAAACTTGAATTCAATCTCCCATGATATAAAATTTACTTATAAACACGTTTTAGTGATTATTCATGACTCCTTCTGCCCAGAACATATCATTCATGTTATTTTTATGTCCATGCATGATTTACATGTTATTATTTCAAATTTAAAGCATATGATCAAGTTATAAATGACATACCCATGTTTTTAAGATTTTTCAATCCTCAAGTTTAATTTTCCTTTTGATTTAAGGTTACATGAAAAGCATAAATTTCATGATTCCTCCATGTAACTCTTTGAATTCTATCATGAAATAGTGTCCCCTCATAATTTCAAGTATTCTTTCATACTTTAGTCATGATAATTTATTACATTGATGAAATTGTTGAATTCTTGAGTTTAAGTCATGAATTTTCTTATCATGTCATTACTTTGAAATTTTCATATTCAATTATATTTTTCTTCAATGCTGGTTAATTATGAACACCTGATACCTAGATGATAATGCATGATACAGTTTTCAAGATTTCAAGTTATTCATATCATATTTATATAATGAAATTTATAATATTTTTATAATAAGCACTCACCAGTATTATATCATGCTAAATACATCAGTTAACATGTTCATGATTACTTTAGATTATGCATGCGCTGTTATTTTTAGAATATCATGTTTGGGCACATCAGTTATCAGTGCATACACTAGTTTATGCTTATATTTCATTCAGTTGGGAGTAACACTTAGCACCGAGTGAATGCAGGGATGGAGGCTCCCTCGTCAGTTAGGCATGAGTCGTTAGTAACAGTCTCTAAGTTCCATCTCTACGGCGTCACCTTAAATTTTGAGGGGTCCCTTGTCAGTAGAGGCATGACACTCTCGTCCTTCAGGACATTAGCCTTGTGAACCCACCTCGTCAGTCATGTGTTGGTACCCCTGAAAATGTACCAAAACCCTTTCAACTTGGGTTACAAGTTGGATCTCGATTATATAGTTCAGATTGGGGCATGTCGGTTATAGTTAGCTCCCATAATCTCGATTCTGTATTCAGACCATATCAGCTCAAGTTTCCATGATCATGTATTCAATTTATCTGTTATTTAGTTATTCAGTTTTACAGATTATTTCAGTACATGCTTTACTTGGTCTTACATTCGTTTTACATAGCCATGCTTTCATGCTTAGTATTTATACATGATCCTCAGTACGATTTTGCAACTTATTCAACTTTAACTGAGATTTACATATAGTATTCATGTTTCTACCGCTTCCTAACTTACAAAAATATTTTCAGCTCAGAATTTAGAAATTGATCTGTCTTACAGCTTTTACGTACAGTCATGACTTAAATACATATTTCAGCAAATAACATATGCTCTCATTTTAAAGCATACATTAAGTATTTTCATGATTTAGTGCATGTCCCATATACTCGTATATTTCAAAGTACTGACCACATATATTTGTTTGTGGCTACATTCCTTCATAATGTAGGTACCAGATATAGCCCACACACCAAGCTCAGACAGTTATCAGTATTTCAGTAAACAGGTGATGAGTTCTCTTATTTCGAGGCTCAAGTCAATTGTAGTTTTTGTATTTTATTTCCAATATTCTTATGCATTTATTAGGGTTAGTTGGGGTTGCGTCTTGACTATCTATAGTTAATATAGTAGAGGTTTCATAGATGTCAGTCAGCGTCAGTATTTATGTTTCAAGTTTCTCTTTCTCTAAAATTTCAGTGTTATACATTTTGATCTGTTATGTATTGAAACAACTTATCTCATGTTGATTATACTTTCGTTCAGTTATTTAGTATTTATATACATTTTAAAATAGTTGCTCACGCAGTATGCCAGTTTATGGATTAATTTGGAATCACTTATGATTCTAAGTATCGTATTATGACTAAAGGGTAATCTCAGATTGTGACAAATAGATTTAAAAAAATATTCTTGAAGAGCTTTAAAGCAAATTTGTCGCTTCGTAAATTAATGCATACATTAAAACTTTTTTGTATTATTAATATATAAGCGATGATATTAATAATGCCTCAATACACAACATTAGTTATCAAGGCTGACTCTACCCTTTAAAAAATTAGACAAACGTTTTAGACCTAAAATGCGAGGGGCCTTATTTTTCTAGCAATAATAAATTATAATTTTTTTATTAAAATATATTAAATATTATGTGTAGAAAAATTAATTTTTATATAAAAAAATTATTAAAAGAAGTTTGATATATGTAGAATAATATTTTATAAAAAAGATGAAATGACACTAATTATACTGATTATATTAGTAACTGAAAATAAATTATTAGAAGAAATTGATTATAAATCATAAAAAATTCTTTATAAATTTGCATCTCAAGAAATTTAAAAAGTAGACTTTAGAAAAACTTATAAAAAAGTATATTAATTGCTCTTAAAAATTTAAGACTTTCGTTCGATTTTGGCCTAGATCCAAATATGCTTGAGCAGCCTTTGTTAGTTAGTGATAAACAAATAAATTGTATCAAACAACATATTAATAGTAGACAAAAGTAGTACATGCATTATATTTTTTGAGCATACTCTATCAAACAATTCCTAAATTTTAACAACTTTTGTGATCATTCTTATGGAATTTCTAACTTTGCATGTCAAAACTTTAATATATATCTGAAGAAAATTATTTTTAACATATATTATATAATATTATTTTTGTGTGTACAATATAATTTTTTAATAAAAGGTGTTTGAGTAAACATTCTTAAATCAATATAGTTATATATAATGATAAATTACTCAAATTAATTATAATTATTATCAAGTGATAATGTAAGTATATTTTTCGATTTAAACTAAAAACTTTAAATTTGAGTCCTGATTATAAAGTTGATATTAATAGAAAGAATTTATTTTCAAAATGAGAATTTTTGGGAATTTAATAATTTAGACTCCAAAATAAATAAACATTCGATGAAAAAACAAATAAAAAATCCCCGTAGCAGCTCTTTAGATGTTTCATCATAGTCGACGTAGTGACTAGTGTTTAGCGTTGCACGCCGACCACTTGTTTCTTTATGTACCAGGTGTTTCTTCCGTCAGTACTTTGTGTAATAAAGTACGAAAAAGTTTTATTCACTTATCTTAAATTACTTGTCTCAAATTTTTTAATTTATTTTTTTTATTAATTAAGAAGAAATAATTTTTTTTTTATATTTTACTATTTATATTAATAATTTTTTTTAAAATTAAAATATAAATATTATTTAATAGGGGTACTATGGTAAACTAATTATGATATTAATTATTTTTCTTAATCAATGTGTCATCTCAATTTGAAACGGAGAAAGTATTATATTTCTTCCGTCTTAATTTATATGAAGTAGTTTGAGTCGTCATGAAATTTGAGAAAGAAATTTGAAATTTATGATCTATAATAGTCATAGATATTTGTGTGATTATAAATTATTTTTATTAAAAATAAAATAAATATTTTTAAATTAAATTAGTACTAAATGTAAAAATATATCATTTTTTTAAAATTAAAAAATTAACATGTAAATTAAGACAAAGAGAGTGATAAATAATAGTACTTAATAATTTAAAATTTTAAAAAATTATGATTAAGTGGCATTTGTTGATTTTTAAAATTAGAAAAGCATCACGCATATTGAGATGTTTGGGGTAATATTTTAATTTTAATTTTAAATTCTTAACTTAATTTAATTCAACCTAATTTTAAATATCAGTAAAACTGACGAAAACATCAAATGAATTGGTTAGAGGGAATAAGAGACTAGTTCCACTTAAATACTACTCCAACCGTTCAATTTACTTGTCATGTTTCTTACGTAATACTATTGAAAAATATTAATTAAGAAGGTAATTTAATTTAATTATTTTTATTTAATTTATTAAATTAATTATTAATAATTACTATATATTTTTATTTTTACTTATTCATATTTACTTTAACTCGTCTCTTAAGAAATAATAAATAAGATTTTAATTTTATTATATCACATATATTAATTATAGATTATCTAAATGTTGAAAAGTGAAGAATATTTAATAAATAAATTAAAGTAAAATAATATATTACCTTTTGACTTAAAGTTGGACAAATAAAAATGAATGAAAAATGTAGTTTAATACTCTTGTCGTTCGAATTTACTTATTATTTTTTGATTTAATAATGATTGTTATAGTGATTTTATCATATTATTTTCATTAATTAATTTTTAGTAATATATAGTAAAAAATAATTTGAAGGATAAATAATGAATGTTAAGAGTAAAATATAAAAAAAATTCTTAATTTGTTAAAAAAAAATAGAAATTAAATTAAAAAAATAGCAAAAAAGTAAATTCGAAAGAAGAGTATAAACACCTCACCTCACTTACCTATATATACAGTTTGAGTGACGTATGAACAAGTGTATTTTGTTCTCTCTAGAACCGTGAATTACATGGAAACCTCCACAGAGGAAAATTTTAATCCGTCTATTTTTAAAAAAATAACTTATATGATTTGACATAAATTTTAAAAAAATAAAATAAAATTTAAAATTTTTAACATTAAATTAAAGTTGTATCAAATGTATCAAAATGTCCTTTAATCTTGTGGTCTTAAACATGTCATGTGAAAAGTTGAAATTAAAATATTATAAAAAAAGAAAAGGAATAATTTTTTTTTAAACGCATTAAAAAGAAAAATAGTTCATTCATTTTTAAATGGAGGGAGTATTAGATATTTCAAATATTTTTCCATGAATCTGTAAGTTCGATTACCTGATTTATTTACTGGGCTTCTTTTATTTTTTTTTTCCCAATATTTCGATTGAGTGTTCAAATTTATTTGATTATACTCTTTTTAAAATGCAAATTTCCCTCTGTTTAATCCCTCTTCGATGTTTTGAATTTTATTATTGTGGATGACTAAACTCCGAATTGCATAAATGTGTTAGATATTTTAAAATAATTAAATAAATATTTTAATATTAATATATAATTCAATTAATATGTGGTCCATAATTAAGACATGTGTTACTTGGTGTCCAAGAACACTTGATGGCCAAGGAATGGCCAAGCAACACATGTCATTTGACAATATTCTATTGGATAATGTTATTGTTTTCAACTGCCTAGTGTATACTATATAAATTCCTTAAACTACACTGCAAACACACAACTTAACATTCCTCTTATATATACTTCCTTACCTCACAGTTTTTCTCTTTCTATATACCTTTATTTTATATTAAATTTCTTTTCTTGCTACTTGTAGTCTTTGTTAATCTCCTTTATTTAATTTATTGATTTATAAATAATTTTATTGATTCTTGTATTCTCTGATTAATTAGAAAATAATTATTTAATTTTGAATATCCTCTAATTAATCAGGAAAGTGCTTGTTTAATTTTAGAAAAATATTTCACATTGCGAAAATAGTTTCTTAAGACAGTGCCTAGCACAACTCAAGTATTTTATATATTACTTAAAATATTATAGTAGTAAAATTTTATTATTACTACTATTATTATTACTAGTAGTAGTAGTAGTTGTCGTTGTTGTTATCGTCGTTATTGTTGTTAATACTAGTATATACATAATATTATTTTTGTTACAGTTATTTATTTTCACAACTGAAAGTGAAATTTATTATTGTTTTCCAACAATCTAAGAAACTAAGGCATATAATATTGGTCCTAAGACCGTTGATAATACTGATGCCGGTGTTGCTCTGGCTGCTTCGATTCCAATCAGTTTGTCAGAAGACTATGATACTGCAGAATCCAGGTATGAGAATAAACTTGGTTATACATCTAATGCTAATAATAAAATCTTCATAGAAGATTCATCTCAATGCATTAT
Organism: Capsicum baccatum var. pendulum; assembly: GCA_030864225.1. Lineage (NCBI taxonomy): Eukaryota > Viridiplantae > Streptophyta > Magnoliopsida > Solanales > Solanaceae > Capsicum > Capsicum baccatum. The sequence goes on from CM061561.1 coordinate 45,186,947, forward strand.
ATTGCCTAAGACCGTTGATAATACTGATGCCGGTGTTGCTCTGGCTGCTTTCATTCCAGTCAGTTTGTCAGAAGATTATGATACTGCAGAATGCAGGTATGAAAATAAATTTGGTTATACATCTAATGCTAATAATAAAATCTTCATAGAAGATGCATCTCAATGCAAGAGAATATGTGAAACAAATTACAATCCCACTAAGTTAAAAATAAATTTGACTGAAACGGATGATATAATCATTGCGGTTATTTCAAAAATAAATATTGAGAACAACGTGAGAAATTGGGTGGTAGACTCCGGTGCTACTAGACACATTTATATAAATAAAAATGATTTTGTATCATACACCCAAGTTGAAAAAGAAGAAGAAATTGTTTATCTTGGACCTCGAGAACTATTCAAGTTCTTGAAAAATACTAAGTTCTTCTCAAACTCACATCTGATAAAACTTTGGCATTGAGTAATGTATTGCATGTTCCTAATATCAGAATTAATTTGATTTCTGTGGCATTATTAGGAAAAGTTGGAATAAAAGTTATATTTGAAAACAATGAGGTCATATTAACTAAAAATAATATTCTTGTTAGAAATAGACGTTGTAATCATGGATTATTTATGCTTAATACTCATAATGATATTTTTAAAAATGTATCTACTTTTACGTATTTGACTGAGTCTATTTCTTTATGGCATGGTAGATTACAATATATTAATTTCTCTTATATAAAGAATATGCAGTCACTTGGTTTAATATCTGGTTTAAACTCAAATAATTTTGATAAATGTTAAATATGTGCTAAAGCAAAAATTACTAAAATGACATGTTTTTTTAGTTGACAGAGAAACTAAATTATTATCTTTGATTCACACTGATTTGGGTGATTTAAAACAGACTATGACTAGAGGTGGAAAAGATATTATGTAACTTTTATTGATAATTTTTCTAGATTCACTAAGTTATATTTACTTAGAAATAAAGATGATGCATATGATGCTTTTATTTCTTATAAAACTGAAGTTGAAAATCAGCTTAGTAGGAAAATAAAGAGAATTAGACCTGATAAAGGTGGAGAATATATATATCTTTAAATGTTCTTTGTGAAAAAGAAGAAATTATTAATGAAGTAACTCCGCCTTATTCACCTGAGTCTAATGGTGTAGCTGAAAGAAAAAATAGAACATTAAAAGAAATGATGAACTCCATGTTAATTAGCTCTAATGCACCTGATAATTTGTGGGGTGAAGCTATTTTACCTGCATGTCACTTGCAAAAATAGAATTTCTCATAAACGAACTGGTAAAACCCCTTATGAATTGTGGCAAGGTTATAAACCTAATTTGAAATATTTAAAAGTATGGGGGTGCCTTGCTAAAGTTCTTTTACGTTAACCTAAAAAGAGAAAAATAGGTTCTGAAACTGCTGATTGCATGCTTATTGAATATGTTGAACATAGTGTTGCCTATAAATTTCTTATTTTGAAAAGTGATGTGCTTGGTAGCAATACTATTATTGAGACAAAAAATATTGAATTCTTTGAAAATATTTGTCCACTTTATGATAAAATATCTCATGCACCTGCGGAAAAAGAAAATGAATCTACATCTAATATTGAGGATCTGAGAAGGAGTAAAAGGCCTAGAAAAGAATAATTTTTTTATGAAAATGATTTTCAAACTTTTCTTGTTGATAATGAACCATCAAATTATTTTGAAGTTGTATCTTCTTCTAATTCTAAATTCTGGAAAGAGGTAATAAAAATTAAACTTGATTCAATTATGAAAAATAATACATGGTTCTTAATTGCTCTACCTCCTAGTGCAAAACCTATTGATTGTAAATTAATTTTCAAAAAGAAATTTAATCCTGATGGATCTATAGATAAATATAAAACTCGTTTAGTAGCTAAAGGATTTGCTCAAAAACAAAATATTGATTATTTTGCTACATTTGCACTAGTGACTAGAATTTCTTCTATTCGATTAATAATCGCCTTGACATCAATTCATAAATTTTTTTATTCATCAAATGGATGTAAAAACGGTTTTCTTAAATGGTGATTTAGAAGAAGAAATTTATATGGTTCAACTTGAAGGATGTGTAGTTCCTGGACAACAAATAAAGTTTGTAAATTAATTAAATCTCTTTATGGTCTTAAACAAGCTCCTAAATAGTGACATGAGAAATTTGATCAAGTCTTAATAAAAGATGATTTTTCTTCAATTGAAGTGGATAAATGTGTTTATACTAAAGTGGTAGACAATGATTATGTGATAATTTGCTTATATATTGATGATATGCTTATTTTTGGTACAAGTTTAAACATCGTGCAAAATGCTAAATTATTTTTGTCTATTAACTTTGATATGAAAGATCTGGGTGAAGTAAATATGATATTGGGAGTGAAAGTTATAAGAAGTGAAGAAGGAATAATGTTAACACAAGAACATTATGTTGAAAGGATTCTTAAGAAGTTTGAATGTTGGGAGGTAACTCCTGTATCTACTCTTTATGATGCTAACCCTAAATTGAAAAAGTGTAATGGTGATTCAATTGTGTAGTCTAAATATGCACAAATTATTGGGAGTTTAATGCATTTGATGAATTTTATCAGGCCTGATATAACATATGTTGTGTGTAAATTGAGTAGATATACTCATAACCCCAATAAAGAGCATTGGTCTATATTAATTAGATTAATGAAATATTTAAAAGGAATCATAAATTATGGTATTTTATATAGTGAATTTTCTTCTACTTTAGAAGGATATTGTAATGTAAATTGAATCTCTGATTCATATGAGACGAAATTCACTAGTAGTTATGTGTTCATGTTAGGTGGTGGTGCAGTATCATGGAGATTAGCTAAGCAGATGATCATTGCCAGATCAACCGTGGAATCAAAATTTATAGCTTTGTAGTTAGCTGATACTGAGAATGAATGGCTAAGAAATTTCTTAGCGAATATTTCTTTTAAAAAGGATGATTCGTTGCCTCATAGCCCTTTTAAAAAGGATGATCTGTTGTCTAATATCTCTTTAAAAAATGATGATCTGGTGCCTCCTGTGTATATACACTGTGATTGTCAAGCCGCAATTGCTATTGCAAAGAATAAGTCTTACATGTGTAAGAGTAGACTAATGAAATTGAGGCATGCTGTTGTTAAGCAGCTGCTGAGAGATGGAATAATTTTCATTGATTATGTGAAGTCAGAATTGAATTTGGTCGATTCACTGACTAACCTGTTGAAAGAAAATTAATTCTTCAAACCTCAAAAGAGATAGGGTTAAAGCCAATATGATTGCCAATAAAGATGGTAACCCAACCTATGTGATTAGAGATCCCATGAAGTAGGTTCATATGGGTAATAACAAGTTGATATTAACACTGTGCACTTGTTGAGAGTGCTTGAACTACTATTAAAATTGAGGGATGAGTTATTATCTCTTAATGAATTCATAGTCCTTACAGATGGTGTATTTAAAGCAGTGTACACTTGATGAATTCATCTATATGAGAAGTGGAATGAAGCCATTCCTATGATACATTGGCCTAGTATCTAGAGCTCTCATGAATACCAGGCACACGCATGACCTATTGGCATAAATTCGCGTTGAACAATAAAATTACGGTCAAAATATGATTGATAAAGCTTCTGGCTTACAATAAGAGTTATTTGGTTCATAGAAATATCATATTTCACCAATAATTATGTAAGTTAAATTTTATCAGTCTAAGATTGATTCATAGTTCAAAAGACACCAAACCTATTATATTTTGTCCATATAAATCCAACAAGTTAAATTCTTCTTACTTATAAATTATTTTAAAATATATGGAGAAATGTTAGATATTTTAAAATAATTAAATAAATATTTTAATATTAATATGTGGTCCATAACTAAGACGTGTTACTTGGAGTCCAAGATCACTTAATGGCCAAGGAATGGCCAAGCAACACATGTTATTTGAGAATATTCTATTGGACAATGTTATTGTTTTCCACCACCTAGTGTATACTATATATATTCCTTAAACTCCACTGCAAACACACAACTTAACATTCCTCTTATATATACTCCCTTACCTCACAGTTTTCCTCTATCTATATACCTTTGTTTTATATTAAATTTCTTTTCTTGCTACTTGTAGTCTTTGTTAATCCCCCTTATTTAACTTGTTGGTTTATAATTAATTTTGTTGATTCCTGTATCCTCTGATTAATTAGAGAGAGATCTTATTTAATTTTGATTATCCTCTAATTAATTAGGAAAGTGCTTATTTAATCTTGAAAAAATATTTCACATTGCGAAAATAGTTTCTTATGACAGTGTCTAGCACGACTCAAGTATTTTATATATTACTTAAAATATTATAGTAGTAATATTTTATTGTTATATTATTATTGTTGTTGTTGTTGTTGTTATTGTAACTTGTTAATACTAGTTTATAAGAAATATTATTATTGTTACAGTTTATTTATTTTCACAACTGAAAGTGAAATTTACTATTGTTTCCCAACAAAATGTATATACTTCAGTATACACTAGTTGATATTAGGGGCCATTTGTTCAGTGGTATAAGAATAATGCTGCAGAGTGTATAAGAATAATGTGATATATCTATGTTAGATATATTTGTATTAGTTATGTTTATATTTTTCTTAGTTATGTATTAAAAATAACATAAATTACATATTTCTAAAGATTTTTTTAATATAAAAATACCTTTAATATATACTTCCTCCATCCCATTTTACTTGTTCAAAATTAATTTAGCACATTGATTAAGAAAATAATTAATAACATGGATAATTTACCATAGTATATCTATTAAATGATGTTTACATTTTAATTTGAAGAAAAAGTAATTAATCCGAAGGGTAAAACATGAAAAAAAATTGTCTTTTCTTGATTTGTGAAAAATGACAAGTAAAATGAGAAATCAAATTAGAAAATTTGAGACAAGTAAAATGGAACGGAGGGAGCATGTTGGAAAGGATATGAAAACTTTTTTAAGGGATAATTGTGTCTTTAATCATGTCAATACATGCATTTAAATTTATTCCATTACTAATAATACATACCTAAATACACAATAGAGTATATAATTAATGCAAACATTAATTGTATATAGACTAAAAGATATACCAAAAAAATACTAGTAATACACAAGCATGATATTCTTAAAACACTCTATCAAACGACCCCTTAATACGGGGTCGAAACCAGTTTGTTAGTTACTGTTTGATCGGACCAGTAATTTTGGTCAAAAACTGAATTCGTTTTTAACAAAAATTATTGAACCGTACAAATTCTTAATTTAGCATTTAGTAATTTAGAAGAGCTAAAACTTCAAATTCATAAGTATCAAATTTTGGTTCCAAGCTCTGCTCAAGCTGTATTTTTACTTAGTTGTTGTTAGGCATTTGCAAGTAACCTTTTGCAAGGCAACCATTTATGCATTGTCCCCCCTTAGCCCAGTAAGGTAAATTCCGAAGAATGAATGACAATTCATAGAATAAGATTTCAAACTATGTGAGGCGGTTATTTTCAATCAATTTCCAGCCACTGAGTGCTGCTATTGGTACGAGTAGTAAAGAGTCTCAGTCTCATATCAAACTAGGACATTATTTCATTCTTATAACGGGAATGAGTGCACTACAAAACCAGACGTAGGATATAGTGTGTATAAGTATTTCTCAAGAATTGAGTTTAATTCTTAAAAGAAAACGTTGAGCTCATTATACAACTTCAGGGAGACAAGTTCAGAAACAAATTAATCATCATCCAATAAAAACAAGAATAAGTCTGAATAATTAGTTTTATTGAAAGTTGAAACTGCATAATACTAGTTATTTCTGGAAACGTTGACTATTCTTTGCCAACATTTAACTTTTGCTAATCTTTGCAGGATTCCCCTGGCAATTGACAAATACAATGACAACTGCTAGAAGAAATTCAGAGTCACTCTCTGTCGTGGAAGGTCAGACATATCATTTATTTTCCTGTTTTTTTTCATCTTATCCATCTGCATGGGCATTAATGCATGTATTAATTACTAAGTTAGGAAAAAAAACACGAAAAGGGGTCAAATTTGTGATGGCAGAATTAGAGAGCAGATTTTATGAGGTAATATTTACATTGTTCTCTCCAGCTGTTTCTTTTCCTCTAGCAACAGTTTTTCCTGCAATAAGGAGTATCATGTGCAGTCTCTCGGGAAAATTTAACATGATATCAATTTATACTAAAATAATTAAAGATATCTGATGAGAGCTATTGATTACAAAGAGCTACATAGAGCAGTAGAAAGCAGGGATGCCTATTAACTCCGTCCAGACTTGAAGAAGCAAAGACAGTTGTATGAGATTTGAAGGTTGGTAGAACAAGCTGCATTGAACAACGCTCGAGAAAGTGAGCTGTTCAACTGTTGGGATCGCTGTTTGATTGTGCATCAAGACGTTGACCTAAAACAACATAGAGACCTTCCATGTATCATTTAAGCCTTCAGAAGAAAGTGTTCTGGAAGCCTTCTGAAGGCCTTTTATAATGTCATAGCTTCGAAGAAAGTGGTCCTCCCTGATTGACCAGCTCACAAAAGATCAAGAACTCTACGCTGACCTCAAAGACGACAATGACAAGATTGAATACCAAATCAGCAAGCTGGAGGCAAGCTTGAAAATTATCGGGATTCAAATACTACAACAAGGATCTGATCTTCTCCAAGATATGTTGAAAGCATGCTAAGGCAAGAAAATACAGTCAATTATATCCATGTTACTAAGGAAGTAATGATACACAATCTTGTTTGTGGTTCTGATCAGGTCAATAGCAGTGGACCTAATCAAAACCACAAATAAGAAGCATGGGATGCAATTTTAAATTCAGAAATTGCTACCTTTGCTTAGATTTCTTATTTTAAATGCAACTATTCTTGGGCCAAGTTTTCTTTACTTACGGTACATCATTTCAACCCTTGATGCCCATAAAGTTTCTTTCTTTGTATTCTATTATTTTCTATGTAGGTGAACATCCAGACCACGCTACCTAGTCACAGCTCCCCAGCAAAGTGCCCAGCTGCACTAATTTTCTTTCAGAGAGACAATAGACGTATTTTCAGTACTGAATACACTTTCATATTTGCACTTGATTCAGATTTCTTGTGTTCTAATTCAGCTACATCGTCCAGATTAGCTAGAAGTTTGTTATACCCTATGTTTTCCTCTTCGATTAGCTCTTAGATGACATAGGCTTTCGTCAGCTCCCCCTTTCCCTCACAAGTATTCTCTTACGGCTCCTTCTGGCGTATAATCATCACCCTAAACAACCCAACCATATAAATTTGGGCTAGGGCAATAAATATATTGATTTTCGTTCTTGGTTGAAGTAGTGAGAGGCTTTGAAGGCCATCTCAGAGTCCAATGCACCCCGAAAGTTAGTCTAATTGCTATCGAATCTTTTTACAATTCCACCAAAACATGATCACTCCATAAATCTTGACACATAGTCATGAGCAACAACCGTCATTAAATCTTAACAGGGTATCATATCCATATTCATGGTGTCTCAGCCTTATCAGTTCGGACCTATAAAATTAACCTGTAAATTACAGATATCTTGGTTGAATGAGCAATGCCTATTCGGTAAAAAACAATACTCACAAAATCAGTGTACTCTATGTGTGTCTACATGATAACATTATTAGTAATACATACCTCCCACACATGAAGTGGTTCTATCTGCAAGTAGCTTATTCCTTCAAACTCATTTTTACTGTAGCCTCCTGTGTTGGTCAGGCAAAAGTTGATCAACATTCATTTACTTATATCTTCAAAAAAGATTAAAAAAACCAATTCTTGTTAAACAAGAGGAGAACAAAAAGAACATTATCCATCTGTCGCAACAGATTGAACATTATCCATCAGTTGCAACAGATTACAATCTGTTGCAACAACTTATCCATCTGTTGCAACATGTAGTGGGTTGATTTGTTCCAATAGTCAACTACAACATCAACAACAAACAAAAACCAAAGAACCAACATCAATAACAAAAAAACAACATTATTTATTCCAACACCATCAACAACAATACATCACAAGTTTTAATAACACCAAGCTCACTAACAACATCAATAACACCATCAACAACAAAGAAACAAACAAAATCATGCCAAAAAAAATACGCCAATAAGGCTTTTAAACTTATCCAAATAGATGACTTTTTTCGCATATTTTAATAATAACAATGGTTCGTTCATTCAAGACTTAAAAGTAATCTTTCCTTCAAGTTGTTTAAATAAATATGATATGGGTAAAGGGTAATTTTATTAAAAAAATAGATGTAAATAACTGATTTAAATAACTTGCAAAGAAGAAGATGATAATGAAAGAACAACAATGAACCATACCTGCAATGTCAAAAGCAAAGGGGATCCAAACAACAATTTCAGTCGAGAAAAGATATAGATCGGTTGAGATCAGAAAGGATCCTTATGAGAAAGAGGAGAGAAAAGAGAAAAAAAAAGAGATGGTTTTGATAACCTTAAAGAGGAGAGAAAGAAAAAGAAGAGAGATGAATAAATTTAGGGCTAAAGGAGAGATAATTCTAGACATGGGTTTAAATGTTCATTAATATGCATTAGTGACTTGAGTGGCTCGTGAAAGACGGGTGACATTGAAAAGACAAGATAATACTACTCAAGGAGGAGATTTTTGAGTCATTGAAGAAATATTTTTTACCTCCTTATTAGTATTGAAAAAAAATTCAAACAGATATGTCATCTGCTGCAACAGATATAAATATCTATTTGAAATTTTCCAACAACTTAGTCATTTGTCGCAATAGATGCAAATATCTATTTGATAATTAAATCAGATCGGTAATATGTTGCAATAGATATCTCAATATCTGTTTGAAAACTTCAAACAGCTCGGTCATCTGTCGCAACAAATGCAAATGTCTGTTGAAAATTTCCAACAGCTCGCTTTGAAAACTTAATTTGAAGAATACAACTTTATAAAAAATACAATACGTTCCCTTTTTATATTTATTATTTTTTTAAACATTTATTAAAATCATTTAATAAATTCAAATTTTTTTTCTCTCCTCAAATCCTCTTCTTATCCGGATTTTTCTTGATATTTTTCAAAAAAAAAAGTTTGGGGCGACTCTTGCTTCCCAAGTCAAAATTTTTCAGTTTCTCTTGCTTAGGTAAGTTTAATCTTCCTCCTCGATCAGTTTAGATCCATTTTAGTATATTTTTTTGTTTTCGCTTTGTGTTGGGGTTCTTTTAGTCAAAATTTGAGTTGTTTCAATTAACATTGTCGATTCTGCATGTTTAATCGTATTTTGCTTTGGATAATGACTAAAACATGTGTATTTACATTGCGTATTAATTTTGAATTTGTTGTACTGAATTGGACCCATTTGAATGTTGTTCTTGCTGTTGTGAATTGCACTGTCAATATCTAGAGAAGTTGAAACTTGATGTGCATGTTTGATCCGACGAGATTTCTCATTTTTCTTAATAGACCAGTGGTCGATAAATCGACCACATCAAATTTGTTTTTGCTGCATTTTTTCATTTTTATTAATAGTCTAGTGGTCGATAAATCGACCACTACAGATTCATTTTTGGTTGTAGATCATAAATGGTGAGAGTTCATAGAGAAGTTAAAATGTCTGCTTCCACTACTTCTAGCAGTAGGAAGCGGAAAGCCGAAGAAGTTTCCAAAACTTTGAAGAGGAAAAAACCTGTAGTAGATGAATTTAAGTAAAAAACTGAATAAAAAATCCTTGCCGATATTTTTGAATATGACAAAAGTAGTGCACATGAGAGTGAGGATGTTGAGGATAGTTAAAGGAAAAGAGAAGGGGAAAGTGAAGAAGAAAGTGAAATTTATAGTGGTGAAGATGAGGACAGGAGAGATAGTGGAGATGGGGAGGAGGACGATCCTCTATCCTTGTCAATTTGTGCGAGAGATATCTCCGTTGAGTCGTATGACCTAACAACTTGGATGGATGAGCTAGGTTCTTTTCCTGCAAAGATTTCCATAAGATTAAGAATGGCGGTCTATCGAGAGTTTAGAAGGATTATTGTTGAACAAAAGTTGTATGCTAATTTTAAGAAAACTTATTTCGGACACTTGAGGCATATGCCGAAACATTTTAAGTTTAATGGACAGATGGTCAATTATGTGTTGCTGCAACGTATCAAAAATAATAAAAAACTGCATGAAATTTGGTTCTGTGTGAACGTTAAGCCAACTTGTTTCGGCTTAAAGAAATTTGGTTTGATTACGTGGCTGAATTGTTCAGCATATCCCCATGAATAAAAAATGAACAAAGTCCTTCAAAATGGAAAAAGCTTTCATTTTAAAGTAACGAAGAACAAGAGCATTACTGCCTCAAGGTTGCTTAGCCTGATCAAAGGTAATAGGTTGACTAATCAATAAATGTTGAAGTACGCTTTGATTTGGTTCGTGCACTCGATGCTACTGGCATAGGACTCATCAAAGAAAGTAGATTCATACCATATCAAGATGGCGGTTGATTTAGATTTCTTCGGGGGGTATCCATGGGGAAAAGAGTTATTTGGGCTGACATTGTGCTATTTGAAAAATAAGATTGATTTGACCAAGCAGAAAGAAGCGTTTGTGAAGAGGAATAATGCATCACACGTTATATGGCTTTCCCTAGCATTTTTTGTACTTATAATCTGCCATCTTATTGATTTATAATAGTCTCTTATAGACCCTGTAGATTTACTCTCGCTTTTATTGATTGCAGGTTTGGATATTGAGGTCTTTCTTCATCTGGGAAGGTATGCCGGTAAGTTTGTGGATACTCCTTTGCCCATTCCCCGGCTTCTTAGATGGCACATGCCGAAGTGTGACAACATAACGGAAGACGGCTCATTTAAGTACAAAGGAAACAACTTAAAGGTCAAATTATACTTATTATAATATAATAATAATATTATTATATTAGTGTATGTCGTGTAATTTAAATTTATTTTTTATAGATTGTGCACCCGTGCCTTACCCCTACCGTCCGTGAGATGTAGCATAGATACATGAAAACATTTAAGTCATACACGGACGGAGTTGATGATACGTCTATCGATGCCTTGAAGGAGCAACTAAAAGGTGTGACTGTCCTAACTTCATTAGCGGAGGTCGCGGACGAGGACGAAGACGAAGATTTGGGTGGTTACAATTATGTTCCAAGTCCAAGGCATTCTTGTAATCATGCTGGTTCAAGTAGACACAAAACTACACTCGATGCTTCTAATGATGATGACCTATGTGAGCATGTTG